>OW028584.1:17637637-18147637 GCA_932294295.1 Alitta virens | reverse complement strand
AGCTAACGTTTCCCTTAATATCAGTATACTCCCTTAAACATCTAATGTTTCCTTAATATCAGTATACTCCCTTATACAGCTAATGTTTCCTTTAATATCAATATACTCCCTTATACAGCTAGTGTTTCCTTTAATATCAGTATAGTCCCTTATACAGCTAGTGTTTCCTTTAGTATCAGTATACTCCCTTATACAGCTAACGTTTCCCTTAATATCAGTATACTCCCTTAAACATCTAATGTTTTCTTTAATGTCAGTATACTCCCTTATTAGCTAACGTTTCCATTAATATCAGTATACTTCCTGATACAGCTAGTGTTTCCTTTAATATCAGTATACTCCCTTATTAGCTAACGTTTCCCTTAATATCAGTATACTTCCTGATACAGCTAGTGTTTCCTTTAATATCAGTATACTCCCTTATACAGCTGTTTCCTTTAATATCAGTATACTCCCTTATACAGCTAGTGTTTCCTTTAATATCAGTATACTCCCTTATACAGCTAGTGTTTCCTTTGGTATCAGTATACTCCCTTATACAGCTGTTTCCTTTAATATCAGTATACTCCCTTATACAGCTAGTGTTTCCTTTAATATCAGTATACTCCCTTATACAGCTGTTTCCTTTAATATCAGTATACTCCCTTATACAGCTGTTTCCTTTAATATCAGTATACTCCCTTATACAGCTAGTGTTTCCTTTAATATCAGTATACTCCCTTATACAGCTAGTGTTTCCTTTGGTATCAGTATACTCCCTTATACAGCTAGTGTTTCCTTTAATATCAGTATACTCCCTTATTAGCTAACGTTTCCCTTAATATCAGTATACTCCCTTATACAGCTAGTGTTTCCTTTAATATCAGTCTACTCCCTTATACAGCTAGTGTTTCCTTTAATATCAGTATACTCCCTTATACAGCTAGTGTTTCCTTTAATATCAGTATACTCCCTTATACAGCTAACGTTTCCCTTAATATCAGTATACTCCCTTATACAGCTAGTGTTTCCTTTAATATCAGTATACTCCCTTATACAGCTAGTGTTTCCTTTAATATCAGTATACTCCCTTATACAGCTAGTGTTTCCTTTAATATCAGTATACTCCCTTATACAGCTAGTGTTTCCTTTAATATCAGTATACTCCCTTATACAGCTAGTGTTTCCTTTAATATCAGTATACTCCCTTATACAGCTAACGTTTCCCTTAATATCAGTATACTCCCTTATACAGCTAGTGTTTCCTTTAATATCAGTATACTCCCTTATACAGCTAGTGTTTCCTTTAATATCAGTATACTCCCTTATACAGCTAGTGTTTCCATTAATATCAGTATACTCCCTTATACAGCTAGTGTTTCCTTTAATATCAGTATACTCCCTTATACAGCTAGTGTTTCCTTTAATATCAGTATACTCCCTTATACAGCTAGTGTTTCCTTTAATATCAGTATACTCCCTTATACAGCTAACGTTTCCCTTAATATCAGTATACTCCCTTATACAGCTAGTGTTTCCTTTAATATCAGTATACTCCCTTATACAGCTAGTGTTTCCTTTAATATCAGTATACTCCCTTATACAGCTAACGTTTCCCTTAATATCAGTAAACTCCCTTATTAGCTAACGTTTCCCTTAAGTATACTACCTTTCCCTTCAGTATACTACCTTATACCGCTGACTTTCCCTCTGTATATTTCTGGGAAAAGTCTAAGGAGAAAATGCACCTGGGCATGGGATAAATCTTAATTCCTGACCATTGTGGTATGTGCACGTATTACTTTCAGAACTTCATAATTCCAAAAGCTTCTATATTATCATTCGTCGTCATATCTTGAATGGATTTGGCATAAGGCTGCTGTCACTATTACTGTAGACCTTCTATCTGGTTAGTTTTCCAAGCCATTTGCTACTACATCCATGTTCTCGATATCTTGGGCAAAGAACTGTGCAGTATTACTGTAATATGGCAGTCACTGAGCTCCGTGACAAAAAGGCACCATTAGGCCACAGGAAGTCACACAAATGTCAAAAGGTCATGCAAGGTCAGAGAGAGGTCACAGAGGTCAAGAAGTTGGCGCAAAGCATCATGGGTCACTCTCACAAAGTGGTGATCACGGTCTATAGTAATATAGGGGTAAAGGAGAAGTAGTTGTATTATTGGGGTGTAGGTTTACTAGAAGATTGTATTCTGCGCACTCTAAACCCGCTCATTGTATTGGATGGTGTAGGGGGCCTAGCTCAGTGGTAGTGCACTAGGCTTTCAACCACTGGGTCCCGGGTTCAATTCTCGGTCGAGCCTATGTTGGATGGTTGTTTCATCCTTCGTCTCATTGGGGGGTGGGGGGCCTAGCTCAGTGGTAGCATGCGGGCCTTCCAACCACTGGGTCCCGGGTTCAATTTCCAGGTGAACATAAGTTGGATGGCTGTTTCATCCTTCGTCTCATTGCCATGGTCCCTACCTGTCCTAATTAGCCCATCAGGTGCAGAAATACAGAACGTAAAGCTCTAATCGCTCACTGTATTGGCTTAAATGAAGTTGATGCAGCAAGGTGTCCAGTCAAGTCAGGATATTCAACTTAAGTCAACTCAACAAAAGGACAGTTATTAAAATAAAACAACTTAAGTTATTCAATCTATTAATAAATTTTCAGTTTCTTTGATATGATTAATATCAATGAGTCACTCATTAAGGGCGTTCACACTATCACGTATAAGAGCTATGAATGACAACAAATGACATTTTTTGTTTACTTGTGGTCATCCTTGGCCATACGTGATTCACTCACCGAGTGTTTCACGTATACTCGCACTAATTCGTAGATCACTCCTGGTCGCGCTTGACCACTCACAATCATAAGTGTCTAAAACATTGGTGGACGTTCTACGAGTAAATTGTTATCAGTTACGTAACTTGCTTGGTAGTCTTGGCGAGCATTCTGGGTATGTTCTACGTAGCCATAAGTAGCCATACGCAGCCACTCGTAGCCACCCGTAGCCACCCGTATATACTCGCAATTCATTCGCATAACACTCATAAAACGCTTGGCGGACGTCCGTCTGTCGCACGCCCATTTTGCCCATCCTTGAACCACTCACATTGACAATCTATAAGGGCGACCTATGAGTGACTCCTGGATGCCTGACAATGGATGTTCGGCTAGCGTTTGACGGACATCCGGCAAGCAATCTACGACTGCCTCACTTCACTCGTGGAAAGAATACATATACATGAATAACAGAGCCATGAGTGAGCAGGTAAAGCTACGTATGCCCATTTTTTACATACGTGGTCACTCGTTGCTTTTGTATGTGACAGTGTGAACGTCCCTTTAGCCTAGTCCTGGTTAGACCCTTGTCTTCTAATCATGAGGAACTGGGTTCAAGTACTTTTGTGGGAATCTTGGTAGTTTAACATACCATCTAAATAAAATGCAAGATTCTATTTCTTAATAATAATATATATGTATATGGACATTTGCATTTTTCGTTATTTCAATTTGAAATTTCTGAATATAGTCGTGCAGAGGTTTTATACTTGTATTAGTGAATACGACTTAAAATAAACTTTTACATACATTTTTACATAGTAAATTCATATTTAACACATATCAACTATTACATACACATTTGCAATAGTGACTTATGGGACTTATGGAACCAGCTTTAGCACAGCAAAGTTATATACGTTTATGGCCAGCAGTAGATAGATAATATTGGTTCTGACAGCCGAAATGACCTGTGGTGTTTCTATGGTTTCAAATATTGGCCCATGACATCCACTCCACAATTCAGATATGAGCCACAAAAATGCAATATAACGCCATGCCGTCCAATCTGTTTCACTGTACTCAGTTTACAGTGGACTTGAGATTTACAACACATGTACAGCGGATACGAGTTCATGTAGTTCATTGAGAATAAATGTTTTCTAGATCAGTATCAATGTCTCAGTGCTACTGGGTCTGAAGCTGTCAGCTTATATCCAGAGGAAGACAAAATGATGAGATGATATAATATGGAATTGATGGATGCCTTAACCATTAGACCACCCAGCTGGTGTAAAACCTCACAATTAAAGACCATCCAAAGAGCAAATTGCATGTCTTAATAGAAAGGTGGTCTTAATGGTGAGGTTACAATGATCAAGATACAATTAGGTACAAAGAAGTAAGTTGCCTCAATCGAGAGGTAGTTTACATCGAGATTGTCTTTGAGCGAATCTCCACTGTGCGGTATCCATATTTAATAGATTGTTTATGAGCCGGCCCTATTTAGAAACCAGTTGTGGAGCTTGGTTGGAGCGATCTTAACCAAGAAATAGATAGATGGATAGATAGATATATAGATTGATAGATAGATAGATAGACAGATAGACAGATAGATAAATAGATAGATAGATAGATAACGGATAGATAGATCGATCGATAGATATGGGAAGTTCTTGCCGCTATCGAGGGTTGATTGATGAGGTGAGAGAGAGGACAAAGGTCTCTCTTTCGCCTCTTTAGCAAAGGCCTTGATTTTATTTTCCCGTGTACAATACAATTAACCTTTTCAAATAGCCCATATGCTAGGAGATTGCGAGAAGGAGATTTAACAATGTAATGACAATTTTAAGATCATGAACAGTGTTTCACTGGTGAACCTGATCCAGGGCCTCGTCATCAAAAGTCTGAATGCCTGGCTGTCTGTCGGGCTGTCTAAATTTCTGTCTACCTGTCTGTCTATCTTGTTATAACACTCTCAGGCTGGTCCTCTTTACTCTTTTTTTTAAACTTTTTACCATTGTTACTGATCCATAAAGCTGTACTGTCTTTTTGTCTGTATACAGATATCTGGCTGTCTGTCCAGTCTATAATAATATAGCTGTCAGTCTGTCTTGCTACGTGATAATACGACCCCACTGTTAGTGTAGACTGGCATTGGGCCATTTAGGGGGCAGAGTACTTCTCCCTAAGCCAGTTAGCTATGAGATGTACCTTCTGTTTCTCTATTAGCCTGACGTATGTATGCTAAGAGCAATAACCACCTGGCTTTTTCTATGGTAAGTCATAAGTGGTGCTGAACCATCCTATATTAATTGGCTGGGTAGACAATAATGCGCGGTCCATATATGACTATATTAAGCTTATATAGTGTTTCAATATAACGCTTTACCTATTCTTGTTACATTTCCCAATTGCCTCATTATACCTTATTAAGAGATCATGTACAGGCCCCACCTTTACTTGGATTATTTACAGTTATTATATTTATGCACCAATTTCATTGCATTTTGTGATAAATATAACATGTTCGTGGCATGTCTGTGCTATTTTTGTGCGATTTTTGCCACAGTTTCCTGCAAAGGTGAGGACTTCCCTATGCGCTATAACCAAAATTTTAAGCATACTTTACCAAATTCTTTCAGTGCACTTGCATTGCTGAAACATCCTGCTCCCTAATGGTTAAGGCATCCGCCAATTCCACATTGGCCAGCTTTGCTGGATATACCAGGTTCCAACCCATGCCCGGGCACTCTTCATGAGCTACATCCCAGCTGGATGTCATTCGGATGAGACCTTAAATTGGAGGTCCCTTGTACTCGGTGTCTATGCTGAGGCAAGTAAAAGATCCCATCCATGGGGTAAATGTGTAACATGGGTGGACTCCTCTCTCTCTCACCTCATCAATCAAACCTCAATGGCGGCAAGAACTTGTTTGAAGGGCCGCACTTCCCATATCTATCTATCTATCTATCTATCTATCTATCTATCTATCTATCTATGTATCTATCCATCTGTCTATCTATCTATCTATCTATCTATCTAACTATGTATCTATCCATCTGTCTATCTGTCTATCTATCTATCTGTTCATCTGTCTGTCTGTCTGTCTATCTGTCTATCCATCTGTCTATCTACCTATCTAATCTATCTATCTATCGAACTAAACAGTCAAGCTATAGCTATTTACATGACGCCATAACTGCACAGTACCCCATTGTAAATAATTCTTTTGTTAACTGGGGATTTTCAGCTAGTCTGGTTTGGCTTGTGTTATCTTGAGGTGCTTTTTTCTAGCTTTTTTTTTTTACACTACTGTTGCGCACTGCCTTACACATAATACTGTAGATGTGGTATGATATGGTTTGATGTATCATACCATTGTGTTGTGACTCCACTGCACTTTTCCTGGCTAATTACATTATGTATGTATGATTCGTCCTCCCCCCGAAAAAAAAAGAAAGCATTCTGTAATTATACTTTGCAGCATCTGCATGTGGTTTAATGCTTTAGAGATTCTAATTTTCTCACAGTTTTTGTTATAGATATAATCATTTGGTCAATCAACTACAAAGTTTAGCATTTAATTGCTAAATTTGAGGCCTTATTCAAGCTTTCTTAATTAATAAATAATAATACAAAAGTTGGTCAGTTAACAGGCAACTCTTAACATTTACACTGCTATGCATTGACAAAAAGTTAGGACAAAAAATAAATTCACTGTTGGTCACATTTTACTGTATTTTTCCACCGACTGAGAGTAAGTTTTAAATGCAGAATATTTAACATGACAACGTGACATAATAACAAAAACAAGTCTTCATATAGCACATCTAGTCTTACAATTTTTTCCCTGAGTTTAAGCTGCTAATGGCCTGTATTGCTAAGTTCGTCTTCTCTATATTCACTGACAGACATTGGTAGAAGCTAATAAACTCACGACTCTCAAGTGATGACCACTTATATGCAGTCATAGGGCCTAATTGCTGTACCATTTCTTCTGACACCCAGGGAGGTTTATTTTACATTTATTCTGCTTCATTCCATTAAATTTCAAGTTCTACTCTCTTTATCTATCCTATATAATCTACAATGTATTTATTCTGTGTTATTCTATTCCATTTCAAGTTCTATTATATTCTATGTATGTCATTATATTCCATTTCAACCTCGTGGTTGTTCGTCTAATAAACGAATTACTCATTACTAAGTTCTATTCTATTCTATGTATGAGATGCTGTCATTCTATTCCATTTGCAGTTCATTTCTATTCTATGTCATCCTATTCCAATTTTAGGGTTGATTATCTAATAAACAAATTATTAATTACTTAATTATATTCTATTCTATTTCATACCATTTGAAGTTAATTTAGTTATTCTATTAAATTTGAAGTTATATTCTATTCTACGTCATTCCATTCTATTTCAAGTTCATTTAGTCATTCCATTACATTTGAAGTTCATTTAGTCATTCCATTCCATTTGAGGTTATATTCTATTCTATGTCATTCCATTCCATTTCAAGTTCAATTCTATTCTATATTATTCTATTCCATTTGAAGTTATATTCTATTCTATGTCATCCATTTGAAGTTCAATTCTATTCTATGTTATTCCATTTGAAGTTCAATTCTATTCTATATCATTCTATTCCATTTGAAGTTCATTTAGTCATTCTATACCATTAGAAGTTCTATTCTATTTATTCGTGTAATTCTATTACTTTTCAACTGATGAGATGAAATTCTGTTCTGTTCTATTCTTTCATATTTCAAGACCAAATTGTGTCTGGTCTATTATATTTGTTTTCTGTGAAATTCAAATTGAAACGAAATGTTGTTCTATTCGATATCTTACATCTTTAATTATTCTTATCTGCCTATTCTATGCGCTATTTTCTAAGTTTCAAAGATTTGCCACTGAATTTTCTCTGTTCTATTGATATTCTATCATATTCGGTTCTCTTCTGTTCTATTTCCAACATTTTAAATCTAATTTCTATTGCATATTGACCTATTATATTTTCAACATTTTTAATCTAATTTATATTGCCTATTGACCTATTCTATTTTCAACATTTTTAATCTAATTTCTATGGCCTATTGACCTATCCTATTTTCAACATTTTTAATCTAATTTCTATGGCCTATTGACCTATTCTATTTTCAACATTTTTAATCTAATTTCTATGGCCTATTGACCTATTCTATTTTCTACATTTTAAATCTACACAGAACTTTTATTCGCCACTAAATATGTTCTATTCTATTTGTTTTTTCAAATGGAAGTAAAGTTTATTTTGGTTTTTCTATCTACGTTCATTTGCATATGACATCTATTCTCTTCTACGCTTTAATCATTCCATACATCGCTAATCCAATCCGAGCTATTTTTGCCATCCATTTACAAGTGGACTAGGCTGTGTCGCAATTTCCTCTGACAATATTCAAGCTGCAACTGCGCGCGTGACACCACTCCTAACGTTAAACAAACATGGCGCCGATGACGAGTAAATTTACTTAAGATCTGGTTCGCCGGAGTCCTCATTCCTTCATATTGATGATATGGGCAGGAATAATAAGCCGTTCTCTTTGTCTGTGGCTGTATGACGAAATAGGGGTCAAGTGATGCTAAACTGGTACCTAGAGGCTGCTGTTTTTCTGAGCAACAAACCCTCAAAATGGCTAATTTTGGGCTGTAATATTTTTGATGATTTATTTATACTGCACTTTCGTTGTGAAATGATTTGGAACATACTTCAGTTTTATTATAAGTCTATATTTTGACCATTAAACAGTATATAAATCTACATTTCCATATATATTCACATTGCCAAGTAAGTAAAGGGATGAAGGAAATAAAAAAGTAAGTAAGTAGTAAGAAGGTATAAACACAACAAAAATCCATAATTACAACTACAATTTGAAATTCAACTGCTGTAGACAACATTGATTTTTAAGACATGTTTTGGGTCCATACACTGCATGATAATAATAAAATACTTTATTAAAAGCTGCATTGTCTGCGACTCAATCAAATTGTTCATAAATAACCTTTATTAATCAAGGCACAAATTTTTGTGCGATCTAATGATTTTATCAGATATTAATTACTAAAAAATAAATTATACATTGAGAGAAAATCCAGACCAAAACATTTGAAACATGATGGAAATGACATCATCACCATTGTTTAGTATTGTGATGTCATCACTGGGTTTGTTTACATATTGAGTTTTTGGTGGCATGAAAAAGTAATATTTTATATTATTTATTGTAGATTAAAACTAAATTGTTGACCAAAAATGGGTATGTAATGTGTAAAATATATCATGACATTACTTTTATGTGCAAATTTTGCAGACAGTGCACCTTTAACATTTTATGACTACAACATATATCAATGTTCCCTTATTAAAACTACCGCGATGTTTAGACAATTTCTTTGATTCTCAAGGGTTGTCTTAAATGTGTCTATAATACTAAGTTACATGTCCATGACAACAGATTATATGTGCTGTTTAGTGCATTAATTTATATGATCTATGCTGGATAATGACCAACACACCTATACAAACTCTAGCCTCAAGGTCAAAATTACTAAGCCACCATCACGTATGTGTCATTTTCTAGTATCAGATTTTCTTGGTTACAGACCGAAATTACAGAATAGATCGGTCTCAATTAGAAGCCTGGGTCACAATGACCCCATAGAAAATAATCCGACATCAGAAGTGCCAATAAGTACCCAGTTTGGTCACTGAGGAACTAGTCCTAAATAATTGAAAGCATATACAGCTAATATAACTGGTAACAAGCTATTTGGGCAAGACGTTCTCCTACATCTTCCTGGTAATACTTTAACTAAGGAGTAGCTTAGAAAATACTTTCTATTATACACTGGGCATAACATTCGTGAAATGCAGTGTGATACATAGTGTGCTGGGCTCAATTTGAACACAGGATACAAAATCAAACCTCACAATGAAGACTGCCTTCTTGTCAATATAATCAATATATTTCGAGGTAAAAGTGGTCTTTTAAAAATTGCAAGGCTTAACTAGACTAGTAAACTTTACTGTTGACCTGTTTGTTTGTCTGTCTGCTGCACTGCCTGCCCTTGAGTTTCTGCGGTGTCTGTCATGCACTCTGTCTGGCTGTTACGCTGTCTAGCTGTCTAGGTGTATGTCTGTCTGTCTGTCTGACAGTCTGTCTGACAGCCTGTCTGACAGCCTGTCTGACAGTCTGACTGTCTGACTGTCTGTCTGTCTGACAGTCTGTGTAGCTGTCTGACTGTCTGTCGCGCTGTCTAGCTGTCTGTCTGTCGTGCTGACTAGCTGTCTGTCTGACTGTCTGTCTGATGTCTAGCTGACTAGCTGTCTGTTTACCTGTCTGTCTAACTAGCTGTCTGTCTGTGTAGCTAGCTGTCATGGTGTCTATCACATTGTCAGTCTATCTGTCTACTACAATTACATGTACATGATATACTATTGCATACAGCACATTCTGCATCTAATGGAGCTTACGGCAAATCAGCCAATATCACCATTTAATTTTAGAATATCAAATATCACAGACAAATATCATGGTCAGTTATATTGCCTGGCAAATTACTACAGAATACGAAAACGAGGCACAGAAGAACGTCACGAACGTCATTAGCGTCGTCACTTCGTAGTACATTTACTCTACGTACAGCAACTTCAATTTTAGTCAGATTTATTATATACTGAATTGTGTAGCTGTAGCGCTTATGACCTGAACTGAAACAATTCTGACATAAATCTTTCCTAAAATGACCGCATATGTACATACCAACATGAACAACATGTTTACACTGAATTAATCCAGATGCCCTTCGGGTAATTACATTACTCTCATCTTCTCCAAACCAGAACCTTTCATCTACATTCAAAAGGTGAACTCTCTCCTAAAATAGGTTCTCTCACACAGAAAGTAGCTTCATGGGAGTGACATTGAATGAGCCTTGCAAAACTTGTTCACCTTTTGGAATTAAAATGTTGCACTGTCAAAACTGGCAAGCTGGCATAGCTCAGTTGAAATGAGTGAGATGAGAGCAAATTAAAATGAGTTTTGTTAACCATAAACTTTCACTTTCATGATAACTTGGCTTAATAATTAAAGTTATTTTAATTTCACTATACACTAAGAAAACCTTACCTGAAATCGCATCCGTGCTTTGAACATTTCCACACTATGTTCAAAAACGTTCTCTTTTCGTATAATGATTTGTAAACAACAAAGAAAGTGGTTGGAGCACGGAATCAAAAAACGATTAATTTATAACGGCCGATCAGCCAATCAGACATGGTGGTTCATCAAAAGACTCGCCCGCTGAACAGCGCGAAGGCGTTGCAACCAATTTTTTTCGACCTGCAAGTTTTCTTAGTGCTATATTAGCCTCAGGTTTAAGTTTAAGTTTTTAAGTTTTTTTTTTTTTCTTGACACATGATTCGTACAATTTTACACTGATACATTCAATACAGTTATGCGAATTTTAATACATTCAGTGTCAAGAAGGGAAACAACAGAGTTTAAAAAAACTATATTAAGTTGCTCCCAAATACAAAATAATATAATGATATAATATAAACAGTAAATAATGTTACATATATGACCTAATTATTTAATAATATATAAATCCACATGACCGTTTAATAATTCTCTGTTTTAAATTTACAAAAGCTTTAGCAAATGATGATACACAATTTTTCTGTTTTAACCTATCTAATAAATGCAACCATAAGTGCGGAGCTTGTCCTAAATAACTTTTATTATATTTTTCTATGGTATGTTGGGGTGCCCTCAAATTGTTTCTGTTTCTGGTATAATAATCATGATCACTTATATTAAACTCGTGTCTACAGGTTGAAAGTGTTAACTGTCTCTCAACGGAAGAATTATACATTTTGACTAAATTACTACATATGTGGTAATTAATAAACTGGTATGCACGTCCATAGATTCCAACTGACTGAAGAGGTCACTGAACTCACTATGCTACGTTTATTTGTTCACAAAGCGCTACCTGTAAATTCATTATACAAAGGGAACTGTCTTCTATGTCATGTCACTCAACAGCCATTCCTTAGAAAATGTCTACCTGATAAAATTGCATGTGAAGTGACAAAGTCTCATTGGGTTGAGTGGGAGAGAGTAGAGTATCTGCTATGTCGTATGTTGCTTAGTGAATAGTTCTTTGAAAACATCTCCATTTATCTAACTATACGTTTCTGTAAGACACTGATAACGTGTCAACATGAACTCCATGTTGGCCCGGCATCAACCAATATCAACCGAGGACAACAAAAAATTCTCATAAATGCTAATGAACCATAACTATTTTTTCACATTTATTCAGGGGGTGGGGGCCTAGCTCAGTGGTAGCGCGCTGGGCTTCCAACCACTGGGTCCCGGGTTCAATTCCTGGTCGAGCCTATGTTGGATGGCTGTTTCATCCTTCGTCTCATTGCCATGGTCCCTACCTGTCCTAATTAGCCCATCAGGTGCAGAAATACAGGACGTAAAACCCTAATCCACCACCACCACTTCACCTTTATTCATTCGGTTGGTGGAAAACACACTGAATCTTCCACCAGAAAATGCAATCGACATTCATAGAATGTCTGCGATGCCATACCATCTGTCGCAAAGTCCGAAATCTCTTAAAAAATACTCTTTGCAAATTGGAAAACACTCACCTGACAGGCATTCTTGATGTTGACAGTCTCTCCTGTGCTGGCCACATGACCTATTATTCCTCTACCCCAGGGAATTCTTACACAATTATCTCCAAGGCAGGCAGGTAGACACTTTGTGCCTGAGTAGACGTCAAAAACCTGCAGAAAAGACAGATCCCATTAGTTTTATCAACAGAGGATAATATGCATTATGCTGGCATTATGCTGGTATTATGCTGGCATCAGGGGCGTCTATTTCTCTTGACGGCGGGGGGATGCAGGCCTACTCTGTCTGTCGCACCATGACTTTCCCTCGCTCGTACAAGTGGTCGCAGTTAATGTGCAAACACTGGCCAAGAGGTAAATTAACAGTGGATCATTGATGCCAAACTATAAACTTGTACTGATACGTAATATCAAGTGTAAACTGTTTAACAAAGCACAAATGTTCCAAAACAAAAGTGTGTGAAAAAAGGGTAACTTTCATTAGTGAATTTCAGGGGGGATGATTGCATTGATCATCCCCCCCCCCCCCGGCCAAGAAAGTTGGGGGTACATGCCCCCCACATCCCTCCCCCCCCCCCCTCCCCCATGATCGATGCCCCTGTTGGCTATCACAAGGTTTCTAAGAAAACACTGCTGCAGAGAGGAAGGTTCTGCAAGACCAAAAGGCACGAAGATTGTTGTTTGCCAAATCAGATTTCCCACCAAAAAAATTTATATTGGGAATGTTAACTTTTGTAAATAATAGAAAAAAAAACTCTATTCTAATAAATGTGATTATTAATCAATACTTTGGATATATTGACAGCCTATTGTCATAATTGGGATTGCCCTGTTCTTGGTTTGTTTTTTGTTTTCTTGCTGTCCACTTTGTGAGTGTCAACAATTTATTTTTTTAAACGTGTGATTTGTAAGCTCCTTGTGGGCTGCAATCAGCACAAGTCCTTGATAAAAGAATCAATTTATCAATGTTTAGCACAAACATTTCTGACAGCATTATCACAGAGTAAATGATTGTTATTGAAGCTGTTGTTGTTGTTGCTGTTTTTGTTGTTGTTGTTGCTGTTTTTGTTGTTGTATCAAAATTGAGAAAAATTAAATGGGTTTCCAAATTTTTGCACGACAGTTTATATACCACAATCGCCATAAAATAATCATCTAATATTGACATTTTCTTCAGATTCAAGTTCATCAAGTTTCCAGCCATAATTATGCCACTTAATATCTAAACTTCGCTAGGGCAGTATTTCTCAGATCATTTGTATGGCATGTGTAAGTGGTTGCATTTGATTTTCGCATGAATAATCTCTTTAACAGCATTGACAAATGTAAGTTAATCATGCCAATCTTGTAAATTTAAGAAAAAAGCAATTTGCATGATTTAAATGTACATTAAGCTCATTTCAGTTCGTGAACTATGCAGGTGTTTCGTTTGTTCGTGACATGTATCATGACCCACTGCTCTGCATGCATTAAGATATTAAAATCTTTATTTGATTGACCTGTTTTTGCACTATTTCGAGTGCATGCACTTCTATGCACTGCTTTACACCTGCTTCTACTTGGATGCAGCTCAAGGAATATGCCAATGGCTCATTGCAAAAACACTTTTTTTCCCTTTACAAGAAAATATTGTTTTCAGGTAAGTATAACAAATAAATGCCATATTTGGGAAAATAAATCATATACAGTTGATGCAACATACAATCTAATCTCTTAAATGGGATGTTTTCCATATTTCCCAGACTCAGACTTGGCGTATATTACATACATGATCAGAAATAAAAATGACTATTTAAAAATAAAAGTTGCCTGGAGATCCCCGATGGCCATATCTGGCCGCTTAATACATTAAGTTAAAACAAAACCATGATACACTGTTCTAAATATATAACGCTGCACTTATTTGAGAGCACCAATAACCAATAACATGTATTGACAGCATCATGCTTTTGTATGGAACAGTTATGTAAGAAACATTTATTATTGCCAGCTAATGTGAAATTCGTTCAAATAAGTAATTAATTTACCTTGGATACCAGGGATTTCCTGTCCTTTTGGCCTTCAACGAAGAATAATGAACACCGATCAGCATTGAGCAGAATGGAAATGTTGATGAGGATTCTGGAGGTTAAACTTTTGAGGTCGAGGTCATGAGAAATGTCCTTGACAATCTCGGTGAAGAAGTCTCTCTCGTTACACATTCGCAATTGTCTTTTCAGTTGTTCGTCGATGCTCGCGTACCGAGGGAGGCGGACCTTTGATTGGATCAACAAACTGAGTAGGTTAACAGAATTTGGAGGGAGTGAAAGGAACTGCCTCATTCCTTTCAGACTACTTCGTCTTTCGCGGAGGGCGCTTTCCGCCTCAGTGACACTATCCTCGCACGTCCGGAACATACTCCGCATCTTGGCTCTCGCAAAGTCTTGTCGTAGATACTTCTTGCTGTTCGATCTGACATGTCTGCTTTTGAACACAAACTCTGAATCCGAAGACCTTGCATCGGGAGAAACCGGCTCACTCTCTTGCGTGACGCTAATCGAATTCCTCCGCGTCGTGATGTAGTTCTGTAAAGTGTCGAAACCGTGTAACATCAACCATTTGTTCACCAAATTCAAATCCACTTTCTTGAGGAAATATTCGCGTATCCATTCGGGGTTCGCCTCCAGCCATTCTTCCACATCTGCTGCACTTATCGCCATTTTGATGACGTCACAGATATCTGCGTATCAACAGCATCTGAAAGTAAACAGATTAATCTTATTCTTAATGGCACTAAATCTCTTCTTATAACAAGCAGCCACTCGTGAACTATCTTCTACAGTCAAAAGGCTTTTGCTAATTTCGTCAAAACCAGTAATAAAGATAAAAATGTCTTTTAGATCCAATCAATTTGTAACTCATAATTGAATTATAAGCGAGTAATTTCTACCACGCGATTATTTATCCTTACGAAGTGATATTATAAGAATGCTTGAACTGATGAAGATTGAACTCACTGAATAGAGTTTCTGTGTTATACACAACCCTCAAATGTGAATCTGCCCTCGTAGCAGATGCAAAATCACTTGGTCTGATTTAGCAGAGATAGAAATGCAAATGATGAAATGATTGAATGAGAAATTAGTTTGCCCACTGCATGCAGACTGCATGCATTTGGATGCTAATCTCATATATTATTTATTTACTTGATGACTAAACTCTACTAGACCATTAAACTTCGTGACACTTTTTTGAAAATACATCGAATTAATTTGGAGAAGCATCTAGTGGAAACCAATTATTCAGTGGTTTATTTGTCAAATTTATGAAGGGACTCTTAATAGGCCATGGGATTTAGTGATCTTCTATCTGGGAAGATCTGTACTACAACTGCAACCTAAAGCTGTACTGTCTGTCAAAGTTTCTAAGATTTTATCAAATAGTTTGAAATTGCCTTAATAAATCGAGACAAACCAAATCTGTATCAGCTAGTCAGTCCATCAGGCGTTAATTAATAAAAAAATAAATAAATAAACTGAAAGAAAATCCAGACCAAAACATTGCTGTGTACAAATGAAGCTAAATGAGCATTGTAATAGTAAAATATATCCTGAAACACGAAGGTAGTATTGGTTTATATAATTATTTGCCTATGCTAAATCTGGAGACATAGGAACTTTGGTGTAGTCGTGTGAATGAGAATGTCTCTGTGACAATATACTTTGCATACTATTAACCAACCTATTGTACTTTATTGAAATGATTTGACTAAAACAAGCTACCAAATGCCAGTAAGAGAATCAAGTCATTCCAGACCTGAATATAGACCCCATCACCCTGTTGAGCGTTGAGACGTTGTAAAATTTATGAAGCAGGCACGTCACAAATTCAGGAGTTGGCAGATGCCATTGGCAATTTGGACACAATGACCATTAGCCAACCTTTTTCACCTCATTTTTTACTACAGCTTCCAAGCCCTGATCAATTTTTACCTACAATGCAAAATGGCCGTAAAAAAGCGATAGAAAAAAAAAAAAAAGGTTTCGGACATTTCTGATGCTTGGAAATGATGAAAGAGTATGTTCACACCAAACCAGCAATAAAGGACAAATTGGAAGCCATCAGTCAGATTTCCATCCAAGCCTAAAGCGTAGAATAATTCCCAGGAAAAAGCTCATGAATATGTTTGGAAGAGAGACTTTTGTAGGCTTGTTGCAGAAGCAAAATCACTTGGTCTGATTTAGCAGAGGAAGAAATGCAAATGATGAAATGATTAAATAAGAAATTTGTTTGCATATTTCAGAGGATATTTTGCCGCTGCAGTAGCCAGAACCGACCTTACATTGTCCTGTGGACAACCGACCTTACATTGTCCTGTGGGCTTGTAGCTACCATAGAAGGTGTACATTTTACAATGTACCACTCCACTGTACTCAATGTACCACGCTGGAAATCATGAATTCAGCGAGTGCAGGCAATTAATGGTTTTGTACATATCACATTCTTTTCTCTTGTGTTTGATTACCCAGTCAGTGTTACATTTGTTAATAAAACTATGAAATTAAAAACAAAATAACAAAAAAAACATTTTTTCCAAACTTTTTCTTGGCAGTGTATCTTCATGTCACACATGTAACCATTGTATAATTGTGTAATGTACATATAGTCCAAACCACAGATTCTAATATAACATGAGCCTGGGTGTGGCAAACCATTAAATGCAGACAAAATGCATGTTAGAACTGTAATACATAAAAGGCATATCTTTTGTACAGTCTACTGCAGGCTAGTAGCTATTAAAGACACGCTGCTATAGGTCTGTCATTAAAGACTGGGCAATTTTGACTTTATACCTGGACTGAATCAGTACACTCGTTTCAGTGAGGAATTAAGCACAATACAAGCAACACAGGACTTGATGAGACATGATTGATCAAGTATATTTCCATTTAGGGACAGACATGCATTTTTTAACGCACTATGTACTATTTAACCTTACCCTATAATGTAATCATGTTATTATAATTCATTATATCTATACCTGTATTCGGATATACTGTGTATGAATAAATGTATATATATGTATATAGATTTATATAAAACCAAACTCTACTGGAGCTACTATACAACCAAACAATTTAGGGTGGCCCAAAATATTTCTCTTTTCTCCAAATTAGAAGCCAGCATTTGCATCTATCTACAGATGTAATCTTTACGTGATATATATATACTGAATCAAACTATATTTAGAGGTGACACAATGCACCAAAAGATTACTCATTTCATTATTCAAAGACGTCATGCTGCAGCATACAACCTCTGCACGTTTGATGTCAAATGACAATGAACTAACATATTCATTCAAGAAAAATGTATAGAGATTCAAATGTCAGTCACATCTACCACCTGTAAATGCCCTCTATCAAGTATGAGGGCGGGAGCCTAGCTCAGAGGTAGCACTCTGGGGCCCCCAACTGCTGGGTCCCTGGGTTCAATTCCTGGTCGAGCTTAAGTTGGAAGGCTGTTTCATCCTTCATCTCATTGCCATGGTTCCTGCCTGTCGTAATTAGCCAAACTGGTGCAGATATACAGGACATAAAGCCCTAATCACCCACCCACCCTCTATCAAGTATAACAATATTCACCATTAACTGATGTCTCTCAGTCGATGGAGTCATGCAATAGGTTAGAAATATGTACTATCAGCGACAACTTGAACATTGCATAACAACAGGTGTCAATTTTTCAATAAATGCAAAAAATTGTGAATGACATGCCATATGTTTTGGCTCCTTACTGCTATGCCATTCCCTACTTTTAGTGACCAAATTACCCTCCCAGTCATAGATTGATATACCTTCTCTGTGCTCCCAGTTTTCACGAAACTTGTCATTATCATTCCACGGTTTGTGAGGAATGACAGGAAAGATTGTGGCAGACCAAGAATGGAGAAAAATGTCTTTGTCATTTGTCCGTTGTAATAAAAGAGCTGAGCTCCTTGTCTATATATTGACCAGTGCCATCCAGTCAGTGTTGCTGTTTTTCTGATCCTTCTTTGTCACATGTTTACCAGCATCTGCATTTTCTGCTGGGGATCAACTGTCATGATAAGGAAAGCAGCCCCGTCCCCTCCACAACCTCACGCAGGTACAGCAAGACACTTAGTGTTGGCTGAAAACAGTCACTGTTTTTTGCTTGACAACTGGATTGATATGCATTGAGCCAGTCTCTTCAGAATCTGCATCTTTTACACACAGGGGCAGTCAGTGCTGACACTGGGCTTGAAACCAATTATTCCACATTCATGTGATGGCTTTATCTTGAATTGTTTGTTTACTATCCACATCTTATAACAGTAAAGAATGTGTATATGCCTGAATGTGACTTCTTCCAGCTGGAGTTACACCAAGGATGACGAGAAGTTCCACAAATTGTCTATATTCAATTCATGTTGGAACATTTATAGGTTTTGCATTTGCAAAGTGTAATAACCGTTTAGGAAACATTCCAGTGATTCGGACAGGTTTGGGGATTAAAATAATTTTTATATCAGCTGCTATTTTTCCTTTGGCGGATTGCGCACGTTGAACAATCTAGCTATGGCTGATATTTATATCATCATCTTTGTGGCTAATCAGTGCACACCTGCCAATCTGTAACTTTTGACCTATCTAGTGCAGCTTGTACATCTAGTGAGAATGTTTAACTGTTAATTTATAAATAGCATATGCATGTCCAGTTTTCATTTCAATGAGTAGAGTGTTGGAGCTCAACATGACATCAGTTTATTTCTACTGCACCATAAATTCTTACTAAATACATCCCACTTTTGGTGCTGCTTAGAAATCTTTTCATATTATGCAGCTCATTACTGAATCTTAGGCTCTGTGCATTATTCAACTACATCTGAGCAAGATGCCTGTACTACATCGGGCTGCGAATACTAATAAGACTTAGCGTATTATTGAATATCTTAAAACAGACAAGTAACCAGGTTCATAGAATATTAAAGAAATGTCAGTTAAGACTATTTACAAGTTCTGAAGACAAATATTAAGTAGGTAAACAGAATTACAAACCATTACAAACCATTACAAACCACCGCCTAGATATAGATTCCATATCCCAACAAGACTGCAATTCTTGAAATTTCAAGCATCTTGTGCAACCTCTTAATATTCTCCGAATTGCATCAAGTTTCACTCTTGTTGTTCTTATATAAATGGTCATTCATTGCTGGATACTAATCAATGAATTTCCAATTTAAAATTTTTTGTATGTTCTGTTGGGTCACTACCTGGCCAAATGTGCCACATGCGTTTTCCATGCATTTGGATAAACGCATGGTAAACGCATGGTTTTCACCTTATTATGATTAGGCAAAAACCATGCGTTTTCCATGCGTCTATCCTTCTCATGGAAAACGCACGTGGCAAATTTGGCCATGTACCAAACAGGCATTGTAAAGGTATGTAATCAAAGCTGGTAAGTTTTATTTAGACTATTAAAGGCTGGGCATATGTGAATTATAGGTTTCAGTGAACGAACTATTTCGTGTTTTGAGGTAATTCTGCTTTCTTCACTTAACATAAAGCATTACCAGATACACTATGACATGTAAAGCAAAATTCAAATATTCTCAACATACTTTACAAAACAGACATAAATATAACAGCAATTAAAAACCATAAATGAGGAAGAGAAAAATTTTTATAAAAAAAGTTATTAAACCTATCTGGCAACTTGAAGGCTGGTTTATAAATAAGAAATGTCTCGGATCTTTTCATAGAGATAGCGTAGCCAATCCATCTCTTAAACAAATGGGAAAGCTGGCAATAATTAATTCAGCAATCCTTCAACCTAGATATGATGCAAAAGCTAAAACCACAGAGCAAAAATCCCCAGAAGATCACAAAAAAACTGACGCTTGCCTTACACATTTCTTGAAGATGGTGGGTGCTAAAAATACAGAGATTAAAATCTAAAGAAAGAAATTACCTAACTGAACTTAAAAGGAGAAGAGAAAAAGTAGGAGGGCTGAAAAAAGATGTAAAGGCTGAAATCGATGAAAACGTGCCATTAAGCCAGATGAGTGTTATCAAGGTTTATGAGCTTTTCTTCTTTCTTTCTTTTTTTTTTTTTACTTTTTACCTGGTCTTAATAGCTGAAGTGTGTGACTGGCTGATATTAGAATCAGAGTGCAGTATGGGTAAACTTAGTAGACACACTGGATCCCCAACATTAAGAATTCCTGAAACTAAGGCCAATCTGATTTAATATCACTTTAGGTAGATAGGTAGATAGATAGGTAGATAGGTAGATGGATATAGATAGATAGATAGATAGGTAGATAGATAGATAGATAGGTAGATTGACAGAGAGATAGATAGACAGATAGACAAACAGACAGATATATAGATAGATAGATGGATAGACCGGTAGATAGATAAACAGATACACGGATAGATAGATAGAAAGATAAATAGACAGGTAGATAGATAGATAGATAGATAGATAGATAGATAGGTAGTTAGATAGATAGACAGATAGATGGAGAGATGGAGAGATGGATAGATGGATAGATGGATAAATAGATGGATAGTTAAAGATAGAGATAGAGAGGTAGAGAGACAGATAGATAGATAGCTAGATAGATAGATAGATATTTTAACACCTCTTTCTTGTCTCTCATTCTGCTATATATCTACCTCTATATCTATCTATGAAGGAACATTAACACATAAAACTAATCTGCGTTCCGTTCCATTGACCAGCGGTCAAGCGCTTTCACTGGTCCACACGTAACACAACAGATCGTGCCCACTCATGCGTAAGATATCGATTATAGGGAAAGACCTATCGGGATAAGCAAATGGCGGAGTTTGTGGAGGTCACGTAACCAAAGGTCAAGGTCACCCGCCATCTTGAAGATCTAATCTTAGTTGGATCGATTTTGCCTTGGGGGAATATTATAGAATCGATTCTAAATCTTGGGTAATTTCTGACTGACAAGCATAGCAATTCGACCAACCCACATGATTTTAGGCTGCCATGAAGTCATTAATATCCAGAAATATGAACAGGCCCCTCTACCCGAATCAGAGATGCTCTCGATCGAGCGACTGATTAAGTGGGCCAGTTGCTGTATTGTTCTGTGAGATCAGATTAGACATGCAACTTTGCATGTTTAATTACACCGCCACTAATCCAGGATTGTGTAGTAAGTAATCCTATCTGTCTACATCCTGTGGGGATATGTATTAGTTATATCCCGAATAGGAGGGAGTTAACTAAAAATAAATTTGAATGTTAGTATAAATAACTTCTACTCCATTAGGCCTATTTACTCATTTGTTTGATTGTTGTAATGCCTTTATTAGGCATAACAGTACAGTTTGCACTCAGGAGGGAGTTAACTAACATTTTCGTTGGTTATATCCCGCAAAAGAACAATAGAAAAGGTCACGTGGTGGAGTATAATCTATGTTAAACTAGGTTTTCTTCATAGGATGATACCTTGACATACAGTGCTACTCATAAAAATCTTTCATCTATAGCTATCACGAACTAGAACAATTACATACGTTCTACCATTAATATGTAATATTATATCGAATGCTAGTCACAAAATGGCCTCAGACCTTACTGGAATTACTGTGTTCATCTTTATGGAGTACTTGTACTCGGGTGTCTATGCTGTGGCATGTAAAAGACCCCACCCAAGGGGTAAATGTGCCAAATGGTGTGTGGACTCCAAGCAGCCTATCATCTCATCATTACGTCTGCCTCTGGTTGCTGTTCACATATGCTGACTAGACAGCTAAAGCCAGATTGCTAATATTATCAGAGATAGGTTTGTTATGATGAGGCTTGTTCAGTTTTCCCAGCATAACATTCAGGTGTTATGAAGGTTTACATTTTGTTGACAACTTGACTTATACGCACTTGCTGGAAACCATACATTTATGACGATACAGTTATTGGATCTAGGCCTCTGGCAGCTGATCAAACAAGTGCAGCTGAAGCCTTCATTTATTTTTTGCTGGCTGTATACCTAATGGAAAGGCTATAGTAATAGTGCCTTTAATTCTTATAGCTTAAACAGTCTGGTTTGAATATAGATAAATATAAGACTGTAATCGGTTTTAACCCATACTTTAAACTCATTAAATACAGTGAAACTCCCCCCCCCCCCACCCAAATAAAAATACTCCATGTAATCTTCAATGTTAACATTAAGCTGACCTTAAATTATTGATTATATGCCTAACTTTATCTTCACATTACATCAATTAAATCAACAATAAACATTTGTATTTTGTGGATGTAGGTTTTGAAACTGTATCCTCTGAGCAGAATCGAACCCAGGACTAAAAGAGTATCTGAGAGCCCTTTAACCACTAAGCCACAGGGTGAAACTTAATTTTTATTTGAAGACATACCCACGTGGTACAACACGTGCCTTAAATGCAGTCTTTAACAAGCTAGTAGATTTGCTTAAATAAGCTAATAAAGCATCTAGCTATGGTTATGGATGCTTCTGAAAGCTATCCTCACTAAAATATTTAAAGTATATTATACATTTTAAAATATTAGACTTATTGTATATTCTGGGCCACAACATGACTGTATATATTATAGGTTATCATGAAGTAGTTATTTTATTTATATATAGCTTGCTGTAGCTTCAAGTATATTATAATTGAACGTTTTTCATGGAAGAACTGTACTTGACATAATATCATAATTGGAGTTCCAGCCAATCCCTTCACATCACTTATCTTTCGTAATTTTTGCCAGAAGTTCTGTATTGACATTTTGTGACCAGTTTTTCCTGGAAAGGTATCAATTTCTGGAAAATCTCATTATCCATTGAAGATTAGCTATCTTTACTCCATAATCTTTTGGGTTAAATCATTTGAGTCTGATATGACAGTTTGCTTAAACCATGGGTGAATAGATATCTCCCTCTGATGTCTGGAATAGATCCATAAATTGTACCCATGGATTCTAAAATGTAAATTCAGTCCTTGTACTGAAACAGTAGTCCTTAAATTCATGGCACGTTACTAGCACCATTTTAGTGCCACTATAATGCTACTATGATCTACTTCCAATTTACCTCTAATGTTCACCAATTATTGCGGTGCTAATTATAGCATTTCTCAACTGCATGTAGTGTATATGCAACATGGAAACTGGTATTTATCATCTCATCATTACATCTTGCTTTATCAACTAGTGATGTATGCCAGTCACGTAAACTAATAAGTTCTGGATAATATGCATCACTCAGGCAATTTGAAAGGATTCTTCCAAGCCATTAGATAACAGTGTGAACTCCAAGCTTTGTCATCTCATCATTACATCTGCCTTCGTCATCTATTATAGGCAAACAAAAAACAAAGCTATACAATACCAAATGTAGCAAGAACTTCTTCCACCATGGAATCGACCAATTAATCCACCAATGAATCCCCAATGAATCCATTAATGAATCCACCAATGATTTCACCAAAGTATCCACCAATGATTTCACCAAAGAATCCACCAATGAATCCACCCATGAATCCAGGATTGAATCCACCAATGAATCCCCAATAAATCCATCCATAAATCCACCAATGTGACACCAATGAATCTACCAATGAATCCTTCATTGAATCCCCCCAATGAATCCACTCTATTCTCTGGTTGTCCTTGACCTTTTCTTGACAGTATTCAGAAGGTAATACCCTGTTAAGTGCGGGGTGTGGATATTTCCAGCTGATTAAATCTTTTTCACACTTCAGTTGCATCCTTCTCACTCTCGAATATATTGCCAGCAGACGGACTCTTCCCAATGCTATTTTTACCGAAAGCAGATTATCTTGGGGCAACCATACTTGAGAGGTGGAAACTGCACTTCGAGATCTATGCATAATAAGGAATTGGTTTTAGTGTAGAGTTTTCAATAGCGTATTTTCCATTGACAGACACTTAAATGAGTTTCATAAGAGGTATCAGTACTCCCGTTTCCATAGCAACCAAGTGAAATTACGATTTCAAACCTCCACATGCGCACTTCAATATTTACAGTCATTTTCTGTATGTGAAAATCTATTATTTCTGGCAAAGAACACATTGATATTACCTTCTAACACACGCAGGTAGCCAAAAAATGTTTCCATGGCAACGGTGATTACTTAAATCTCCTTAATTTATTGAAATAATCTATTTGTGATAGATAGTACATAATACTTGAAGCTGATCAACATAGGATGCAGAAATATGAAAATATTGGCAAAAGTCAGGTTTTTACCTGTTACTGATATAATTTGAACAATAACAATACATGTTACCATATCAACCAATGAATCACATCCTCATAAAGTGGCTCAATTAAAATTGGTTCTAATTTTATTATATAGGAAAATAGCTCAACTTTTCTCCTTTAGCCATTGCAGTATAATTACCTTTTCAATGTCTATTTGCTAAAATTTGGTAATTTCCAACATGTTGGTTAGAGTAATACAGTTAGTTAATCAAATGATCAAAACACTTTATCTGCGTGAAATTGCCTAATAAACGTTTGAGTCATCATCCATCATGTGGCATTAAACATGTTGACCATCATTCTGAGAGTCTCTGCATTATAAACATTTGTATACCATATCTTTGATCTTGTATATTTTTACATACATGTATATACGTTCCTTTAAATTACCTATGCGTTAGATCATTTGTTATGGATAATGCTGTACGATTTATATATAAAGATATAACAAGATTGAACTTCACATTGAAAACTGTACACTATTATGTTGCTATTGTATTGTAACAAATCTTTATCGTAGCTGGAACCTAGTTTTATTTACTACTTTTCTATTATTCTTTAATTGTTATTGTATGTCATTTACTTTGTATTTTCTGTTTACATTGTGACACATATGTCATGAATGACATGAAGCTGTCGAATAAAAGATATATATATATATATAATAACCATCAGGCATTTCCTTATGCATTATTTGACAATGCTGCAGTTTGGAGCTACATTTTATGGGGTGCGGTTTTATGATATCAATATTCAATTATGACAAATTAGCATCATAATTTGTTGAGTAACGATTATTAGCACTTCCTGAGCATCGTCCCAGCTGGATGTCGTTCGGATGAGACGTTAAATTGGTGGTCCCTTGTACTCGGAGTTTATGTCGAGGCAAGTAAAAGATCCCACCCATGGGATAAATGTGTAACATGGGTGGACTCCTCCTCTCTCTCACCTCATCAATCAACCCTCGCTAGCAGCAAGAACTTGCCTCAGAGGGCTGTACTTTCCATATCTATCTATCTATGTATGTGTCTATTTGTCTATCTATCTATCTATCGTTCAGTCTAACTAAATAGCTATCTAGCTAACTAGCTACCTATCTATCTATCTATCTATCTATCTATCTATCTATCCATCTATCTTTCAATCTATCTATCTATCTATCTATCTATCTACCTATCCAGCTATCTATCCATCTATCTTTCAATCTATCTATCTATCTATCTATCTATCTATCTGTCATTGTATTGTAATTATTTCCCAATGACATTGTTTAATAATGCCGTTTACTGAATATTTTTCACCGTAATTATTTGCTCAATTAGCAAATGAACATTTGTAAAGTCAATTATCTGCGAATATGAAGATAATTGCCAATGCTGTTTACGCATCGTTCACTTAGACTAATTCAGCTTCTGGGTCTGAAGCGTATATGACCAGCTGACAGAGGCATGCGTAATGATCAGAACATAAGGATTGGAGTCCACACTATGTTACACATTTTACCCATGGGTGAGGTCTTGTGCCCATGTCTCGGTACCTTTAGCAATGCTGGCCAAGGTGGAATTTGTCAAAACGAAAGAAACATAGTTAGGAAAATTTAAAATGTAAGAAAATTCCAATAATTATTATTATATCAGGAGGAGTTTCTCAGTATAATCAGTCAATCAAATGATTAGTGAACTAGGGATGTTTTGTGCAGCTATATGATAAATATAAAGTTTAGAATGAATTCAACACATTTTATCAATGTGATTGACATTCAAATGACATTTTCAATGAAATGTCCTGCACTGCCGCAGTGCTATATTTAATGGATTTCAAAAAATATCTTTTAAACATCAATATTATCATGAATACATGTCATGCTTGACTCATATTAGTATGATATCTTCATTGCGAAAGTTTGTAACGCTATATTTAGTTTGTTTGAACTTTACAAACTTAAAGGTGTGACCTGACTCATTACAAATTCCACACTACGGCCAAAGAACCAATGAGTCACTTAACACGACAACCGCATCTGTGCAACTGAACTGAGATGTGCATAGCATATGAAACAGGTGATTTCAAAGAAAGAAAGGAAGAAAGAAAGTAGATAGATATTTACATAGATAGATAGATAGATAGATAGATAGATAGATAGATAGATAGATAGATAGATAGATAGATGGATAGATAGATAAATAGAGATAGATAAGAGTCCCTCTCCTCCCCTCTCCTCTCCTCTCCTCTCCTCTCCTCTCCTATCCTTCTCCTCTCCTCTCCTCTCCTCTCCTCTCCTCTCCTCTCCTCTCCTCTCCTCTCCTCTCCTCTCCTCTCCTCTCCTCTCCTCTCCTCTCCTCTCCTCTCCTCTCCTCTCCTCTCCTCTCCTCTCCATATACCTATATTTCTTTCATAGAAGATCCAATCTTCTGAAATTACTAGGATAGTTGGCATTCTGCTGTAGCCCCAAGACGAATCAATTAATTGCCAAGGAAATATGACGGTGCCTTTTTCTCTTTTGGGCAACAGATAATTGGACCTTGAAGATAAAGAGCTATTGACCAGCCCCCTTGATATAAAATGGCGTTATTATCTTAGTGACTGTCTGCTCTATCTACTGTAGTTTTTGGTTAATTTCCACTTTGTGTATAGCCTTGATTGAATATTTGGATGTCCTTGTATTGTTTTGTAGTGTATTGTATTGTATTGTAGTATAGTGTACTGTAATGTGTATTGTATTATATTTCATTGTAGTATATTTTAGTGTTTTGTATTGTAGTGTATTACATGGTATTGTATTGTAGTGTATTACATGGTATTGTATTGAAGTGTATTGTATTGTAGTGGATTTAAGTGGATTGCATTGTAATGGATAGTAGTGTAGTGTAGTGTAGTGTATTGTAGTGTATTGTAGTGGATTGTAGTGGATTGCATTATAGTGTAGTGCATTGCATTATAGTGTAGTGTAGTGTATTGTAGTGTAGTATAATGTATTGTATTGTGGCATATTGTATTACATTGCATTACATGGTTTCGTATTGCATTGCATTGTATTGTAGTCTAGTGTAGTGTAGTGTATTGTAGTGTATTGTAATGTTGTGTATTGCATTGTAATGGTTAGTAGTGTAGTGTAGTGGATTGTAGTGGATTGTAGTGGATTGTATTGTATTGTAGTGTACTGCATTTTAGTGTAGTGTAGTATAGTGTATTGTATTGTGGCATATTGTATTACATTGCATTACATGGTTTTGTTGCATTGTATTATTGCATTGCATTGTATTGTATTGTAGTCTATTGTAGTGTATTGTAATGTAGTGTATTGCATTATATTGTATTGCATTGCATTGTATTGTATTGTAGTCTATTGTAGTCTATTGTAGTGTATTGTAATGTAGTGTATTGCATTATATTGTATTGCATTGCATTGTATTGCATTGTATTGTATTGTATTGTGTTATGCGCTAGATTGGCATTTTTTGAAAATCTACAATATTCTTGGGTCACGTGACTTCCTGCCAGCTTGATCATACGGCCAACGATCTATATTTGAGGCCTACCACCAACGTCAGCAATGCCAATAAATAGTACTGGGAACAATTTATACACAATCTATGAAGAAAGAGGTTTATTTGATCAGCAGAGGGGACTAATGGCCAAACCTGTATTTAGCCCTTATATCTTCACAAAAGCCATTTGTTATTAGGTCTGTAACTACAGCCTGTTTTTGTGCCGGGCCTAATCTCCCACAAGAAGGGTTACATCGGCGTCCTTGACCTTATAATGGAAAGATGTTATCACTGTGTGAGTATATAGATTGTGGACGAAGCAATTGGAAAGATATTAATAGCAACACTTGGACATTGAATGAAAATTGGTAATTTGTTTGCAATCTATAGCACTTTAGTAATCTTGCTACATTGAGCAGACCAGATCAAGCATGAGTCTATTTCATATCATCGCTGATCATCACAATTGAGCCCCCATTAGTAGTTATAACAATTTGGTCATATTTCACAGACTTTTGAGATGATCTTCAACAAATCAAAGTTGGTACAACTAGTTAGGAATATCAGAGCAGCATATATTTATTTCTATATTATTGTATCTATGAGTTTATTCATTAATTTGCTCATTTAATATATGTACCTATTATTTCATTTTATTCAATGTTGACACAAAAGGCAGTAAAATCATCCAGCACTAATTAAAACCACAAAATACAAAAATAATCAGCTTTAAAATGTACAAACTTAACATATTGACTTGCTTGTCTTAACGAGGCACAAACGCTAGTATATGATAGAGCGACCAAGTTTTCAGACTAATAAAAGGGCATGTATGATATGGAAATGACAGTTTCAAAGCTTTCCAAAACCATGGTTTTGAAATTTATTGCAAATTTGAAATGACTGTCAGTTTTATGGTCGATCGTAAAACTCCTTTTTCCCCATTTTGAAAATTAGAAATTTGGCACTCCGTCTATAATGATGGAACTGAATTCCTACAAAATAAAATATGAAGCTGAACTACCGTGCCATGCTAAGCCATTATGTGTAGTAAAACTTAGCTAATCAAAAATTTGCTGTTGTTACATTTAGACTAATCTTGTCAAAATGTGTGCATTGAAATATTTAAGAATCATTTGTGCAATCTTTATTTCCTCTAAGGTGCTGAATTGTACGATGGAGTGCTTTATATGTGTGCTATTATTATTATTATATATACTATATTAATTCTATACTTATACTGTTCAAACTGTATATTATTGTTCCTAATATGTCGTACAGAAGCTTCGGCTTGGGTCATATATTTTGTATTGTACATTGAATGTGACACCATGATTTAAAACTACTTTAAATACAATTTTACTACTACATACGTGTCAGTTAAATTAACACAAAGTTGACAGATACACAAAAAGGTCAAATTTGACCTAAAAAAGTGTCAATAAAATTTATCTATCTATCTACATGTATATGCTAAAAAAAACTTCTTACATAAAATAATCAATATATGTAAAATATGCGTTATTTAACATATTTCAACCGGTCAATGACATTAAAACATGTTTGCAAACGGGTGAAAATTTGCGAATAACTTTTTAGCTCCTGGCTTCTATTTTCTCAGTTGTTTATCAATGTACAAAAAATGTATGCATCCTCATGCTGTCTAAATATTTACACTCAAAGTTACTTAATTGGCCCATTTCTTAGATCTTGTTGTGCTGTTTAAGTGATGTAATTATCATGTTAAGAATGAAACTTAAGAACTGATGCTATAAATAGGTCCTGGTTAAGTATAACATTTTGTTTCCAGAGTCAAATTAAAATAGCATGCTTCTGTTATGTAAATAACGATATTATTAAAATAAAACTAATTATGTACACGTGGAATTTCACCATAACACTATCTCCCCATTAAGATCACATCACAATTAGCACCACCAGTTATTGATTCATGAGCAAAATCCCAGCTGGATGTCGTTCGGATGGGACTTAAAATTTAGCGGTCCCTTGTACTCGGTGTCTATGCTGAGGCACGTAAAAGATCCCACCCATGTGGTAAATGTGTAACATGGGTGGACTCCTCCTCTCTCTCTCACCTCATTAATCAACTCTTGCTAGCGACAAGAACTTGTCTTAGAGGGCTGCACTATCTATCTATCTATCTATCTATCTATATATATATATATATATATATATATATATATATATATATATATATATATATATATATATATATATATATATATATATATATATATATATATATATATATATATATATATATATATATATATATATATTTATTTATCTATCTATTGGGAGCCATTATTCGCAGTCCATTATATTTTAAATCGCTATTAAGAATAGTCACCTTTCAGTCCTACCCTAAGGTGAGGTTCTACTGTATAGATACATTTGTTATTTCTATTGAACTAGGATCCATAATAAATGTCCACTTGTTTATTTTGGGCTAATTTCCCCATAAATGACATGGAGCTGTACAAGTTGGACAGAAGTGTTAGCAACAAGTCAAAGCCCAACTTTCTAGCTGATAAAAACAGTTCTGGGAACCAAAACTTGTTATATCCTCCCTTGTATTTTCTGCTGCTTCTCAGCGACCATAAATGGCCAATGATGAGAAGATGGCAAAATATTGTCATTGGAAAGATAGGAAACTTGAAGTTAATTGGTACTGAAATGGTTTTTTATGAATTAGAAAATTGGGATTTGACTTAATAGTAACATTTCTGTCCATTTTACTTCGCTCCAAGTTCTAAATGATAAAATATTATCAAAAATTTAGGACATTGTTTATAGTCATTACTTTACTCTAGACCGTATATTTTGCTACTGTGACTCAGAGAGTCGAAATCAAGCCAAAGTCGGTGATTTTGACCGACATCGTTCGAATTGGAATGCTGAATTAGCGCCCCCCCCCCCCCTGTAAAGGATCACAACGGAAATAAGTCGTAATTCCTTTCTTGGCAATTAATTTCAAATCAAATCAATTGGAATGCTATCAGAGGATATCATACCCTTGCACATAACAGGGCAGGAATTGAACCCTAGTCCAAAAAGTGAAATGTCAATAATTAAACATTAAGGCCAATTAACTTAGCGGTTACATAACTTACAAACTTAAAATGCATCTATTCCCCATTATTTACGTGGGAAATTTCTCGATGACAGCCAAAATGGGCTTTGTTCAGCAAAGTATTCTGTTAGTTTTGATTGCAGTGGTCTTGATGTACCGGAAACTCAGTAATGCGGTGAAATGTCAGTAATTAATGTTTTATGATATTAAGTTCATGTAATGTCTGCTCTAGCTGAGAAATAACAACTATTAGTCATGCACTCATAAGCGGGGATACTAATTATTTGATAAAAAAAAATGCATTCATTCCTTCATTCATTCATTGACAATAGGCCAATACTGGGCCGAGGTTGTTGACTTTGAGCCAACATTGGGCCGATGTGCTATGTTATATTGGCAGCTTGCTTGTCAATATTGTCCCTAAGCTTATCATACTCCAAGATATTGTTCACAGATTACCCCATCTTTGCTCACTTTATCAAGTTTGTCTTTCATATTTTGCAAAACATATCCTTGTTATACTCCTTTTACATGATGGATTGTTCGGATAAATGTGCAGACAATAGCATTGTGTGACTTATAGACCAAACAGATGCCTCTAGCATAAAAACACCTGCTTCTTTGTTTTACTTTGTAAACTTTGTCAGTACTCCAAGCTTGTTGACGAATGAGACAAAGCAAACACTCAAAAAATGGATGCTCTGCAAGTTAGACCATCAGTTCTCACGCCAGCTATTCCAAGCAAATGGATAGTTGTAAGAAACTTCAATTATTTATCACTGTACAGTAGAAACTGGTGGATAAGGTCAACCTTGTGAAAGAAGTAAGTGATCTTAATATTGATGTAGTAGTATATTGCATTGTATTGCATTGTAGTTTAGTGTATTGTAGTGTATTACATGGTATTGCATTGTGTGGTATTGTAGTGTATTGTAGTGTATTTTAGTGTAGTGTATTGTATTGTATTGTAGAGTAGTGTATTGCATTGTAGTGTATTGCATTGTATTGTATTGTTGGTCTATAACTCACATCTTAATTGGGATGTGAATAAGAATAGTAAAGACTGTACATGGCCAAATGTGCCACGTGCGTTTTCCATGAGAAGGATAAACGCATGGGAAACGCATGGTTTTTAGCTAATTATAATGAGGCAAAAACCATGCAATTATCCAAACGCATGGAAAACGCACGTGGCACAATTGGCCATCTAGTGGTTTAAAAAGTTACGCTCAGTAAAATACTACAGAGTCATTTTACACCGATAATGGAAACCGGATAGCTACAATTACAAGTTTTCTGTTGGGAGAATCTTTTACAAATGCTCAATTTCATCTAAACTTTTGACATTAACGGCGATGTGGTCACAATAATATTAGCGAGGTGGTTTGAAGCATTACCGATGCATAGATTATCCGCCATGCATTTTTAAGCAAGGGTGAAGCTTTAGCATGAGGCATCTTGTAACCTTTGCCTTACCACAAGGTAATTTTAGATTAGCGGTTGTTGACCTTTCACTAAGTAAAGAAACTATCCTGATGTCAGGTCAGGCCTATATCAGTTTGTTGGGTGGCACTTAATCTGGGTATCACTTTTTCTATGTCTCAATGCTACTAATCTGAAGCTTGGTCAGCTTATACAGTTAGTTTCACAAAATATGGTCGACTCTAGACAGCTGTAGCAACCTATTCCTGGCTGTAGATATAACTGACTAAAGCCTGTCTACTTATACCTAGCTGTCTACCTTATAGTCGGCTTAAATTACCACCACTGAAAAAATATGCCTTGGTAAATGTGAGAAATTTATCTAATATATCATAAATATGTATGTGCAACAGACATACATCATTCAAGAAGAATTACCAATATGTGTAACTCTCAACTTATGCTGCAAGTCCTTTTTGCTCTGGCATTAATTAGCCAGACATAGGAAGACAGTTCCGTTTATTGACAGGTAGCATCGTATAGCGAAAATTGTCTTGCTTTGTCTAGGTTCAATTGAACAGGCTGTTTTTAATGAAACTATATGACCAGCTGTCATGATGAGATGATAAGGTTTGGCGTCCACACCATGTTACACATTTACCCAGTAGGGGTAGGGTCTTTTACTTGCCAGCATAAGGGGTGGGGGCTTAGCTCAGTGGTAGCATGCTGGGCTTCCAACCACTGGGTCCCGGGTTCAATTCCCGGTCAAGCCTAAGTCGGATGGCTGTTTCCTCCTTCGTCTCATTGCCATGGTCCCTACCTGTCCTAATTAGCTGTCTCCCAAAGACAAATTCTCATCCTTCAGTTTGCAGAATGAGGAGCAAGCTTGACCCTCATTAGCGTCCGAGTTCGCAGAATGAGGGCCATGCAGCAGTCTTTATATTTTTCGTGGGATTATGTGTGCACGCGATTTTACAGCCTTCTTACCTACATCAGCTTATTTTATACTGATAAATAATGAGTGCACACACTATTGCTAATCTTGACATGCTTTTATATTTCCACAATCATAATTTTCATGCAGTGGATTGGCAATTTGACTTCTGCTTCTTAAAAAGTGTAACATTATCAACCTAATTACTCATTTTCAATTATGGGAAACGGCGATAGCAGGCACGGATGCGTATATACTGTCCAGACGATATTTAATCAACCTGTTGCAAAATACCGCAAGAAATGACAGGACTGCTGCCAGGCTAGAGTGACAAGGAGTATATTATGACATAATTACAGAATACGTATACCCTTCTGTTTTTCATCTTGTCAATCAACCTATAGTTTGAAGCACCTGCCCTTGAGGCTGTGCCTTCCTCATCCTATAAACAGTTGAAACTCCTCATTGAGATCATTAAACTGTTTGCCAAATTACTAGTGAGGTGGTCTCATTAGTGAGGTTAACGACTACAATGATCATTAATTTCGAGTTGAGACATGACAAAATGACAAAAATGTATTTGTATAACACCATATCTGGTTACATTCTATGGCGCTTGAAGTGTCTATTGAAAATATAAATGAAACAGCATTAAGTCTTTATAAGTTTTTTTAATTGTTGGTGATCCTTTAAAGATCTTATGGTCTCTGGTAGGCTGTTCCAAGACTTAGGGCCACTTGCATGGACCGAATAGAATAGAAAAGAATAGAACAGGATAGAATAGAAAAGAATAGAATAGAATAGAATAGAATAGAATAGAACATAATATAATAGAAACATGATAATAAAAAAGATCAAACTTAGAATTATAGTGACAACAATATATATATTGCAAAGCATGTTATGGTATGATGCCAAAAGAAAAAGCAAAGCTATTGTCTAATCGGGAGACGCATAAAAGCTGCAAAGCTGGTAAAACGACCAAAGCATAAACAGGAATGGCTGCATGTTGTTGTACATTGCATGAGAAAGAACAATGACTTACCCATAGCATAAATCCACTCTTGAAAAACCTATGATCTATTAAGGACAGTTGTATCCCTGCTCTCCATAAGCTAGCACCTGGCAACAAGTCCACATATATCAGAGACTTACATCTTGAATTATGCATCAAAGGTTGTCAAACAACATGGGTGGGGCCATGTGCGTTAAATATTGCACTCATTAATATGCTCCCCTGGAAAATGGACAATCAATATCATATGCTGGTACTCTATGAATGCAGAAACCATGCATAATATCGCATTTCCATATATGGTGTTAATGTTTATATCGATGACGTCATGTGGTGTAAATATAGCTAATATGATAAAAATAGCAGTGATAATTAAAAACGAGCCAAAAATAACTGCGCAAGAGCTATAAATAGCCATGGGTGTTCCATATTTAGCGGGCACACTTGTGATATTTTTTTTAACTGGAACTAGAAAGCTTTGTCAGAAACTACGCACAAGTCTGTAATGCAACACAAAGGACATCGTACAGTTCTATGAGAAACTGCTGACAATTGTATGTCCAACGTTGGAGTCAAGCATTCTATGAAGCTGTTGGTCTTGCTTATAGTATCACTATTGTAAGAGGCAGACGTAATGATTAGATGATGAGGCTGGGAGTCCTCATCCTACAGATATACTAGACGCATAGAATATTGCCTCAGTGAATGCTGAGTGATAATAGTACAAGTTATAGATTTAGCTGACCGATTATTCAGCCTTCTTCAATATCATAGAAGTGACTTATTTTTGACATTATGACTACATGGCTACATTGCTAAGGACTAACTCTCTTATTCGAAAAAAAAAGGTTATGAAGTGTATAAGGCTTGGAGTAAAAAATGTTATGAATTCAATGTGCTGAAATTAGGATAGGCAAGTTCTTGCCGCTATCGAGGGTTGATTGATGAGGTGAGAGGGAGGAGTCCACCCATGCTACACATTTACCCCATGGGTGGGATCTTTTTACTTGCCTCAGCATAGACACTGAGTACAAGGGACTGCTAATTTAATGTTTCATCCGAACACCATCCAGCTGGGATGCTGCTGGGATTGAACCCGGGTCCTTCATAGGAGCAGGCGAGCGACTTACCACTAGACCACCTAGCTGCGAAGTTGTTCGAGTTGCCTTTCAAATTAAGGAATTAATTTATTATTATATGAGCTCAGGCACTGCTTTTGTGCTGATCAAATATTTTATAACAAAGGTAGCAGTCTCAATGATGAGGCTGTCTTAAAAGGTGAGGTAAATGATTGGTAGTTACAATTTGAGGTAGTTTTGAAGTGGTTTTTTCCATTGTAAATTAGTAGGATAGCTCTAGGTCACTCAAATGCTCATGAGGTCTTTTAAAGTTTTGCCACATTTAGTTAGGGGTGTAAGCAATTGGCCATTGTGATATTTTTTATCTTATAATGTCAGACAATATCAGTGTCTGAATTATTGCTGAGTGAAACAATTCACAGAAGTCAAATTTCTGTCTGCTTGCATGGTGTCTCTCATTGCAGAAAAGTTTACAAATTAGAGATTTCCTAGTTACAACACCTCTGCGGCCACAGTAAATATAATATTTGCACAGAATCCCACTTCAATGTTTTTTATACATGCATATATATATATATTATGGCATTAGATGATAAGAAGGTTGGTTCCAGTTTGATCCAGCAAGGTCATAAAATTAAAACAGAGAAATATAATAGCATTCCTGAGGGACTTTTTGAATCTACAACTAATCTGGAAATAAATCACATGATATTTAGAAGGATGGGCCAGTTAATTAGACAGAATTCAAAATGGCACTTTCTGCCACAAAGGTGTCAATGGTCTACCTTCTTATTAAAAATTAATCTATTTGCCCTATTTTTGGCGGCAAAGGTCAAGAAAGGTCTGTAGTGCCTCGAAGGTGTCAATGGTCTACCTTCTTATTAAAAATTAATCTATTTGCCCTAATTTTGGCGGCAAAGGTCAAGAAAGGTGTCTGTAACACATTTGTATGATCAGCGACATAATCTAATGCTTGTATTGCAACGGCTGAGGTGAAAATGACCCGAAGGTGCGATAAGTGTGCATGTGTTATATTTAAATCCATATTATCTATAATTCTTGAGGAAACAAGAAAATATATTAATAAAGATAATTAAGGACTATTATTTTTACTTTCAAGTGTATGACTGCAGCTGCATGCGATCACTGTCAATTGAGGTAATGACAAAAGAGGTAGAAGTAGCTGCTGATGCAAGTTTTAATGTTGCACCCTGTACCTGCGCGCTGCCTAATATATTCTTACCTAGAAAGAATTTAACCATGTTACAGAATATAAGAGTACCTTTGTTCTGTAATGTTTTTTTACAGCCTATCACGTTTCTATTATTTTGGGGGTTTTATTAGGTTTTATTGTTATCACGTGGACAATTAATATGATCTTTGGCACAGAAATTCAGAGGATAGCCAAAACAATTTATTTGTAGATTTATTTACCCACCTCATAAAAGCTAAACACACAAAATTGCCCATAAACATAGAGCATAATGTCAGGTTCCAATAGCCTGTGTTTTCTCTTCTCTGGGGCCTAATAACACCCGGTTTTTTTTAGCTACCTATTGCCAAAAAGCCCAGTGCTTATCATATGATTAATTATAAGCAGCATATTTGATAATGACTCAACTTATTAATTAGTTTAATTCATGATTTACGGTTCACAGTTATAAAAGAGCAAACATCCATAGTTCCACACACTGCAAATATTTTTCTTCTGATAACTTTTACAAATTATCGATCTTCGGTGGCGACGATCATTTCTGAGACACCCCTTCACATTTCCCAGGGTTCCATTGATACAACCTCTTTCTGATATGAAATCTAGTTGCCATGGAAACGGCAGATACTGGTCACCTGCTTCTTAGCAACTCTGGAAATATGAATGTTGGAAAACATGGCTGGGGGCTGTCATTGGGAAGGCTGTTAATCACCACTGGCAAATGATATGACTCCATGGTAATATCCGAATGTCATGAACCACAATTTCAATTTAAAAACCACATGAGCTGACAGGTATATGTAAAACGAATCCATTAATCAATGCTGCATGACAGTGCATGTCATATTCAGCTAATTGCTCAGACAGTTAAAAGTTATACAACTGTGTAATTAGTGAAGAATGAACGATGTAAAAAAACTAGTTGGTATTGACAGTTAATTATCGACATATGATAGGAGTAAGTTGACAAATATAACTCCAGGCAAATCAATAGATAAATAATAGATCTTACTTTATTGCTTAGAGTTTAACTTGTGCATTTCAAATTTTAAATCAATAAATAAAATGAAGGAATATATATGAATAAAAGTCATATAACAGTTAAAAAAATCCAGCTGTAATGGACAACCACTTCAAACCTACCTCACAATTAAAAATAGCAATCATAGACTTCACTATTGGATAGCCTCATCATTGAGAATACTATAATAAAGAAAAAAAAAATACATTGCACGATATCTAGAAGGGACCACAACGAAAATAAGTTTTCGAACTAGTGTGCTATCCCAATTAAACAGTGTACTAGCTTCTTGTCACTTCACTTGAGCCACATGAATTTACACTCTTTTATGTTACTGAATAAAGTCTATCTATCTATCTATCTATCTATCTATCTATCTATCTATCTATCTATCTATCCATCCATCTATCTATCTATCCATCCATCCATCCATCTATCTATCTATCTACCTATCTATCTACCTATATATCTATCTATCTATCCACCTATCTCTCTATCTATCTCTCTATCTATCTATCTGTCTATCTATCTGTCTATCTATCTATCTATCTGTATATCTATCTATCTATCTCTCTATCTATCTATATCTATCTATCTATCCATCGATCCATCCATCTATCCATCTATCAATGATGGTCTTATTTGTAGATTTTACTGCAACTTCCAAGTTTTTATTTCCACTATAAATCTCTTTTTATGAAAGAAACTTTTTATTCCGTCTCCAAAAATAACTTTTCCAATCAAAAGATGAAGCTACTGCACCTAAGCCGAAGGATAAAAAAAAGTAATATCTTCAATAGCCAGAACCGACCTACATTGCCTTAGATGCGATGTAGAGTCGGAACGGCCTCCATAGGAATTCTTGGAAGTTGACATTTATGACACCATTTTCTCAATAAACACGTTAATTTCGTCTTTAGGCACAAGAGGACTGTTTTGTTTACTATCAGATCGCGCTCAGGAGTAACTGAAAAAGTAGCTGGAAACATCGTTTTAAAGAGCATGTTCGCTTGTTCATGCTTTCGCCACTGCCACGTACATTTCAACGCCCCTAGTGGATAAAACATTTGTTTTTAAATTAGGTCTGTTAAGTTCAATTCTTTAATTTGACTGTTAAAATAGTTGAAATATAATTTCGATATAATTTCAGTTTCCTAATGTGCGAATAAAGCAAATATTACCAATGTATTACATCAACACAAAAATTATCAATCCTTGACATCACCGTAGCCCTCTAGTGAGTTTTGGCGGAACTAGGTGGCCATGGCTGTCATGGGTTATCACGGAACCGTAAATCTGAAAATGCTACAGAAATCGATTAAAATTGGAAGAAATTGACCATATCTGAGTGCAATACAATAACAAATAGGTATGTCTATACCTAGAACAGGTTTATTTTGTGTGGCAAACGTTTATTAAAGGCTAGGTCCCACAGAAGATTAAACTCCATATTTTTGCATGTATGCCTTTGAAACCCTGTCATGTGGACAGGGGACTTGTGGTGGTGGTGGTGGATTAGGGCTTTACGTCCTGTATTTCTACAGCACCTGATGGGCTAATTAGGACAGGTAGGGACCATGGCAATGAGATGAAGGATGAAAAAGCCATCCAATGTAGGCTCGACCGGATTGAACCCGGGACCTAGTGGTTGGAAGTCTAGCGCGCTACCACTGAGCTAGGCCGACAGGACAAGTACATCGAGTCGTTTTTGAAAATGTCATGTTACGAAAGACCTTAAACACTTTGGTCACACTTTGATACACACTGACCTTAATAAACAAATGGGATGTGTTATACCACATCTAAAGACACTCTTTACTTAACTTCAACCTTCAGGGTTAAGCTCAGGTGACTGACAGACAGACTGGTGTGGTGGGAGAGCTCACAAAATGTCCATAAGAGAGCTCGGAGGTTCCATTAAGGTATTAAAGAGCTGCCCAAGGTGACCAGGTGTCATTCCATGGTGTCAGGCAGCTAAAAATAGCCACTGTGATATGTAACTGACAGCTGGAATTATGAGTTCAAGATTAGATGGGTCTAGGTGCACAGGGGTGTTGCTTGTTTGGCTGTTTGACTGTTTGTTTGTGTTATTTCAATTTACATGATTAGTTAGCATGAGTTTACTGGTATTTTTTTACAATATCCTTTTATAATCCTTTTAGTGTGACTATATGTTTGCTTCATTATTGGTTCACTGGTTACAGGTTTTTCTGTCTTTTTAACTTGTAGGATTATTTACCTACTGCACAACCAAAGGTTGAAAGAATATCACAAATACAGTCTTGACAAAAAATAAATAAAATGCAACTTTAGACAATAAAATGCCTACTTGATACTTTTGAAAGTCTCAATTGGATGACTGGACGACAAAGATGTATGTATTTTACCACTGTTCTTATGTTTAAATGTATTCATGGGCTGACCACTTTTTACCTTGTTAATGACGTTATTATGAATTGTGATATTAATGGTATCAACACTAGAAGTCCTCCTATCAATGTTATATTCCTAATGTCTCTAGTCAGTTAGCTAAAAAGTCTTTCAAGTACACTTGTGCTAATGCATGGAATAGTTTACCATAATTTTAAAAAGATATTTATGATATCAATGTTTTTAAAAGGAAGCTAAAACAATATATTTTAATGTATTTTTATCTTATCTTATTTCTACATGTTTTATGATTTATATATTTTCTTATTTTAGTTAATTTATGTACTTATACTTAATATTTCATCTGTATATACATTTTGTTTTATTGTATTAATGGGCCACATAAAAAACAGTTTATACTGGTTCTAAATATATTTTAATAAATAAATATAAATATATAAATACTTAATTTGATGTAAGTCTGCCTTTCATTTGCTTGATTATTTTGTTGTTAATTTGTATTTGTTTCTTGCTTGTCAGTGATTGCTTTCCTGTCAGCGTTTTGGCATTTTTGTTTTGTTTCTTAACACTGAACTTATAGCCAGTTTTAATAAGAACTCCACGGTGGGCGCCAATACATTGAGTTATTTACTTTTTGAGCGCAACTTCTTAAAACGAACTTCATTACAAAGTTTAAATTCCATCACCGTTCCTGTACTTCAGCAAAGTGAACTTTGTTTTAATGATGGTAATATGTCCGCTTAATGGAGTTCTCATTAAATACATCATGCAACCAATGGATCATTGAGTAAATTGCAGTTTGATACAGTTCATTGTTTGTTAAACGAAAATTGCATCTTGGCGTGCTTGGGGGCCTATGCCTTAATAAGAGTTCCCATCACGGCAGGAACAGATTGCTAGTTTACCTGTCGAAACGTCTAATTAAGGAAAATGAACTCGGCGATTACATAAGAACTTCAAAGAGTCGACTTGAAAGAGAGTTATGACAGAAAATTGACACCAGGGGTCGTTAGGGTTAGCTTCTGATCTCAAGTTAATGAACTTCCTACCAGGTGCAGTTTCCCACACACCTGTCAGTCAGCACAATTGTCTGGGCGCCCGCCTTCCAATAAAGCTGTGTTAATTGAATTATATAAAATTGATATTCAGCAACAGATTCAAGGTCAACAAAAATCAATGATACTTTGAAATATGTCAATTTAATACAGCCTATTTCAAGTAGCGTATATGTTATATTAGGATTCAAAATAAATGTCCAGCCTGGCAGCGGACCTGTCATTTTTCGCGGTATTTTGCAACAGGCTGTCAGTGATTAATATTCAGTTTTGACAATACACACACCTCAGTGCCTAATATCACTATTTCACATCATTAAAAATAAGTAATTAGGTTTTAATCGGCGATGACTAATTCATTCAGTGATAACACTTAAAATGTTTAAGAAGCAGAAATTGAAATTGCTGATTAACTGCATGAAAATTATGATTGTGTACAAATAACAGCGTGTCAAGATTAGTAATAGTGGGTGCACTCATTATTTATCAGTATAAAATAGATTCAGGTAGATAGGAAGGCTGTTAAACTGCTAGTACATAGAATCCCACAAAAATATATAAAGACTGCTGCATGGCCCTCATTCTGGGAACTATGACGCAATGATCGAGGGCCATGCTCGCTTGGCTAAGAAATGTCCACATTTTTTTCAGTCATATTTATCCCAAAAAAGGCATAGAGCAAAACATAATTGTCATAAATGTTACCAAAGGATTCGAATCCCAACTTGCAAATAACTGAAACTTGGCTATATTTAATTTTACCATCGAATTTCTTTTTGACCATAACAATGACGACAATTTAAGATTGCAAAATATTTATTATTGGAAAGATAGGAAACTTCCAAATTAATTGTTATGCAGAGAGGGGTTTTGATGGGTTAGAGAATTGGGGTTTGACTTATTACTGATATTTATGTTGGTGTCGGACTTAAAATTATTTATGTTTATTCCGATTTGGTTGCACCACTTTTTATTTTCCTTCATATTTTTTTCTATTACTATTTTTTTCTTTGTTTTTCTATTTTTCTTATTATTTCTTTCAGTTTAATAACTACCTTATTAAGTATGTATTTGCTTCTTGAGAATAGTTGATCTCACTTCAGGAACGAACAAAACAAGGTTTTTAACAACTATCATAGCTAATGATAGTAATATATATATATATGTATAGGGCATTTACATTGGCACTATATTTGCCTAATTTAAATCATAAGTTACAGAATGGAACTAATTACGAAACGGAAATGCCTTTTTGTTGAAATGTGAGGGGTACACAATTTTATCTACATATGTATTATATTACTCTGTGTGTGATATAGCTCATAAATTGCCCACAAATAGATCATAATTCGAGATGCCCCTTTTTCCCTTAAATTGTTTTCGTGAAGACGGTTTTCTTAAATGTTTTTGAAAAGGTCTTTTCTTCCACTTCTTGGAACACATTTGATCTAAGCAAGTTTCCCTAACTTCCTGCCTTTGTTGAGAATGTATACACGAGCAGGCTTGGTGTTACATAACAATGGCATTATAAGAATTAAGAGCTGTGAACACTCCCTTTAAAATTGTGATATCTTTTTTAGTTCTTGCACTTAAATTCTTACAATTTCATAATGCAACTTTTTTGAGAATTCATCAATATAATGTATTTTTCATGGCATTCCAATATATTGTATTTCTGCAACTGATTCCAACCTAATAAGGCAAATCACAAATTAAGAAACTGCTTGAGGCAGACGTTATGATGAGATGATAAGGAGCTGAATCCACACTGCTACACATTTACTCATACGTTTTGCAAGTGGTTTTTTCCCCTACCTGTAAATTCAACCGCTATATACTCCCCAGGAGTTGAGAAAGGTGCATGCTTGAACAGGCCTGCCATTTGTTAACAGTCGGTTTTAAAAGACTGCTTGGAGCAATGAAACCGACTGTGAACCTATATATTATATTATTAGATTAATGCTTTTGTACATTGATTACAAACCTTCTACCTGGTTTGATATGTGAATTATTACCAAGAAAGTGAAACATTGTGTTGCCATGCCAACTGTTACCTTGAGAACATTGATAAACCATTATAACATAGAAATCATTCCGGATCTGCCAAAACGTCAGTTGCAAATCTTCCAAATTCAATAGTAGATGGGATAATATTTCAGTGAAATGCACTAAAAAGGCATCATGCATAAGATAATTAACCCCAAAAAAAATCAAAGAAAACCCCATCAAGGGCTCGTAAGTTTATAATAATTTAATGCTCTGTAGGTTGCTGTGCCAGCCCGGGTCATTAAGCACCTGTTCAGTAAATTAATGAGTCTAGAATTCCTCAAAGTAATGATCTATTATTGACTTTTTAAGCAGGTGCACTTATCAAGGCTTTGTTTTAAAGTGATATCTAAATTAACCTCCTTATTTTCTCTCTATAAATTGCACTTAAAGACTATGATAGAATGAATGGTATACAGAACCTACTAACTTTTAAATTTTTTAAAAGATACTTTGATCTATCTTAGTTTAAAAGTCAAGTCAAAGGAATTTTGTGATTAAAGTTTCCTTTTTTTGGATATTTGCATTTTAATAACTATTCATGAATATGTATTGTTAGTTCTGCAAAGTCTACAGAGTGACCGAAAACATTTTTTTTGCCTGACTTGTGTTCCTGTTTATATATATTTCGACAGACAGAATTGATAAATGAATAGCTACATGGCCAAATGTGCCACGTGTTTTCCATGAGAAGGATAAACGCATGGAAAACGCATGGTTTATAGCTAATTATAATGAGGCAAAAACCATGCGTTTTTCCAAATGCATGGAAAACGCACGTGGCACATTTGGCCATGTATGTGGCCTCAAGTTGGGTTTCATTGTGATATTACTCAATACAGCTTCATCATGAGCTATTCATAATTGCTGCAAAATTATCCACAGCTCGTGAACTCAATGAGGGACAATTAATGGGGTCTCTTTTGTCCAAAGCTGTGAGATCCTTTTTGCAATTCCGAACCTTTAAAGGTCTTGAGAGAGTTAATTTGGATCCACGTGTCCTGGCAAATGCATCGTGCTAAGGAATTCAAATCAGAGTTTCTCTGGACGATTGCATGGCAATGAGGTTGATTGGGTTAGTTTGCGGAATCAATAAATCATCTCAAGCATTTATGCAGGAGTTATGCAATGTTGTTGCCATCTGGAGATAGATAGAGAGATATGGAAAGTACAGCCCTCTAAGGCAAGTTCTTGCCGCTATTGATGGTCGATTGATGAGGTGAGAAAGAGGAGGAGTCCACCCATGTTACACATTTACCCCATGGGTGGGATCTTTTACTTGCCTCAGCATAGACACTGAGTACAAGGGACCGTCAATTTAACGTCTCATCCGAACGACATCCAGCTGGGATGATGCTCATGAAAGGTTTCCGGGCCTAGGATTGAACCCGGGTCCTTCAGAGAAGCAGGCGAGCGTATTACCACTAGACCACCCAGCTGCATACTTACTAAACTTACATACGTGTAGGAGGCATATAAACATCATCAAAGGCATAGGTCCTTTTGAAAATCCCATGCACCTTTATTTAAGTCATATTTTGAGTCAATACTTCCAAGTATTTTTCTTACAGTACTAAATACATTGAATGGAGGTAACAGATGTCAATTGTGCCATTGGCTGGATAATGATTTCATATTTCTTTATCTTAGAAGATATATTTTACATGGCCAAATGTGCCACATGCGTTTTCCATGAGAAGGACAAACGCATCGAAAATGCATGGTATTTAGCTAATTATAATGAGGGAAAAACCATGCGTTTTCCATGCGTCTATCCAAACGCATGGAAAACGCACGTGGCACAATTGGCCATGTAGTATATTCCAAAACAAGTGTCCACTCGTTATTTCATATTATTTTCACGTATATGCCATGGAGAACATACAAATTAATATGTTCTTGGAACTGCCCTGTACACCTAATCGATGTGTGCCATCATATATATACCTATGGCAAAAAATAAGTTGATTGCCTCACAAAATAGGTATAAAAGTCACCAAAAGGTCAATCCCAACTACATAAAAACCCCTCTCTGTAAAAATATTTAGTTTCCTATCTTTGCAATGATAATTATTTTGTCACCTTCTCATCATTATAGCCATTTGTTGTGGTCACAAAGAAGAAGCACAAATTACAATGGAGAATACACCAAACTTGAAGTTATTTCTTTCCCAGAAGTGTTTTTATCAGCTAAAATGTTGGGATTTGAATTGCTTTGTGCTGCCTCATGCCATTTGTGACAAAATATGACCGAAAACCGAGTGGATATTTATTTTGAATCTTACTTTTTATCATCTAGGCAGCATGGGTATCTAGTTAGGTGAAGCTCCTAACTGGTGTACCACTTTAATGAAGCTTTACTGTTAAATCTTTCGGTTTTTTCAAAAAAGCAAAAACCAGAAAAACCCTAGTACTAATCTAGCCCTATCTTCCCTATTCTACCCCAAACCACAGATACACAAAACTAACAAGACACACCAGATACCCCATTGTTGCCCTGTTACGTCATCAGTCACGTGGCACGTGTTAGCTGCGCTGCCCGTGCTCAGAATAACATCGTCTGAATGTAAACAAACCAGTGGCCACTCCTTTTATAATGTCTATACCACTAGGGACACATTTTGTTACATAGTGCATGAGACTGTCAAAACATATATATATTTTTCATAACTGAAAGTGCTTGAGACAATACATTGTATTTTTTACAATGGATAATGAAGAGTAGTAGCGTTAGGTTTCTTAAAGGATAAGATAAGATAAGATAAGATAAGTTAAGATAAGATAAGATTAGATAAGATAAGTTAAGCATTTTTAAATTAAGATAAGATGAGATGAGATCAAATAAGACAAGATAAGATGAGATAAGATAAGTTAAGCATTGTTAAGTTAAGATAAGATAAGATAAGATAAGATAAGATAAGATGAGACAAGACAAGACGAGATGAGATGAGACAAGACGAGACGAGATGAGACAAGACAAGATAAGATAAGATAAGATAAGATAAGATAAGATAAGATAAGATAAGATAAGGGGTCATTAGCATAAGCATTATCAGATAAAACATTTGCATGGTACATGATATATTATTCAAATACATTCACAAGTTTCCAGTTTTCCATGAATATATATCTTCTCTGTATAATTCAAAAAATATTGAATGATTATGATGATGATGATGATAATAAAGCATAAGATAAAATGCTGAGTTCTCATTCAATTTATTCCCGACCTGGCATGTTAAATAATTCATTTAAGTAATGTTAAAATTTTGGTAGTACCACTTCAGCGTACAGCTAAGCCTATATTTCATCCATTTCAATATTTTTCAGCAATGTGGGATTTTTTAAACTTCAACATATTTCAGCTATTTTTGCACGTGAAACGTGTCCAATAGCATACATACTTTATAATTGTTTGTAGCAACCTGCAGGGGAAATAATTTCATGTTTCTCACCATAATATTGAAGCCATAAGCGGCCCAAATGTCATGCAAAAACGTTTGTTTACGAAGTTATTCTCATTTGGACAGGAGTGTCAAATTTATGAGTAATAAAATATGATTGATGACTTTGAAACAACTTTCATTTCTCCCACTAATATCGAATGATCGTTTAGTTTAGATTTTCTGAGTGATCGCTCAGTTCAGCCTGTACAATGTTGATTAGCATATGGTTAAGTGTGCTAAACAAGCACTCTAAGTAATTTGTTTATCACACCGAGGTAATCAGACGGTGATAATATTGGTGTGCGGAACTGAATTTGCAGAGGTCCATTATTAAAATTGCATGGGCACGGATTTAAAATGTGCTCATTGACATGCAATCCAAAAAAGTCGGTTAATCAAATGAAAATGGTTATGAGATGTCAGTATTGAATCTGAGAGGTGGTAAACTGAATTGGTTGCCAATGCGCTGAATCTTTTGCTCAAAGATTATTCTATTCTATTCTAACTAAGTTTACAGCAATAATGACAAACAAGGAACCTGAGTTATTAATTAGTTTAGGAAAGTTTCTCCTTCAAGCTGATGTGTAGAGAAAACCATCTCCTGTATCCACACAGTTATTAATTTAGTTTATTAGTTTATTAGTTATGATGTGCTTGTCATGTTTTGGACTTTGAGAGTGAAATGTTTTTATTAGCGGCTTGTATTTTTTTCTATTGTGTATGTGGATTTTAAACACGTATTATAAGTTAACTTGGTGGCTGGAACCTTGATTATTGAAATTTTATTGCTTTCTGTACTTACATTAATGTCTCTTTCATGTTATCTTTTAACTGAATGACATATGTATCATTTATGATATTTTACATGTCAATAAAATCTATATATATATCTATTCAATTCTATTCTATTCTATCCTATTATATAATATTATATTATATCATATCATATCATATCATATTCTATTCTATTCTATCCTATTATATTATATTATATATTATATTATATTATATTTTATTCAAGTCTAGTCTAGTCTATTCTATTCTATTTTATTCTGTTCTAGTCTAGTCTAGTCTAGTCTATCCTATTCTATCCTATTCTGTTCTATTGTAGTCTAGTCTAGTCTATCCTATTCTATCCTATTATATTATATTCTATCCTATTCTATCATATTATATTATATTCCATAGGCCACATACGACTTAACTCAGATGTTATGAGATGATAAGTGATTCCTCGCGGTATGGATTTAATAGCCTATATATTATTTATCTATCTTATTGTGTACTTCATCTGAATATTGAATGAGTCTTAATTCTTTTTCTCATTCCTTTCCCTTAAACATTCTACTTTAACTGTGTATATATATATATATAATTTCCTATTTGCCTCATTTTATTTTTTGTGTTATTTTTCCAAATTGTTTATGTTATATATTAATAAATCGCATGCGAGTTGTTATTAATATAATTTCTTGATATAATTGATAAAGGCAAATATAAACATATCCAGTTATATTTCACAAGGATTATTATGGCAGGCTGGCACAACCAGTTACTGTACTTGTGCCAGCCTGCCATAATAATCCTTGTGAAATATAACTGGAAATGTTTATTTTTGTACTTGTCTTGGATACAGCAACGTCTTGCATCTCTACAAATGTAAGCATAGTAGAACCCCTATTAAATGTCTACTTATTTTTTTGGGTCATATTTTATCATTAAAAAGCACAAAAATGGACAGGGATGACATCAATGGTCAAAGAAAAGTACACAAATTTCAATGGAGAATTTAGCAAACATAATATATGGCTTGTATTGGCATTTGTTCATATCAGAAAAGATACATATGTCACATATATCCAAAGCTCTACTCACTAAGTCTATCTGAAGCTACACCTACAGATGTATGATATACAGGTTCTCGTTATTTTATACATAATATGCGAATAGTATATATAACATTGAGTTAAATGTTTCAGAAGGATTTTATCAGCTAGAAAGTTAAATTACATTTCTGTACATTTTGTGCTGCTCCATGCCATCTACGGAAAAGTATGACAAAAAAAAAATAGGTGGACATTTATTTTGAATCCTTCTGTATTAAAGAGATATCAGAACGTATATAAGCTGATTGTAGATATTGCGCATATTTGACTAGCCCGATTGTCAGACGTCATTATGAGATGGTAAGGTTGCAGGCCAACTATTCTGTTACTGAATATAGACATCTTATGGGTGGGATCTTTAACTTGCCACTGCATAATGCATAATATATTATTTTGCCTTCGCATTGGAGTCGAAGGACAAATCTCAACTCACAAATACATTTCCATGCACGACTGAACTCCAAAACTAAGAAATTTTACTCGATGTCTATGCTGAGGCCAGTAAAAGACCCCATCCGTGAGGTAAATGTAACATGACGTGGCCTCAAAGCCTTATCATCTCATCATTACGTCTACCTCTGGTATAAGGTCATACAAGGTCATATAAGCTGACTAAGTTTCAAGCCAGCAGCATTGAGACGATACAATAAGGGAAATACAATACCATATAGGGTCTTAATATTGATGGGTTAAAGCTCCACTGTCTGTCAATATTATTATTCTCTAAAACTTCATCAAATGATTGAAAATCACCTTATTTGATCAAGGCACACTAAATATGTGCAAACTAATGAATCTATCAGGCATTAATTATAAAAACTAAATGATACATTGAAAGAAATCAAGACCAAAAAATTGGAAATACAATGGAAATGGCATCATCACCCATCATTGAGTATTGTGATGTCACCACTTGGTTTGTTTACATATTGGATTTTTTATGGCATGAAAATTAAATACTAGGTGAAGTTTATTTATTTTACAGAGAGATAGTGAACCAAGCAAGGCTCTGGATGGTAGGTAATCAGTATTAAGAAGGCAATAAAATGAATGTCATAGATTTTGGCCACTGTCATATTGAGTGACTTTAAGAATTCTGTAACATTTTCATACTTTCTATCAATAATTCTGGATCCTTTTTATGCTTGTCTTAATAGCGAGATTCCACTCTAGGCCAATACTCCTTAATAAGTAGAAATGTCATCAGCCTTAAGGGATCTAAGCTTGCTTGGCCTGGGGTGGTTTTTTCTGCTCTGAATGCTCCCTAGGGGGGGTTCCCTTTCACATTTGTCTTACTCCGAATGAATTAATGATAGCTCCCTGGTTGGTTCTGTTCAGCGCAGAAGAGCTTGGACAAGATAAACAATCCATTTTATTGCTTGTTTTCAACAGAGCTTTTTAGCTTTGAAGCTGTGGATGGATTGTAAACGAAAAAAAAAACTCTTCAGCACGATTTAATTTTACAGTTTTTAGTTTTCTGTCGCAAAGTTGAATCAAATGTTGGTGTTTTCTGAATTTCCATTGAAAATGTCATGTTAGTTCGATAGCGTGCACAGGCTGTAATAATGGCTCCACAAATGAAGGGATTTTTACATGCCTCAGCATAGACACTGGTTACTACGCACTTAGAATTCGATCACATATTATATCATGGACAGACATCCAATGACACCATTAGCTGTGATGCACAACTCATGAGAATAGTCCCAAGCTGGGAATCGAATCCAGAACATTCGGAGTAGCTGAAGAGACATTAAACACTGGGCTATAGTGTTGCTTTTTAGAGAGCTTTCAATTTAGTTCAAAATAGTCAACCAGTACAAACACAATAACTATGTAAATTCTCAAATACAAAATAGCATATGTTATTAATATTATTATTAAGAAATTCTGTGGCCAACACAATCTTAAATCACAGTTCCCAGAAACTTCTACCATATTTACTAATGGAAGAATGCAGCCCTTCATACGTTCAATTTAAATCTTAATCAAAGATAATAATTTATTCCCAGGGTTTCGTTATCATTAAAGCCTGTTACATAAATAAACTGCAGTGTTATTGGTTATCATAATCCATAATTTAATACATAATTAAAACGATCTTGTTTTTACTGTTTTTAACATCACTCTTTCATCAAAAGATAATTAATCATTCGATCCTAGACTTGTATCGCTATAGAGCCTGGCATATATATATCAACCATTTATAAAAAAAAAACATAACTGGTAGATATGAACATAATGTATCACAATTTGTATCAAAATCAACATTTTAAATATTAATATGTACTCACTTTTGGTATCCCATTCTGGTTTATAATCCAAATGCAAATGTTTCTGTGATGTTATGATCTTTAATAAATCCGCAATTTATTGATCAATTGAGAGCTACAGTGATTGCCTTTAAACTTAAAACGTGGGCCCCACGTGCGCACCAGCTGACTGCAAACGAACGACTGACGTAAAGGATGGAGCACTGTGTGGTGGCGCCACTGGTATGGGCCATGTTTATGAGGATGGTTGGTCACATTCTATAACTAGAACAATCTAGATATATATGCTGATTTAGATATATATGCTGATTTAATGTGTAATAATTGTGAAATTTGTATTTTTCTTCAATATATTTTTGTATTAACTATTTAATATAGGCCTGTATAATTATTTTATATAACAAATAAATAAATATAATTTGTGGTCCATTAAAATATCTTATGTGTAAATAAATTGTATCTGACATTTCATCCAGATGGTAGATTTAATTCAATAAAGATGCATTAATTGATAGAGAATTTCGTTGACTTTACATTTGTCATAGTATAGAATTGCAAACACTAACATTTCTAAACGGCTTAGAGTAGCCTGTTGCCACATTCAATGATTTACACCAGTAATAATTTATGAATAACCAGAGGCTATGAAATTTTCTTTCTGACATTTTAATAACTTGGTGATTATTTTCGGCTGACTATGCAGTTGAGAAGTCAAAGTTCATTGCTTGTGAATAATACAATGCGGCTGAATTGTATCCATAGGTTTTTTAGTCATAAATGTTGATTTAAATGTCTGTACTCTAACCAGAAGCATTTGTTCTAAATACTGCTTCCTGGAAAGACAAGTTATTACAAAGTTAAAGACTATACCACCCTTGAATAGGTTCATCAGTTTGGTATGTCCAATATATGTTCACTTTACACAAACGACTGACTTTTTTACCTTGGTAACGTTTCGACAACATACAGTTCTGTTGGCTTATCAGATAACAGAACTCTGTGTTGGTGGTGGTGGTGGATTAGGGCTTTACGTCCTGTGTTTCTGTAACTCATGGGCTAATTAGGACAGGCAGGGACCATGGCAATGAGATGATGGATGAAACAGCCATCCAACATAGCCTCGACCGGGAATTGAACCCGGGACCCAATGGTTGGAGGACTCTGTGTTGGTGAAACATTCCCAAGGTAAGAAAAGTCACTTGTTAGTGTAAAGAGAACTCTGCATATTTAAAGACTATAATATACGTATGTTCGACATAACAACAGTTTAAATTCGTCCAGGAATCGTCCTATTGCTAAAGTGGATGGAAACTTTTGGGTCCGACTGTAATGAACATTTTCTGTATTTTATTAATGCTACAAATTGAAAAATAAAGTGATTGAGTTATGAACGAACCAAATTATATATCTGCTGTATAGACTCAGACACGTTATATATTATCCACAGAAATTTAACTTTTACATGGTAATTTAACAAGCATACATGTGTAAATTTCTGAAGAAAGAGGAGACTTGTCTCAAGGATACTATATACATGGCCAAATGTGCTATGTGCGTTTTCCATGCGTTTGGATAAATGCATTGTTTTTACCTTATTTTACAAACCATGCATTTTACATGCGTTTATCCTTCTCATGGAAAACGCACGTGGCACATTTGGCCATGTATAAAACAGCAGGTACCCAGATAGCATTCCAAATCGTTTCAACATTAGTGCGATGTTGGTGATGTTAATACGATGTTGTAACGACAGTGGCCTACATGGAAACGATGCTGGGCCGATTTGGAATGCCATCTTGGTATTGCAGATATTTTTTTGATTTTTGCTATGCTTTAAACGTGCAATATGTAATATGATGTATACACTCACCAGTGACATTTTAGAAAATCCTCATTTACAACAATTACCTATTGCATATGAGTCACGCCACTCTGTGATTGGTAGACAATCAGAAAGTGGGCAGGGCCTGAAGCGATGTCTCGCAATTCTCAAGATCTGACTTACTTGTACATTGTACATTTTATCCTAAATAACTTCGTCAGTTTTTAGCCGATTTTCAAAATTGTAAGTTTTTCTGAAACCTGAGATTATCATCTTTCTGAACATTACGATCTGCATCAAGCGATAAGTCAAATTGTCTATTTTTTCGCGAATCGTAATAAATGAAAATAAAGACTCATTAACAGGGCACCTACGTCTTGGCTAATAGAAATATTTGGGTTCAGGTGCCTACAAAAAAATTACACAATGGTTCCATGTGGGACATAAGATAAGATTAAGACTAAGTTTTTTTTTTGTATTTATTTATTTATAAAATATATTTATACAGGGTAACATATTCAGTATAAAAACTGTTTTACAATACGGCCCTGATGGATAAAACAAATAGAAATGGACATTTAAAGAGGTAAAAATAGAATAAAAACATAAAGTAATTAAAAGGACTGGCATGCAGTTGATTAGTACAAAACATTGATAAAATAGGCTTTACATTTGGCTTTAAAAACATTAATGTTATCACAACATTTAACATCACTAGGATGACTTTTCCATATAGTAGAACCTCTAACAGTAAAAGCATTGCTGCTAAAAGCAGAATTAGCATAAGGTATATGTACATCATTTTCATTAAAATTTCTCATATTGCAACTGGAGACTTCCTTTTGCATAGTGATGTCATCACATAAATAATGGGGAGCCAGCCCATGAATAGATTTAAAAACTAAGACCGACATAAAGTAATCGCGTCTCTGCGAAACATTGTATGTATGTAGTAGTTCAATATGGTTAGTACATTACATAAACAATAAAATACGTTAGCATACTGTAGGGGATGTGCAGTAGCTTACTAAAAAGCTGTAAAAGTGTGCACACCCCTCACATTATAAATGAAAATAAAAAGAGGCTATTTAAATATAATTGAAATTAAATTCATATCGTGAAAAATAATAAAAAGAAAAAATATATATAGGAATGATAATAAAAAAAGAAAAAATGAAATGACATATATTGCATAATTACAAACTAATATTAATATGTACACCCGGACGGGGATCAGTGGTACCAAACAATTACACAATGGTTACATTGTGAGACAGGAGATATGTACAGTATTTGTACACCCTCAAATGTTATGTACAACTCGGCCTATAGGTTTCGTTGTAAATTGATATTTTCGGGTGTACATATCTTCATGTCTCACATGCCACCATTGTATAATTGATGCATCAGTCGTTTCGAACAGTTTTAAATAGTCAAAAAAGTTGTTTTACTACATAAATTCCTTGGGTCATTTTGGTAATGTTTAACGTATCTAAATCAATGTGGTGTCTCAGTCTACAGCAACTGCAGTCAAACTGTATAAGATAGACACATCTCTCTTAGCTTTCTGAGGTGAACCAGCAACTGCTATGTCATTTTATGCATAGTGCTTTCTAGTCATTTTATGAAGTACACCATTCCTGTAAACCTGTGCACAATATATTCAGTATTTAACCTCTGGCCTCAATGCTATGGGCATCTCAGGGGATGTACTGACACGAATTAATGCAAATCAAATTGGCCTTTCCCTGGAGGACATTTACTGTATGTGTAATGTGGTATAATGAGCAGTTCTTATGTGTAGCTGGGTGTTTGTATGTGGCTGGAAAATAGGAGTTTGTCATTCAAATTATAAAATTATCCAATCGAAAAGAAATATATAATTGCATTTCAGCAATAATCGTTAACACGCTTCCCATACTTTTGCAATGGATATAGTTAGTTCCATTAAAAACGGCCTGTCAAATTGCACCTAGATAAGGCTAGGCAACGTCTTCTGTGATAATGTATATAGGGCACATGGCCTTTAATGGCAATCCGAAGGCTGGATTTTAACAATGTGTATGTGTACTTAAGGGCCCCTGGCCTCAATCTCAGCGCCCTTGGGAGTATACAGCCATACACACGCCTTATTGGCACCATGGCTTGGAACTTCATTCTGAAGCTTTTTTATACGATGCTACCTGCCACTATACAGAACTGTCTGGCTATAGCTGGCTACTCCAAGCCGGATCTGAAAGTACATGCAGCATTTTTTGCTAAAAAGATGCATGTGGTCAGGACAGGTAGGTGCAAAAAAGCGATGAGGCAAATGATGATGCAATCTTCCAACATTGGCTGGATTTAAACCCAGGACCCAGCGGTTGGCACTTTTTAAAATAATATTAAAGCTGCATTGTCACTCAATATGACAGTGACCAAAATCGGTTGCATTCGTTTCATTGCTTCTAAAAAAACAACAGATTAAATCCCATCAGGGCCTTGCTAGGTTCACTATATATCTATAAAATTAATAAACATACCCTATCATTTAATTAACATGCCATCAAAAAATGCCGATTTGTTTACATTGCAAGTGCTTTTATGGCCAATGAAATGAAAACGAGGCATAAACGAACGTCATTAGCGTCGTCGGTTCGTAATGTATTTTATTATTGTGTGCCTTCAATTTTCGTCCAATTTTCAAAAATTCCAAGTTTAATTCGTAAAAAAATGTGTAGGTGTTTTGCTTTTTTGCAAAAAATTTAAACAATTCTGACCTAAATTTTTCATAAAATGACTATGATATCGCGAATCGGCAACGCTCTCCATATAATGCATAATTAACTAAAATGTTAACAAAGTCGATCTAATAAATTCCGGCAATAATTAATAATTTAGTACAATTTAGACAGTTCGGGTTATCGAATTCATCAGTAAGAAGCATTTTCTTTCATTTGGATAGATTTTTTGTTGGTACAAAAACCGACTGACAATGCAGCTTTAAATTTATACATTGCTTACTCATTACTTGGGTGTGGCTCTTGATAGCGGTATAAATTCAGCCTTAGAAGGCCACTCTACAATGTACATGAATAAAATGTTTTTGGGTTTTCAGTTCTGTTCTGAGTATTATTCGTTTGTTTGTACCAGGTTTAAGCTAAGTAGAATGGCCACAACATATTACTATTAAATGATTAAACCTTTAGAGTTGGAACACAAAATATGTTTGAACTGTCTTCACCAAGGGTATTGCAATTAGTGAGTGACCTTAGCAATGGAAAGTGTAGATTTATTATGATATATATACATTGTACATAAGTTTGTTTTATGTATGTTATGATAATGTCCAACTGAACTGCACTAAGTAACCCTGAAATTGACAAATTCTGCACCAGTCTGCCAAATTTCTGGGAGATCATCAAATTCTGAAACCACATTGCCTAGAAATGCCTAGAACAGCAATATGTATGGATGATTCTCTGTACACTACTGCGTGTACCATATATAGAAGCCCCTAGAAAATTCCCGGCTGCAACAATACTACCCACAGAACAGCCTGTAAACTTGTTACCTGTGACAGGATTGAGGCTTCGTCATCAGTTTGTCTTATTTCAGTTGCCATGGAAACCAACAGTATCAACAGTTGGGCTGACCATGCGAGAGAATGAAATTCAGCCCAACGAGTGCCAGTTTGAGTACGAAACAAGCGGCTTGATTGGCTGACCATGCCCCATTTGGGCATTTTGTAAGTGGCATGGAAATGAGTGTTAGTGATAATGAACAACATCACTTTGTTGACAAACATTGACCTTGATTTTCTCCACCAAAACGAGACTCGACAAATGCTCAAGATAACATGTTACAATGGTCCAGTGTTGGCACAGTGTTGGTCCAGTGTTGGTCCAGTGGTGGTCCAGTGGTCGCCCAGTGTTGGCCCAGTGTTAGCCCAGTGTTGGCACAGTGTTGGCACAGTGTTGGCACAGTGTTGGCACAGTGTTGGCCCAGTGTTGGCTCACAGTGTTGGCAAAGTGTTGGTCAGTGGTCGCAAAGTGTCCAGTGTTGGCCCAGTTGGCCCAGTGTTGCCAAAGTGTTGGCCCAGTGTTGGCAAAGCATTGGCAAAGGTTGGCCCAGTGTTGCACTGTCTTCTTAATGTTGGCCCAACTTCGACAACATACAGTACAACGTTTTGAAAGTAGCTTGTCAGTTTGGAGCCACTTAGCTTATACATCTCTCCAGTTTTCTGTATTTATCCTCTGGATTCCAATACTGTGTGGTCCATTCACAGATAGCATTCCAAATAGGGTCAACTTCATTCCTGTATTGGCTGCCATTGGAACAACATCGTATCAATATCGCTGATGTTGCATCAATGTTGTCCTAATTTGGAATGCTATCTGGTTTGTATTTAAAATTGAATGGATGTTGACTACACGTGTAGAATAAACTTCTATTCCGGACAGTAGACAGTATGTGCCCAGTTTTTTTACAGAGGTCATCTTTGGTAGAGACAAGTATAAACCAAAGTATATTTGAAGATGCCTGTGTAATTGTGAAATTTCCAAATTCAGTCAGATTTTGCCAGCTAGAGACAGGGATGAAAAATCAGCAAAACAATCAAATTACCCAGCTGTCCTGAATTGCATTTGCATAACAGCTTAACTTTCTTAAATATTGTCTATGCGATGATGCTACTGTTTATAAGCTTACCACTTATGTGACTAAACTCATGACCAGATGAAAAATCAGCAAAAAATTCAATTTACCCAGTGTAAAATCTGACGATAGTGGAAATTCAAATATATTAACTACCAGCATAAAACTTCACATGAGTGGTACTTTAGGTAGAAATGCATCAATTTCAATGAACCTGCACATGCATGTTATTTTGATCTAAAAGCAACATAAAGTTAGGTTGATCTGATATTTTCATTTGCTGGGCACCAGCCACACCCCAGTGCCCGGGCCAGGAATTAGCTGAGCTGACCAAATTCGGAATTACAAATCAAATATCTAATTAACATCTCATCCATCGTTACATAAAGAATACTTTTATGAAGTTTGAAAATTACCTGTTTTTATTTTTTTGTCATGATTTGGTTTTACTGTATTTTTTATTTATTTTTTGGTATAACACTCAGCATTTAAATTCGTTTGCCATTGTCATTTTCCACTGATGAATAACAGAATAAGGCTTGTTATCTACTTCCGAGTTTACTTCGATTAAAGCTCTTTGTCAGAAGGTGGCATTACAGTCACTAGTATTATTAAAGTGACACCTGTCGGACTGTCTTCTAAATAGCGATACGGGCTAATCAGAATGGCCAATACTTAGTCAGTAACTGAAATAGACCTCTTAAACAACAAAAGAAATAAAAACGAAATGCCTCAAGTTATGAATTCTCATTTAATAACAAATGTATAATTCCATACAAAATGTAGTAAATTTTAAAACTTTCAGGCTTTCAGATTAATGTTCATTCCGCATTAAAGTGTTATCTGTAAAATAATCTGTGGATTCAAGAGACTTTCTAGTGTATAATAATCTGTGGATTCAAGAGACTTTCTAGTGTAATAACTCAGTCTCTGGTGTTAACTTCAATCCAAGTCCTGTAGGATGAAACTCTAGTGAAAACTCCAGGATAATCGCCAGGTTTTTTGCTGGCAGCGAAGGATGATATTCCAGCCTAGAAAATAAATAAAAAAGGTTATGGATGAATTTATGCCATATTTGCTGGGGGGGCCTAATTTTCGATCCCCAGCCCGGACACTCTTCACACTGTGACTATGTAGGCGATAGGCTGAGTATAGACTTAAGAAATCTTCTCTAAAAAATACAACAGAAATGGATTCTTATTTTTTTAGTTTAGGCAATTTTTCTGAATTCCTGCTTGTCAGAACAAGAACTGCGAAAAGCACATGAACATCCAATTATTCTGTAATTTCATTGTTAGACCTTTAATACCATAAGCCAGGCCATAGACTGTAATAAGAGAAATTGATTAATTTACTTTAGATGAGTAAACGAGCTAAACATGTACATAATTAGGTCGCTGGGCTCTGAGGTGACGACACACAGTGTTCGTGAGCTACATCCCAGCTGGAGGTCGAGTCGTCGATTGCATGAGATGTTAAATTGGAGGTGCCTTGTACTCGGTGTCTATGCTGAGGCAAGTAGAAGACCCCACCCATGGGGTAAATGTGTAATAACATGGTGTGGACTCCAAGCCCTATCATACATTTATATTATTATGCTACACATCTACCACATCCATGGGCGTGGGACATTTGCCTTTGTCAGCACTGACCATAAGGGTACCAGACACATATTTTTGGGGTAATTGGAATCTTTTGCAAACAATGTTCAGCAGAATAATGCTACTACAAGGCCACCCAACTCAAAGAAGAAAATCAAACTCTTCTTTCTGTTCATTCGCTGAGGGTTTGCTGCATATGCCGTGTTATGTTTAATGTAGAATGCAAATCAAGGGCTCACCTGGTACCAGTTATCATTACGTTTACACATCAATGGTCCACCGCTGTCTCCCTATGAGAAAATAAATGACAAAACGAGATTGCAATTATTTTGTACAAATTAAGAAGTATTCGATTTTTTCTTTATTAAGCTTAATTATATTTTGCCAAACAGAAAAAAAACATGCAGTATGGAAATAATTCTATAAGTAATATTTTCTTCTTATTTTTCTTAATGCATATGCCATTGAAACAATTTGGAGTGCCATTGACATCTACAGTGACACCATGCACACACTAAATAACATGAAAAGTACACTGCATTGTTTGATGATGTCATCTACTCAGTGATGTTATTTTTGTTACAAAAACTTATGACATCATCTAATTTTGCTTTATCATCTTTGGGATGCAGCGCCCTCTGGTAGTTTTCTCCCCAAATTTATCAAAGCACCCTTTTTTATCCCTCGTAAATTTATGAAATGATAACTTACTGGACAAATTCCTTTGTTCAGGTCTACTTCTCCTGCACACAGTCTGGTATCCATGGCAACGCCCCACAGCATCCGGCAACGTTCAGGGCTAAGGGCCATGAGTTCCACCTTCTGAGCAACGTCAGACACAGAGCCACCTGGTGTTAACAAGAAGGAAGAGATTATATGTTTTGGTATCTGCCTCAATGATGTAGTTATTGTCTTAAGATTCGAGATTTTCTTTTTCAAATAAAAGAACATAGATAGCATTCCAAATCGGCCCAGCATTGTTTCTATGTTGGCCACTGTCGTTACAACATCGTATCAACATCGCTGACGTTGCGTTTTTTTACCCACTCAGATAGCATTCCAAATTGTTTCAATGTCAGCACCATGTCATTGCACTGATGTCTTTCCAATTTGGAATGCTATCTGGGTTGTTCAAGGCATTGACATGTCCCAGGAGACACTTGGAGACTGAGGTTAGTCTTTATTCAAGAGGGCACTATAGCGATTAGCATTGGGTCGTTAACAAACGGTGTTGGAATTTATGGTTGTTTTACAGAAATAAAGTAAATATTAGGACAAGGAAACCATGGTATTCCAGACACGGTATTGAAGATGGTGCTGGGCCAAAATATTGGTTCGGAAATTCTCACATAACGCTATATGTTGGTCACAAGAATGATAAAGACCTGCTGGGCCTCGAGCAACAGTGTGTGTGATTAGGGCTTTACGTCCTGTATTTCTGCACCAGTTGGGCTAATTAGGACAGGCAGGGACCATGGCAATGAGACAAAGGAGGAAACAGCCATCCAACTTAGGCTCGCCCAGGAATCGAACCCAGGACCCAGCGGTTGGAAGCCCAGAGCGCTACCTCTGAGCTAGGCCCCTCCCTTTTGGCCTCGAGCAACAAAAAACCATTAATCATGCAATGTGAAGATGTTTTTGTGCCCTACCGTGTTTCTTGCAGCCCCAGCCTACTGCAAGACACATGTTTCCAGGGATGGGGTATACGGATTCTCCCTGGGCAGGCAGGTTCACTTGACCAACAAGGGCTTCCTCAAGGGGCACCTCTTCCTTCAGCTTTAGCAAGGCAATGTCATGTTTCCAATGGGCTGGAATTTAAAAGATGAACAATATGAGGAAAGGAATACAGACTTGATTGTACACCACACTATTGTATTTTTCTAATCAGGTTTAATTCAAGGTTAGCTCACAAGGATATCCAAAAATATTTATATTTATAATTGTGTTTCTTTTTTGTGAATATCCAGTTAGATGTAAGCATGTACTACTATACGGTTTAATGATATGTTGAAGAATTCATGTTAGACAACGTTGATGGAAAAAGTATGTCAAATCACAAAACTTTTTAATATTAGCTAAACAAAGCTAAAAGTAATTTCAGAGAATATTTGAAGACAAAATGTAACAATGGGAAAATAATGTGTTTCAGAATTAAAATAAGAATGGAAAATTTTACCTTTATCATCGTAACTATCATGAATTATGATCTTAATTCCTTCAATCTCCCAAGTTTTCCAGGAATCTACATTAAACAAGTCACCAGCCCAATCCGCTATATTATCGAAGAAGCCTGACTGCAAAAGAAATGAAAATGTAAACATTTGCTTACGCCCCATAATTTCTTTTTTATTTAGGCAGTGTAACACATCCACAATAGGTTTTTCATGTGGCCCAGAATAAAAAGTACAATAAAAACCAAATAATTTTAACTTTATGTCTCATTTATTTATCCAATATCCATACCTCTCTTTCTATCTCGCCAAGTCGAGCAGTCCAATATTTCGGATCCCTGGCTTTGGATCTGTGAAAATAATTCAAATGTGACCGATTATCTATTTAGGTAATTTGTGAAAAAAATGTTTCCCAAATATTTTGAAAGGTTTTTGGTGTTTGCGGGTAAGGTCAACCTAACCCATGTCTTAGTGGCTCTCACCAAAAAGTTTTGTTGGTCGCATACCGATAATTTATTTTCAGAGCAAGAAGTTGTAGTAAGGAAGCTTTGCAGCACTTATACTCCACTCAGACAGTTTCCCTATTGTTCTAAGTAGGCATTCCGAAAACGAAAATGTTAGTTTACTCCCTCCTGAGTGCAAACTAAATTTGTTTCGCGTAATAAAGGCAGCAAAAACAAACAATCAAACTAATTAGTATACATGCCTCATGGAGTATAAGTTAGTTATTATATCCCTCATAGTCAGCAGTTAACAAATATTTTTGTTGGTTATATCCCTCCACCTTGAAGTTCAGCATTGGGATATAACTAACAAAAATGTTAATAATACATAGTCAGCAGTTAACAAATATTTTTGTTGGTTATATCCCTCCACCTTGAAGTTCAGCATTGGGATATAACTAACAAAAATGTTAATATAATACATAGTCAGCAGTTAACAAATATTTTTGTTGTTTATATCCCTCCACCTTGAAGTTCAGCATTGGGATATAACTAACAAAAATGTTAATATAATACATAGTCAGCAGTTAACAAACATTTTTGTTGGGTATATCCCTCCACCTTGAAGTTCAGCATTGGGATATAACTAACAAAAATGTTAATATAATACATAGTCAGCAGTTAACAAACATTTTTGTTGGTTATATATCCCTCCACCTTGAAGTTCAGCATTGGGATATAACTAACAAAAATGTTAATATAATACATAGTCAGCAGTTAACAAACATTTTTGTTGGTTATATCCCTCCACCTTGAAGTTCAGCATTGGGATATAACTAACAAAAATGTTAATATAATACATAGTCAGCAGTTAACAAATATTTTTGTTGGTTATATCCCTCCACCTTGAAGTTCAGCATTGGGATATAACTAACAAAAATGTTAATATAATACATAGTCAGCAGTTAACAAACATTTTTGTTGGGTATATCCCTCCACCTTGAAGTTCAGCATTGGGATATAACTAACAAAAATGTTAATATAATACATAGTCAGCAGTTAACAAACATTTTTGTTGGTTATATATCCCTCCACCTTGAAGTTCAGCATTGGGATATAACTAACAAAAATCTTAATATAATACATAGTCAGCAGTTAACAAACATTTTTGTTGGTTATATCCCTCCACCTTGAAGTTCAGCATTGGGATATAACTAAAAAAAATGTTAATATAATACATAGTCAGCAGTTAACAAACATTTTTGTTGATTATATCCCTCCACCTTGAAGTTCAGCATTGGGATATAACTAACAAAAATGTTAATATAATACATAGTCAGCAGTTAACAAACATTTTTGTTGGTTATATCCCTCCACCTTAAAGTTCAGCATTGGGATATAACTAACAAAAATGTTAATATAATACATAGTCAGCAGTTAACAAACATTTTTGTTGGTTATATCCCTCCACCTTGAAGTTCAGCATTGGGATATAACTAACAAAAATGTAACTATAATACATAGTCAGCAGTTAACAAACATTTTTATTGGTTATATCCCTCCACCTTGAAGTTTAGCATTGGGATTTAACTAATGTTAATAATACATAGTCAGCAGTTAACAAACATTTTTGTTGGTTATATCCCTCCACCTTGAAGTTCAGCATTGGGATATAACTAACAAAAATGTTACTATAATACATAGTCAGCAGTTAACAAACATTTTTGTTGGTTATATATCCCTCCACCTTGAAGTTCAGCATTGGGATATAACTAACAAAAATGTTAATACTTACCCAATGTCAGTATTAACAAAGCAATGTGCTGCAGTTAGGACCCAACGCCTCTTGATCAAGGAACCTCCGCAGTGCAGATTTGTGCTGGATAAAACCATTCCCAAAAAGGTCCTTGTTGGAATCTCTGCCTAAAATTAATGTCAAAATATTGTATTATCAAAACAAAAAACTACATCTCATTGTCATTGATATTAAAAATAAACCATTTGAACAGGAATTTAGACATTAATATTTACTAGTGACGTTATTCAAGTAGTTGTTATTAATTAAGTGGTCCTAATTTTTGGATAGCTATTCTTAGTCAAGATGGCAAAAATTATTTAATTTCATCTGAATGATTATTTGGTTGTTTTGTCCAAATTCGTTTCAGTGAAAAATAGTTTTGCTTCATGATTCGTGTCTATGGTGCCCGCATTCCAAATCGCGCAAGCGTCATTTCTATATCGGCCGACGTCGTTACAACGTCATTTTGACATCTCCGACATCATGCCGACATCGAAACGATTTGGAACACTATCTGGGGGGGTAAAGAAAATACCCCCCCACCTTTCCTATGAGAAAGATATAGGTGAATACTCAAAGGTTAACCATCTCATCATTACGTTTGCCCATGTCACGTACTGATATGAACATACAATGTATTATAATTCAGACCAGTGGGAAAATACAATGCAATGCAATGCATTACAATACATTATAATACTATATAATACAATACAATACAATAAAATACATTATAATATGTTTATGCAGAATGGACAATGAACTTTGCTCAATTGTGCCAGCATTTTTAGTCATGGATGATACAATCATTATGAATCATGTATTATCAATACATCCCAAAATGTTTATAATTAACGATATCACTTCGTCAATTATATTTAAGTATCATTTATTGATTTACCTGCAAAGAGACAAGCCATGGATGATCTCCTTCTTTCAGGTCAGTCCCTCCGATAATTCTTTCTTGATTCGATTTCTTCTCTTGATTTTCTTCCTCATCAATCAGTCCCTCCAAAATCGTCTTCAATACTTCAGCTTCCAGTTCTTCCTCTTCATCTGATTTACAAGAAAACTCTAGTAATTTCCCTTCAGTGGGCCTGATTGATAATTGCCTGACCATATAAACATTTGTTGGGCATGAAGTGGCCCCTTCTGCTACGAGAAGGGGTGTTAAATATCTGTATCATCTTACTTTGTACCCAGTGGCAAACAGAAAATTTGAACAATACTAAAATTTATTTACACATGATTTTAAAAAGATATAGTTTAATTTACAGAAATTTGATATATGAGTTCATTCACTTCATCAATTGTCAACATGCAATGCATCTCTTTGTCCCTCGTCAAAAGCAGTTCCTTGAGGGTGTATGTCATACACTGGGCATTAAGAGTTTTACATGTCTTCATGCAGTGAGATTTTGCATTGCTATTATTTGGTACATTATGACTAGCACCCAGTGCCTTACAGCAGTACTCAACATTGCGTTTCAGTAACAAAGAGTCAATGCTCATGCAATTACTGGGACCTTGTGACTTACAGCAGAATTAGCAAATTTCAACATCCTTTGCATAAACATGTGTCTGGCACATGGCATGTCTGTGAGGCATGCTACAATATCACAGTGAGTCCTATATAGGATGATGACCAATATTTGATGAAAGGCTCTAACCGAATTTCTGGAGACAAATTTCCAAATTTGCAACGGAAGCGATTTAATTGACAATGTCTGTAAAACTTGGCAGTAATCCCATCAATATCTGCACATCGGATGATACTTTAAAAAGTATGTGTACATGGCCAAATGCGCCACGTGCGTTTTCCATGAGAAGGATTGAAAACGAAAGGAAAATGCATGGTTTTTAGCTAATTATAAAAAGGCAAAAACCATGCGTTTGGATTACACACATGGAAAACGCACGTGGCACAATTGGCCATGTAGTATGAAGATGTGTAGTATGGCAATGCCCACATTTAACCTGAACTATACATCTTTCATGAAAAAATAATAAGACAACAGAATATAAAATAAAAACGAAAAGTTTTTTGCCAGTTTATATGAAATACAAGGTTGGGGTGAAAGCCCCCCCCCCCCCCCCCGCCCCAGGTCCAAAATGGCGGAAAAGTCCCCACTAAACCAGTCAGCGTCTAGAAGTATATCATGAAAAATTTTTAAATTATTATACCGCTCTCTGTTAATTATTTACAATATACTTAATAGTCTTAATAGTAAATTTTCCTATTATTGGTCCGTTAAAATGTAACTATAGTTTGGAGAGGTTTGACTAACTTAAAAGTGCAATGGGCACACTCATTTCTTATGTTGTTGCAAAATAGTTTTTTTTTTCCTGTTGTAAAGCAAGGCAAACTGCTAAACGATACCACTCTCTTTTTTACTTTAAAAAGTATGTACACTCTCTACTCATTTTATGGCAATTTTACGTTGAATGCTTTCGTGTCTTCAAAACAGCTCAAAATGTAAAAACAAAAATAAAGATAAACTACATAGAGAGGCATTTTTTCCCAGTATACTACATGACCAACTGCTAATAACTTCATAGAAACCTAATAGCATAATCAACAAGATTTTTTTAATATGTAAACAGTGAATGGACGACAATTCAGTTGCCCAGAAAACAAAAGGTTATGTTAACGTTGCCCATGGCACGTACCGATATGAACATATTATTTACCTATTTCTTAATTCTGTCAAAACTTCATTAAAATGCTATGAACAAAAACCATAAAATTGAGATTGAAAAACCTTGATATTTTCCATGCTAATATTCTCTGTGATGATGTTTCTGTCATATCATTTATTTAGCATGCCAAAGATGACTTTCTCCAAAAGCAAAAGCCACAATCTGTAACTTTAAATATTTTATAATAACCTTAGTTCATTTGCATTTCAATATAAGCTACCGGGGGTTCACTTTAATGGAAAATATGAAATTATAGGTAATGATAAATCTATAGATAATATGAGTCAAACTCTGTGATATGAGAGATCTATGTTTTTGGTTGGTGTTGTTGTTTTTTTCTCAAATTTTTAAAGAAATATCTGAAAAAGAATTGGATGAACTACTGACACATTTAGAATTTTAAAGTTCTTCTTAATTTTTATCTCTATTATAACTATTTTATCTATTTTTTGTTTTTACTACTTTTTATATATAAGTATACTCATAGGTTCTGCATGAATAAAGACTAATTAAAGTTTTCACTTTCTACTGACCTGTGATGACCTTTCCAAACGAACAAGTCAGGAATACAAACAAGAGGGCGCAACCAAGCATGAAGTTCAAGGTCACCATGGCTGCTACAAGAAAACATTCGAAATATTTAAGGCGTAAATAAATGTGACATATCTATTATGCTTTGTACCTGTAAAATGAATGAAATCATTTTGAGTAATATTGAAATATTGATTCACGTTGATGTATCTTAATGCATGTGCTGCAATAAAAAAAACATCTTTGTTTCACCCATTCAGGAAGATTTACTTTCTACTGCAATTATGACTAATACAAGTGGGGCTGCCCACACTTTTCTATTTCAATATGTTTTGTAAACATATCTGTATTTCAAACACTTATATAGTTTTGGGGTATTATTTGTTTCAATTTCCATCATACAACACTAACTTTTGATAAGCACAAATCTGATACATAAAATCAATGTATTAATTTCATATTTTTGTTATAATTTCACAAAACTCTAACAATGGAAAGCAAATTATTTGTACATATTTCCAAATATTCTCCTCTCAGATGCTGTGAGCCAATCAGAATACTTCATTGTCATTCAGCATGGAGGTATAATGTAGAGTATATTGGACAGCTGCAGTGTATGTTGGATGTCTGCATTATATGTTGGATGGCTGTATAATGTATGCTGTACAGCTGAGTGTACATTCAGCATGGGTGTATATTGTATAGTATATTGGACAGCTGCAGTGTATGTTGGATGCCTGCATTATATGTTGGATGGCTGTAGTGTATGTTGTACACCTGAGTGTACAATATAGTCAATGGTGGATGTGTTATCCAACGTGTAGTTTTATTGGAAGGATACCCAAAATATTTCATCATCCACAATTGTTATAATGTCATAGAATATTCTGCTAATGGTTTATCAACCATTGTGTGCTCTGTGTCTATGCTGAGGCAAGTAAAATACCCCACTCATGGGGCGAATGTGTAACCTGGTGTGGACTCCAAATCTTATCATCTCATCATTATGTCTGCCTCTTCCAGCTTGCCGTATAAGCTAAATAAGAATAAGTGTTTCAGACCAGTATAACATAATATTAGGACATTTTAGACATTGTGACATTTTGACATTGGGACATTGTGACATTGTGGTATTTTGACATTGGGACATTGTGACATTTTGACATTTTGACATTTTGACGGCCTAATTCCATCACTAATTCTCCAAGACCTGACAAATTAACACCAAAATACATAGATAATACCATAAAATCACATTCTTAATGCACGCAGCCATTGAAATCACCATTAAAAATAATACATTCCTATCAAAAGTGCAAAATACGCCTACCTGCTTTGTGCTTGGTGTCACACCAACTCCTGAAATTTTAACTTATAATTTTCCTGTCTGGAATTGCATACTTGGCTGAGTGTGAGCCACCAATGAATCAACTTGCCCTTGTTATTTTGGTCCAGTTTCTCGGTTTGTACACAGATCAACTACAGACGTGTGATATATATTTATATAACTAGTATCTTGTGTAAATTTAGCTCGTCAGATACACGATCAAGATTTTGGGAAAATCGTGTTAACAGGGAAATAAATATTTGAGAAAGGATCACAGTGTCTGTCATATTTGTATATATCTCAAGGAATTACAAAAATTGGGATGTGTAAATTACACAAAATATTTCATTAGCTATAAACCTCGTTATTAAGACCACCTCTGGTGCAAATATAACTGCCTTAATTTTGAAGTTGTCTTAATAGCGAAGTTAAATATATCTAATATAGTGAGGACTTAAATAGGTGATCTTAAGGCTGTGGGTCTATAAATCAGCAGGTTGTTTTTAAGGCTAAAATTAAAATGTTGCAATTTTTTAAGTTTGAATGATAAGACCACATCATTCAAACTTAAAGAATTGCATTTATTTTTTTTGTTTAAGTGGCCAAAATGAGGTAGAGTGAATAAAAAAATTCCATTTTTTTTTTTGCCAGGAACCCTGATTTATTTTGCTATCCTATTTATTTATTTATTTATTTGAATGTTGAGTAGGGTAACCAGTGCGTTGGCATACAAGACCCAGAAAATGCAGAATTAATTTAGTAAGCTTTCATGTAAATTAAAAATGCTATGTTTTGAAGGACAGAGGAATATAGCAAGCATTTTGTTATTCATTTTCTATTGGCGTTTTGGAGGCCATTTATATTCGTTGCAAATCTCGGCCACAAAAAAATGAAAAAAAAATTATAACATTTGGCACGTTTTAAAAATATTTGTGTGTGCTGATTTAATGGAATGTTTGCTAAGAATTGTGATAATTTTTGCTTTACTTGAAACAGTGAGCACGTTCATCAATACCCCCTCCGTTCCGCATGACGGTTTTTTATGTCACGAGGTTGGTTTTTTTTTTACCTGAGTGAAATCTCGTGAATTTCATGTAACATCCTTTAATTTCCTCATGTGTTTTCCCCCCCAAAAACAGGAAAGTTGATATAAAACGTGGATATTAAATAAGAAAACCTTTCCGAAACACATGTTCAGTTTGTGGGGACGCATGCATAGGTCGACAACAATTTAAATTCTAACAGCGAATATAGTTCATAACACATTTGGATATATCATTAATTCATTGATAGAACGATGCTTTATTTTAATTCGGAAGTCATAATCATTTTGATGACGTCATGGGTGTACCATTGTCAAGGTCATTCTTGGATCACGTGCACTGATTACTTAGAAGACAATGGTTCTATTTGGAATGCCACGTTTTGCAGAGCTTTTGCAAGACATGGATGGATATATACTCCTAAAATATTACCACATGGAGAGGTATAGTATAAATATATTAGGGTCATTGACGCTGCACTGATTTATTATGCAAATTAATTGGAATCTGGATCCTTTTCTTGATAATATTTGTTTATTTATTGAATATGTTTACATCATTTGATATTTTACACTCAGCGACAGTCAAATTCCCCACGACACTGATATTCGTCACTAAAACATGAATATAAACATTGCGCAAGGTCTTGATTTGCTAGCAAACTAATTGTATAAATTATTAACAGTGTTGTAAAATTGCGGCAGCCATCTAAAATGTGTTTATTGTAGTTTTATGGGGGTGGCGAATCTCAGTGTAGTGGCGAAATCCACTGTCGCCGCGTGTATATGACATGCGGATCATGTGGATCATGTAAAACTATTATATACAATATACAAAGAGACAGTTAACGGATAAAATGCAGATATTAAGACACGTGAAGAGTAGATAATACAATAAATCACAATAGAATTACTAATTATAATTAAGCTCTATTGCAATATTGACTAACAATTCAGTCAGATTTATTATGCAAGTTAGTCATTCAAAGTGTCATGAAGTGACTAACAAGTTGGCATAATTATGATAATTATTAATAATGACAAAACTAATATGCTCAAAGATTTTGTTTTTCATATTTTTAATCTGACTTATAACTTTATTAAATTTTTATGTATATGGACCAAATATGTAAACAGACTTTATTTTATATATTTTGTATCCGAGATAAAATATATTTCATAAATAAAATGAAATTTAATTTTATTAATATAATGTAGTCAAAATGTCCAATAGTAATAAGTCAAGATGTCTACTCTAACAATAATGACTAAAAAGCTAGTTTCAAAAATGTTCGTGAAAATTAATAATTACTGTTTTGACTGACATTCTTACTCAATAAACTTCTCAGTTACAGGAGTAAGAATCTTATTCTGTGAGTCCAATTTTTTTATTATCTTTTCAGGACACAGGTTATGGTCACATACCAACAGAGACAAATCCCTGTAGGACAAAGATAGACGAACCTGGTGCCTATGATGATGATCACCAATTTGCTGTGTATTACCCTGGTCAGAAAGTGGTCATCACCCATCCTGCTAAGGTAGTCAGTTCCCTAAACCATGCACTGTATGCTTACAATGAAATCCATAGAATTGGAGAAATATGAAGTGTATTACATCATACATGTGTTAAAAAATTTGATAACTTTATTGTCATACATCATACATTTTTGTATATAAGACATCATATTTATGGGAAAAACCCGACATAATTAGCAAACAAAATTGATAATTTGTCAGTTTGTTTACTATTTTATAGACCCTAATTATACTGTCTATGCAAAATAAAGTCTATATTGTCAAAAAATACACTCAGGCCAATTTTCATTATTCTAATTTTCTCAAACTTGCCGAGGGTATGCTGCTGCGGCAGCCTATGTTTATTATATACTAAAGAAAGTAGTATGTTTATTTACTCATGCCAGTACCAATTATATATTTAACTACAGTTAGTAATAATATCCATAGAAGAAGTACATATGCAGACTTAAGTTTGATAATTCCTTTGCAGGGCCATGCAGCTGACACCAGATGCACAGGCAAAAACGTCCCTGACACCAGAAATGTCATCTACCGCAGTGACCTCAACGCAACTCAGGATCCAACACTTTCTCAGTTCAGGTCGAGAGTTCTATCTGATCTGGGTCAGTCTCCTGTGAGTAATACCTCTTTATCATATAGACATGGTATTTTAATTATGTAGCATGCAAATATTTCTAGTTTACCCGGATAGCATTCCAAATCGAGCATGCGTCGTTTCTATATCGGCCGCCCTCGGTTGAACATCGTTTCAACATCGCCGACATCGCGCCGACGTTGATACGATTTGGAATGCTATCTGGGAACCCCAAATCTATAGATCTTGAATTGGTTTGATACATATCAACTTCTCATCTCATTCATCTCATGACGTCTGATTTCATCTCATTTAATCTCATCTCACATCTCATCTTATCTATCCCATCTCATTCCATCTCTCCTAATCTCATATATCATCTCCACTTGTCTTGTCTCATCTCATCTCACAATCACATCTGTCTCACATCATATCATACCATCTTATCTCATCCCATCACATCTCATATCATATCTCATAATTTGTCTTTTCTCCTCATCCCTACCTATTTTAATTTTGGAATATCTACACCAAAAGTATAATGACAATGACACAGCTATTATTTGCTCCACAGAAGACATAATACAGTAATTTCATATTTACAAAACTTAATAATTTTATATTGGAGTGGAGCAAGGAGACTCCCACTAAGGCAATGAGTTGCGGCTGCCGAGGGATAAGGGCAGCCTTATTGGGCAGTCAGGTTACTATTGACAATGACACAGTTTTTATTTGCTCCTTAGAAGACACATTACAGTAATTTCATTATTACAAAAATTTAGAATTCTGTGTTGGAGTGGAGCAAGGAGACTCCCTCTAAGGCAATGAATTTGCTGCTGCCGAGGGACCCACCTTATATAAGTACCACAGTGCACTAGCTTGTCCATAATCTGGATAAATTCTTGACAAAAATCATTTAATGTCGTGATTTGTGTTGATATTTACCAGTTTGGTGATGATGTTGAGGATGAAGCTTTCATCACATACCCAAAACCAGGATACCACAATTCTCCGGAGTACTGCAACGATCCAGACAAGGCGTTGGCTACAAACTCATTCTATGTGCCTTTCATGCAACCAGGTATGTCAATGATTGAAACTTGTAGCTAGCAATTATTCGAACTGTCCAGTGTGATAATGATGGCTGCCTTATTGAATGTCTATCACACTGACAGAAGGGTGGTGGTGGTGGATTAGGGCTTTACGTCCTGTATTTCTGCACCTGGTGGGCTAATTAGGACAGGTAGGGACCATGGCAATGAGACGAAGGATGAAACAGCCATCCAACATAGGCTCGACCGGGAATTGAACCCGGGACCAAGTGGTTGGAAGCCCAGTGCACTACCACTGAGCTAGGCCCCCATCCCACTGATAGAAGGGAAACTGATTTACTAATTAGACATCACAAGTATATAGGTATTAGTTATATCTTGAATGGCAGGAAGTGTTTTGTTGGTTATATATAAGCAACAAAATGTTAGTCAACCCCCGACTATGAGGGATATAACTAACTTATACTCCATTAGGCATATTTACCAATTTGTTTGATTGTTTGTTTTGTTTTACTGCATTACTTTTGCAATCGTTTTGACATATAGAAATGATGCAGGGCCAATTTGGAATGCTATCAGGGAAGACACTACCCTGTATCTAGTAAATGGGTTGGGACTGAACCCAGGACCCTGGGAAGCTGACTAATGTTAACCACTGGGCCGTTACCCTGGTTCTTATATTACTGGTAGGCCAATATTGGGAATTTTTAAATGTACTGTTGGCCTATTTGATGTCTAAAATTAAACATACTTCATACTTTTTATGACGCGGATCAAGTAGTGCAAATGTTTGTATACATAAAGAAACATGCTTTTTTAGAAATTGGCATGTCGTACATTATAACATGCAAGACTTGCTGTAAATATGAATGTCATGACTTCAAACTGCACAGCAATTGTTTTTTATGAGTGCAGTCTAATTCAAGGGCAAAGTGTAAAATACTATTCATTATATAAGGAAACTGTAAGTTAAATGTGTTGTGCCTATGTGCCCATGGTTTATGGTCCAAATATATACGGCAGCCATCATTGATCTAATTGACCTTGGTATGGTTTGTTTAGGGTTTTAATTTAAGTTTCAATATAATCCATCGTGCTTGTGGTTAATGACATTAATAACATTAATAACTATTTATGTAACCAAATTATTATGTCAAATGAGGTCTCTGAGAGATACACACGTTTCGTTTTAATGCTTTTAATAATGTATATATTCCGTTCCCTAGAAAAGATGTTTTTAAGAATTATTTTATGTATCGAGCTAGTCGTTAATGGAACAATATGCAAAATAATGTTAAAGAAATTATGTCACTTTTCACTTTTAAGCTGCACTTGAAGCATTATGTTTTCACCAATTTTTGATTTATGTTCTTTTTAAATGTGATATTTATATCATATATGATTTTATTGTTATCAGGGCCAATTGTGAAACAGCATTTTTGTCTGAAATGTTACCCTGAATAAATATATTTTATCAATCAATCAATCAACATTAGTGTATAATAGTGTCATACACAACTGCCCGACTAGCTCATCCATCAGGGTCTGTTAGTGTCTTTGGCATATTCTATTCACTTTTACCGTGTCAAAGACGCTTACTAAGGTCTAGACAAGAAGTCCAATGACGTTGGCCCAATTTGATGACTGTGTATATTCGTATGCAGCTTTGTCACTCAGTAAGTGTCTTTGACTGCCTCATCAAAGTGCCTTGCATTAATCCCCAGGTGGCACTAGCTGTTGTGGCTTTCAATCTGCAGATTCTGCTGTGGTAAAAATGCTAAAATTGCTGGATTGCCTAGACGTCGATGCTATGTTAGATGCTGACGGCCAATGCTGAAACAATGTTGACCCAATTTGGCATAATATCTGAGAAATGGTGACATCTCACAGATTATGCAGTGCTAATAGAGTGTTACAAGAAGATATGTCAAAGCAGAGGTAATGTCAAAAGAACATCATTTGGTTTTTCAAGAAGGAATGGTGCCTATAGGCTTGTCGTGTGTCTGAATGTGGTATAACTTAGTTACGACTGAGCTTATTTATACTTCTTGTTCAACTCTGTTCATGAATATTCTTTTTTTTTTTTTTTTTTTCTTTTTTAGGAAATTACGTATTTATGTGGGAATGGGCCTTCACCAATGAAAATGACTTATATTCATCCTGCTGGGATGTTCTCATAGTTTCCGATAGAGGGCGAAGAAATAAACTTCTCCAGCAGAGGGCACTGCCTGTTACTGATTTAGGTCTGTATAGTAAATTTGACTGTTTGGTTAATGGCAAATAATGTGAAATAGTTATATTTATAACGATAATGAACTAAAATACATTAATATCTCTGTAACATGTTCTAGAAATACCTAATGAAGATATTTTGTTTGTTTGCCTGTACCAAATTACTTCTGTTATATTTGTAAATTTTTCATTCTATTTTTTTTTCACAACAGGATACCTCACCACAACTCCGAAGACAACAACAAGAAAAGCTGCTGAAGGTAAAATGCATGCTATCTCTATACTTAAATTAATAAACAAGGGGTGGGGGCCTATAGCTCAGTGGTAGTGCACTGGGCTGGATCCCAGGTTCAATTCCTGGTAAAGTCTATGTTGGATGGCTGTTTCATCCATCAACTCATTGCCACGGTCCCTGCCTGTTCTTATTAGCACATTAAGGGGCAGAATGATAGGACATGAAGCCTTCATCCACCTACCCGCCCTACATTATAATACACTAGGACTACAATTCAGCACAGATATCATGCCAGATCGGACATTCCAGATCAACATCATTTCATCATCGAACATCATCAACCGATGTCTAGCCAGTGTATCATGATGATGATGATAATGATGAATATAATTTATTCAGGCACAAATTACAAAATGAAATATATAAAAAAAAAACTTATAATTATATGATGTGTGCCTTTCAGAGACTCCCCTAAGACAGTCATGTCTGGGAGTTTTTTTTTTAAATTTAAAGTGTAGAATTAGTGTACCTAATTCCCTGAGGACCTAGTTCCGTGAAAACACGCAACCTTAATCCACACCTCCTTGACTTAATTTTCACAGTCACTACAAAACTAAAGGTTAATATTCGTTTTTCTGTTTATGTGCCGTGACAGCCGGTTCTTTATTAGGGTTGAGGGCAGTCACGTTATTAGGCCCACCACGTTATAATGTACACCTGCTCTACATCTATTTCCCTCAGCAAAAACATTTGCCATAGGTATTGTAGTTGCTTCGTTGAAAATTTGTCTGTGTGCCGGGTGGGCGGGCCATGTTTTTAAATTTGATAACCTTAATTATCAAATTCTTTGAATTTAAAATTCATATTTTCCCAAACTACTCTCAACTACTATTATGCCTACATACGTAAGATATAGCTTTAAAAAATGTCTATATATCACAGTATTTTAAAATTTTAATTGACATTCATATCATAATTTTTTATAATTATGGAAAATAGAAAATTCTAAAATTGTGTTGCTCCCTAAACCATGGACCGGATGTTTTTAAGGATATCCATACAATGGGAGAAATACGGTGTATGTCATATGCATGTTTTAAACAACTTTATTGTGATGCTCTTTGTATATAAGTCATTATAATACATCATTTTATTTTGTTTAAATCTGGCACAATTTGGATCGATGTTGGGCCAACATCGGATTAACATCGGACCACCATTGGGCCAACTTTGGTCCAACACAATATTCTACCTGGGAATTTATTTGAATATACCATGCAGACTGTAGTCTCTATGAATATACATTAATGCTGTCTTTTTTATTAATTTCAGCTGACAACTCCAGTTTTGCTGCTGCCCCAAGCTGTACAATTATTGGATTATTACTATTGCTGCTAAGTGTGGTTGATATGGAGTAGCTTACAGATGTCCTTAATAGCTTAAGTACAATAATGTATTACTCATGTGAATGTAAGCCATTGAGATGATTATCGTAATAAACTTTGGGTGAAATGATGGACATTGAAGGTATTATTATTTTTCATTACTTTTTTTTTTTTGAGAGCACTATGACAAACTATAACACTTTGGGTGAAGATAGCAAACACCAACTGGGGTTCTGCTCATTGGGAAAACACATTGTCTTTTAAGCTTAGAACTACAATATCACTCACACACTCCAAGCAGCAAAACAAGTTCACCATGAAACATGTGATTCTAATATGACAAATTTAACGTGTGTGTGCATGTCACTGCTCTTTCAATCAAACTGACTAAACTGAGTCCAAGCAAGACTCAAGATTCAAGAAACTTTATTTCCTGCACATTGCACAATACATATTTCATATACAATCAATATTTTTCAACAAGCATACTGATCTATTCTATAAACAAATATTCAGAAATGTACATATTATGTATGGGCAGATCAGGAGAGCACTCTAAGAAACCAGAGGGCGACGCTAGCGAGTGCCCACCTGGGTTCCAGAGAGACCTCAGCAAATGATTATGTGATCATGGGAATGATAATAGTTATTTATGTATGATAAACCTCTTTTAAATGATTATTGAAGATGATGATGATAGTTATAATGCCTAAGGAACAGTTGCATTGTTATTTGAAGGTAAGAATATCAATAATTTAAGTATGAAAGCAACCCACCACGACTGACCATGTGACGTATGCAAGTGTGGGCTCAAAGCAAACAGTGAACTAGTGGGTGAGGAAGGGGCCACTCAATTAAAATATTCAAAAACATGCTGCAAAACCTTCTGACCCTTATTTAATTTTAAGACCCTACCCCAACAGTTATTTGAGCAAGCAAGAAACTTAGAATTGGCCAGAACTTCTTATTACAGCACGACATCACATCCCCGTAAATCTCTGGTGTGAAATGTAGTCAGGTTGTCTGAATGCTCGATAAGTCAAGTCTGGACACTTCCTGTTTCCAATAATGTTATGTTCATCCCATACGTTTATGGTCAACAAACCATCCCATGACCCAAGTTGTTAACAAATCTGTACAAAATAGGTGTATTATTTACAGATCTGAAGCTGTAATATAATATATATATATATAACTATCTGCTTCACATCTTGACTTGCACATGTCTTATTAAGACTTGCCCAATCCAAATATCACATTTTAGCAGGGACAAAATGAGTGCGATTCTGTAGACCTAACTTTACAAAAGAAATGTGATCTTATCCTATACCAAATATAAAAAGCCAAGGGATGCTGATATTTGGATTGGGCAAGTCTAAGACATATGCAAGTCAAAATGTGAAGCAGATAGTTATATATATTATAAATATAATATTTATTGCATACTCATCAGTAAAAGTGATATCAAGACAAAGCACTTTCTACTTACAAGATACAAGGTTCGACATAGTATTTGAACAAGTACATGCAACTAAGAATTTAAATATAATATTTTGCTAAGTTTAATATGTACAAAGATATTTTGAAACAAAATCTATAATGTCAATATCATCATCTCTATCGTCCACCATCAAATCTAGAAAGTCCATAATTGCAGCAGCTCTCCTCTGATGCTCAGATTGCACTGAGAGATCAGTCTTGAAAATTGAAAATATTTATTTGGCAATTAAACAAGAATACAGCATGATATTTTGTTAATTTTTTGGCATGATAAATTTAAAATTGTTACATATATTCTATTAGTGTTCAATTTGCCAGGAGACCCCGAAGAACCTCAGTGGGTTGTGTTAGGGGCCACCTTAAATTGATACAATATTAATATTATAACACTAGAAAGAAAAAAAAAATTTTAATAACTTGCTGCAATACCTTCTGACCCCTAATTTAATTTTAAGACCCTACCTTGAATCAACAATTATTCGAGCAAGCACCGACAATGATTTTGGCACATGTGATGTTCCATGTTTGTGACAATGTTTTGTTGGAGAGTGCCTATTTTGGAGTCTCTCATTAAGTACAGATTTTCAGGGATGTAACATAGAAATTCTTTCGTTCTCCTGATTGGACAGGAATGCTTCCATCCGGTAACCTATTTACGCATACTTAATAAGACACAATAATGATGGAGTGAATATCTTTATCATAGTCACACGGATGCATACATTTAAACATTATCTTAAACATAGCAAATCGTTGATATCCGCAGCCCAAACTGGCTTATGAGTGACTAATGAAATTAGATATTTTACATACAAAGGTACTTGGTGTTATAATAACACTTCGTGACTGAATCTCACTAGAAAACGACGCATATCTGTAATTTGAGCCAGGTTTTGTTGCTGACTACTCATAATTCACACATGTTGTTTACTCATGATAAAATGCATGTTGTTCAAGATGTGAACAACTTTCATTCACATCAGTGAAATAGGCGGTGAACCAATTTCTTAACTACTTTATCATATTGAGGTCATATTTCATACAGAGGTGTAACTTCACAAAGTATGTCTGTACACACTTTAAGTAACTTATGTAATACAATACACAAACTTGAATTTATCAACTCCCCCCCCCCCCCCAACGGGCAAAAAATGTGTAATTTGACCACTGCCGCAAAACTATAACGGTTTAATAGAGGAAGGAGGAACAGGGTCATGGGGCATCCTTCATGACCATTATCCAGACACAAAACAATACCTTTTTGAACAATACCTAGGCAGTTTATCATTTGAACTGGAGCACTACTGAAAAATAATCCAAATTGTTCGTTTTGTTACTGGTCCAGACTACAGTATAAACCAAAATAAACATCCACTGAGCTTTAGGTCATAGGTTTATAAAAATGTCATGGAGAAATATAAATGTTACAAAAAGTCAAAGCCCAACTTTTTAACCCATAAAAACCCTTCTCTGAATAAATTAACTTGAAGTTTCCTATCTCTGGAATGATAATTGTTTGCCATTTTTCATTATTATAGCCAACTAATTATCACATTAGGCCTATGTCTAACTCATTTGGTACAAAATATGGGAAATATTATTTTGAAGAAACTATTATATAAGAGCCCACAGTTTTGAACACTTTCGAATCAGAAAAGCTTCATTAAATTATAAGTATTTCCGGAAGATAAAAAATTTCAATGCAAACAATTAAAACACCAGTATGATAAGGAGAAAAGAGTATACGTATCTATGAAAATATGCCTAAAAATATAAATTTCAAAAAGAGTTTTAAAACCTTCATCACAGTTCAAGTAGATATTCTTTCTTTTCTCACTATTGGAAGTCAATATGTCACTAGTAATGTGTAGTGGTGGTGGTGGATTAAGGCTTTACGTCCTGTATTTCTGCACCTGATGGGCTAATTAGGACAGGCAGGGACCATGGCAATGAGATGATGGATGAAACAGCCATCCAACATAGGGTGGGGTGGGTGGATTAGGGCTTTACGTCCTGTATTTCTGCACCTGATGGGCTAATTAGGACAGGCAGGGACCATGGCAATGAGATGATGGATGAAACAGCCATCCAACATAGGGTGGGGTGGGTGGATTAGGGCTTTACGTCCTGTATTTCTGCACCTGATGGGCTAATTAGGACAGGCAGGGACCATGGCAATGAGATGATGGATGAAACAGCCATCCAACATAGGGTGGGGTGGGTGGATTAGGGCTTTACGTCCTGTATTTCTGCACCTGATGGGCTAATTAGGACAGGCAGGGACCATGGCAATGAGATAATGGATGAAACAGCCATCCAACATAGGGTGGGGTGGGTGGATTAGGGCTTTACGTCCTGTATTTCTGCACCTGATGGGCTAATTAGGACAGGCAGGGACCATGGCAATGAGATGATGGATGAAACAGCCATCCAACATAGGGTGGGGTGGGTGGATTAGGGCTTTACGTCCTGTATTTCTGCACCTGATGGGCTAATTAGGACAGGCAGGGACCATGGCAATGAGATGATGGATGAAACAGCCATCCAACATAGGGTGGGGTGGGTGGATTAGGGCTTTACGTCCTGTATTTCTGCACCTGATGGGCTAATTAGGACAGGCAGGGACCATGGCAATGAGATGATGGATGAAACAGCCATCCAACTTATGCTTGACCGGGAATTGAACCGTAGACCCAGTAGGTGGAAGCCCAGCGTCCTACCACTGAGCTAGGCCCCAACCCCATAAGTCACTAGTGATGCATATACAGTGAAATCTCACAGTTATGTACTAGTGTTAATGGCTAAGTGGTCATAAAAGTGATGTAAAACTCAATAGTAATAACACAGATACATGGCCAAATGTGCTACGTGAGTTTTCCATGCGTTTGGATAAATGCATGGAAAACGCATGGTTTTCGCCTCATTAATTAGGCAAAAACCATGTGTTTTCCATGCGTTTATCCTTCTTAAGGAAAACACATGTGGCACATGGCGAAGTTCATCGGTAGATAAATAGAAATATTTAACCTTAACATTAAAAGCACCCAAATGTTGACAATATTATTCTGAGAATTTTGTCACTGATATATATATATCCTTATAAACCATCCCTTTTATCACTATATATCCTGCTGACCTTGATAAATAACATATGTAGCAATAGCCCTTATGTATACGTTTACTGAGGTATCAATGTCTTGTTTTGTTCAATTTTTTGAGTGATAAACAATAACTTGATCCATCCTGTATAAAAGGAATTAGCCAATCGCAGGAGGTCATTTCAACACACAACTAAAGGATTAAATTCATTTTATCTCTGGATATATAAGCCAACACATGTCATTCTGATCTTAATCAACTATTTCATAAGTGTTCAGTAATTCTGTGTCATATATTAAGGAAGTGTAATTTCACCTTGGATATTTGGAATATTTAAGTTTGATTTCTCATCCGCAGGCAAGGTTTGTATATTTTTGTTAGTTTTTAATGTGTATTTGTGATTATTGATATGAGTTGTGAAAACCCCTGCAATTGGTTACCATGATTTAATTTTGAATAATGATAAATAAATCAACTCTTGCAATGGCAAGCATATATTTACATATCTAAAACGAACTTACTGAATATTCGTTATCAACATTATTATTTTACTACAGAAACCATTTTGAAATGTAATACATTTTTTGACACTTTTGTTAAGAAAACAAGTAATTTTTACTTCAAAAAATGAGATACTGACAAGACAAAATACTTTGTCTGGCTATAAGGGGACAAGAAAAATGACTCAGTAACATGAAAACTACTCGTTTCAATGTATTATAAGGGGGAGGTCACTTTAACACATGACTGAAGGATTAAATTCATTTTATCTCTTGTATATAAGCCAACAAAGTCATTGTATATCTTGCTAAAAGCATTATATATTTTATATAGACTTAGAAATACTTAAGCCAATAACAAGAAAATAATCAAGAAATTACAGTCAAAGTAACATGTAAGGAGGATTTTATTTTATTTAATAAATAATAACTAATATTTTAATGTGAAACATTGTCAACTCACAATTATTTCAACATTAAAAAAAGTAGGCCAATTCACTTGATAGTGTTACACTGTAAAAAAAACAATACTGGTGTAATATCTAGAATATTAAAAACTGCTAAGATTTGGTTCAAACTTAATCAGATAGTTTGGAATAGGATTATTGCATAGTCCAGTCCATCCACAGTATTTTAATTAATTAATTTATGTGTTTGAATGGCAAATAAAAGCAGAGTACAAATATACAAGCTTAAAATAAAATGATAAAGATAGTATTAACAGCAACACAGTTGGACTAGAAGGCTTTGAGAAGCATGACAGGCTGGCAGATGTATGCCGTATCAGTGTTTATAGTATTTAAATGATCATATCTGACAAGGTAAAAATATTTGATTGATAGCCTTTGCAGTAGGCAAGGGTGTGCAGATCGCTTGAAAATACCCCATGAACAAAATAGAAGTATTTTACCATCAGTCTCTGAAGTGACAGATATCAAAATAAAAAAGTATATTTGATATCTTCATCATTTCATATCTTTCTGACACCACCTATCCCACAGAGGGCGCTGCAGTCTGAAAACAATCTCCTGTAGGACAGAGGCTAGGCCAGGACAACCAAAGCATCACAGCAGTTCCCTAGAAGGCATCATTGCTACAGCAGCATCAGCAGCAGCAGCAGCAGCATCATCAGTAGCAGCAGCAGTACCAACACAAACTCATCACCATGAGCTGGCTAACCGGAATGCCTCGATACAGAACCAGCAGCAACCAGAGCAATTCTAGTGATGAAGAGTAAGTATTGTGATGTCATAATAGGTGATAATTATGATGGTGCAGTGACCTGGCAATGAATGGTTGTGATGTTGAAAGAGTTGATTCCAAGGGCGTTGCAATGTACAGGCCAATATAGGCTTTTAGGACTACGTGACACAGAGCTACACAGCATGCTAGGCCTATTGGGTTTGGTATGATGAAGGGTAAATGTAGTGTGGACTCCAAGCCTTATTATTTCATCATTACATCTGTCTCTGGCAGCTAGGTCGTATTGGAACATTAAGACATTATTATGAAATAGAATTCTGATATATAATATTTCTTTCTTCTGTTAAATTTTTTTGCTATTTTTCTACCTTTTGTATTAATTTGATTTTTTTTTTCCTTATATTATCTTAATTTTCATGATTATTATTCTATTTTACCATCACGTTGTTATGCCTGTATCTAATCATAATAATGTATACATTTGTCTGAATCAGTACTGTACACCTAATTTGTTGGCAATAAATTCAAATTCAAATTTCGAAGCATAATCTGAAGGCTACATTATAAATACCTGCCAATATCTTGATAGGCAAGTATGGTAAATAATTGACTCAAAACCTTATCATCATAACGTCTGCCTTAGCAACTGGTAATTTCAACTGACTGAGCATAATTCAGTCCAGTGGCATTGAGGCAATACAATATTTGTAACCAAAATTTTTGTGTTGATGATACAAGAATCTATTCCATGAAGTTGATATAGATTGAAACAGTATTTTGTTATGATGAATGAAATAAGTGGCTATGGAATAAATTTTTATTTATTTATTTATTTAAAATGGGTAGCACCATCAGTAAAAACAGTTTTTCATGTGGCCCATTAACACTATAAAAAAAAAATATGTATATATACAGATGAAATATTAAGTACATGTAGATAAATTAACTAAAATAAGAAAATATATATAAAATCATAAAAGATTATGTCATTTGATGAAGTAGCACAATTGTAGACATTATTGCACTTAACTACTTAAATGTAACTGCCTTAAGCCTTAACACTAAGGTCATGGACATTTAAAATAAGAGTTTTCACTTTAATTGCTACTAATGGTCACGTTGTTACTAAAATTGTCATTGTTGTATACTTTTTTGGTACAGCTGGATGAATGGTTTTAGTTTATTACAATTTTATAGAGGGTCGTTCTGTAGATAATAAAGAATACATAAATGTTAAAAATAAAATATTTCAGTGCATTCTAAATTACCATTGGATGACAAAAGCTTCTCATGTTAAATTGGGTGGCATTTGATTATCTGGTGAAGACCACCCAACTAATGAGACAAGAACATCTTAGCATTAATAGATAGATAGGTACATAGATAGGTAGATAGGTAGATAGGTAGATAGATAGATAGATAGATAGATAGATAGATAGATAAATAGATAAATAGATAGATAGATGGATAGTGCAGCCCTCTAAGGCAAGTTATTGTGGCTAAACAGAGCTTACATTGGTCCAACATTGGGCTGATTCTCCACAAGTCATCTATGCATTATACAGTACAAAACCATACGGTTAATAATTTACAGGTCTTATTTGTAAAGTGGTATTATAGTGCCATATCAATCACATAAAGCCAATTGCACATGAGAGCTTTTTCATTCTGTGGTCATAACCCCTTCTCATGACCAAATTCTACTGTGTGCAGAAGACTATGATCACGTCATATGTGATTTGTGACGAGATCATGGATATCTAGCACTGGTAGATATTCCATGACGGAATCAGAGAACTTCCATGATGCAAATCCCGTGTGCACAAGTTCATGCCGTGATCACAGGGGCCTGGCCTGCTAATAGCCAATCAGATGCGAGGGGTTTTGATTTGACCTAGAACACACCAAACCCTAGTTAGCAACAACTCCAAAATGGCTAATGAGGGGTTGTGACTCTGTCATGGGGTCCATCTCCGTGTGCAGCACATTATGCTGGCATCACAAGAAGGGGTTGTGATGCCATCACATGTGATGCCATCATATGTGATTCCCATGTGCAATGGGCTTTAGAGTTCTATTAGATCCAATATAGTTGTTATAATGAGGTAGTCCTAATGGTGAGGTGGTTTCAGTAGGGAGGTGATCTTATGTATGGGTTTCACTATGTAGATGGAGTAAAGTGTGCTGTTGCCATCTCGTCTGATTGTGCAAGTAATGATAGTTCTGCCGTTATGGTCACAAGATCAATAATTCACATGTAGATAGCTCAGTGACCCACAGTGCCATAATCAGTATGGATTCCAGAAATGACCCCGTAATAAAATTTCAGAAAATAATAATAATAGATTATCTATATACACCAAAATATTGGCCGAAAGCCACACTGTCATCCATCCATCCATCTATCTATTTATTTATCTGTCTATCTATCTATCTATCTTTCTATCTATCTATCTATCTAGCAGTCAGTCAGTCAGTCAGACAGACAGACAGTCAGTTAGTCAGTCAGTCGGTCAGTCATTCTAGCTGTCTGTCTGTTTGTTTGTTTGTTTGTTTCTTCGTTACACAACCAGTATTAACCAGGCAGTGAGGATAGTTTCACAGCCGAAGACCTACACCTGTAATTAAAGATGCATATTGAATATTTATCAGAAGGCCTGTAATTATCATTATGCATGCCAAGTGATCTGATATGGCATATTATCTCGTGTTTACTTTGTGATTTATTGTTATAAAACTTGACACTCTTTGTGGATTAAGCAGATTGATGGTCATGTTCTATGACCCAGTGATTTTCGAGACTGCCTGTTTTTTAAGTGACAATAATTTCTAGCTTAATGTAGTTTTTACATTATGAAATCGTGTCATGCTAACTATGGTTAATTAATCACCTCAGTTAGTTCATGGGAAGGTGTACCTCAATGATCAGTATTTGTCCAATATCTACAACGTACTTTAAATTATGATTGATCATCTTGATTTTACAATTTACAAAGTTATCAATTAGACTTCGAAGTTTGTCAATTTGAATAGTTGAACTTGATTTTGTTCTATATTGCAAAATTGTAAAACGATCCATCACTGTAGCGCCAAGAATCTGAATAATCAGATTTGTTCTTTATTTGTGCAAGAAAAAAGACTACTGTATGAACTAGTGATAATATTTGTGAAATAACATTTCAAACCATATGTGTGGGAACTTTGTTTTTAAACTATTCTTCAAATTTATAAAAAATGTTTGGATATCTGTAGGCGGTTTCTAGTTGATTCGGCTTAGCTCAATCTTAGCGATGCCAAAGTTACTTTCCGCACCAATTATAAATGCAAGTAGGTAAAGCCAATTAACAAGATAATGTAGGCGCTCTGCAAGACAATGTTTACGCAACCATAACTCGATGAGTATTATGCCTAGAGCCCTGATTTATAGTTCACTAAACTAAACAAATTCGCGTTTCTCAGATCTATTAAATTCATTATTATACATGGCCAAATGTGCCACATGCGTTTTCCATGAGAAGGATAAACGCATGAAAAACGCATGGTTTTAATTTTAATTAAATTGAGGTGAAAACCAAGCATTTATCCAAAAGCATGGAAAACGCACGTAGCATGTATGGTAGGAAAAAATATAAAAACTGCTTTTAATTAGGTCGATCTATAACCCATCGTAGATGTAATTTACAGATATTTTTTAAATAATCATTATCTAGTCATATTTCTATCTGTTGTCAGCCTTTTATGATTGATCATTAGGCTTATTGCACTTAGTATAACTGACTCATTCTGAAGATGTTAAGTATAGATCTGTCAAGTTCAAGTTACTGTTAAGTACCTGTCAAGTTCAAGTTACTGTCAAGTAACTGTCAAGTAACATTAATGTAAGGGGGATTGATTTGGTAAAGCAGTTGAATTGGATAAAATAAAATAAATGTCATGGAAAGGTTGGATTATTTTGAATGTTTACTTGTATTTAAATGTAATTATGGAATGGCTCCAGATTATTTGACGAATAATATAACTAGGGAAATAAACATTAGGAAAATTTCAACACCAGAACACAGAATATGAATGTGCACATTCCTTTTCCAAATAGTGAAACAGCAAAGTCTTTATTATTTAGGAGGTAAGAAATGGAATGATTCACCAGAAATTACAAACATAGATGGATTTAAGAAACAACTGAAATGGAATGTGCACATGTATTTTATCCTTATGAATGTTTTTACACTGTTATAAATTTTAATTAATAACTGCGGTTTTTATTGTCAATGCATTTTTGTAAAATCTTTTAATTTGTACTTATGTAAAGGGCATTGCTGAAAAACAGTTTGCACTGAGCAATTTAACCCTTTTAAAATATATTTAATAAATAAATAAAAGTTCATAATTATAGTAGATGGAAAAGGAGGGCAATTAGCAATCGTACTAGGGAAGCTTACAATGATGGCAATTTACCCAATTATTCATCTTATTGCGAAACCATAATTGGAACTGAAACGTTTGACCGGACCGAAATGACCAAGGCATCCTACTTCAGCGGCTGAAATGATGTTGAGCCGAAATGCCCTGCTACCCTGTAGTCTATGCTGTGTCTGGCAAATTCATTTTGAAGCGTAGGCAACCTGAAATCTGTAGAGGATCTAGTATCGTAAAACATTATCTCTTAACACTGAGGAGTGAAACTGGCTAAAAAAATCGGGTGACAGCCTATTTCTTTTTTGTGACAACGTTTTTAGCCATGCAGTGCACATAACAAATACAGAACAATAAAATGTTGATAGATATAGATAGATAGATAGATAAGATAGATAGATAGATAGATAGATAGATAGATAGATAGATAAGATGGATAGATAGATAGATAGATAGATAGATAGATAGATAGATAGATAAGATAGATAGATAAGATAGATAGATAAGATAGATAGATAGATAGATAGATAAGATAGATAGATAGATAGATAGATAAGATAGATAGATAGATAGATAGATAGATAGATAGATAGATAAGACGGATAGATAGATAGATAGATATATAGATAGATAGATAGATAAGATATATAAGATAGATAGATAGATATATAGATAGATAAGATGGATAGATAGGTAGATAGATAGTCAATCAGACAGACAGCATCTTAATATCTGAACACATGAATGAATTATTGGCCAAGCACTTGGTGCTTATCGCAAAGGTCATGGTTGTAGCCAGGTTTTAACTCATGCTATAGACACCTGGAAACGTTCGTTGGATAATGATAAAAATGTTGGTACTTTAACAATATTTAATGATGGATTTGTCAAAGGCTTTCGATTGTATACCACTTGTTTTACTTGTTGTGAAATTGCATTCTTATGGTTTTAGTGATGACTCTTGTTTATTCATGATTAGTTATTTAGACAATAGAAAGCAATGTGTAAAAATTAAAGATTCCAGAAGTTCTTGGCTTGCCTTGTAAAGGGGAATGCCCAAGGCTCATGTTTGGGGCCTTCGATTTTCAACATTTTATCAATGACTTGTTCTGGAATGTAAAAATTGCACAGGTGTTTAATTATGCTGATGATAACACCCTGAGTGTCAGTAGAACAAGTCTTGATGTGGCAGTGGAATTGTTAAAAATGGATACTGTTAATACTATGAAGTGGTTTTTAGATAAATATATGCAGGCAAATACTGATAAATTCCAAGTAATGTTCTTGAAGCCTCAAAGAAATCCTGTGACTTTACCAGACAGTCTGATTGAAGATGTTACTATTAAGACAAGTGACAATGTGCGGTTGTTGGGTGTATTGGATGATATTATTTCGATTTAAGTCTATGCTTGGTAAAGTTGAAAAGAAAACCATTTACATTACTTTTATATTATTCAACTTTAATTTTTGTCTCCTTGTCTGGAATTTTTGAAGCAAGACATCTGCCAAAAAGATAGAAAAGATCCAAGAGAGAGCCTTAAGGTACTGAACAAACAATCATGATATGAGTTATCAAGAATTGCTCAATTTCACAGGTTACGATTCTATGCATCTAAGTCATTTAAAATGTATAGCCATTGAAGTGTTTAAATGTGTGCATAATTTAAATCCTGAGTTCATTAATGATATTTGTGTTGTTAAAGATATGCCAACTGAGTTACGAGACTCTTGTATTTTAGACATACCACGTTTTAACAAAATTATGTATGGATAGAGAACATTCTCATATTATGATGCTCATCTGTGGAATTTACTGCCATCAAGTTTTAAAGAAGCTTTAGATTTGAATGATTTTAAAAAGTTGCTCTCGAAATGGGAAGGTCCTCAATTTTGGTGCAATGTTTGTATTTTGTGATATGTTTTCGACATTTCTATCATAGTTTTATTATAATTTGAGGTTTTATTGTTTTTGTTTTATATGCACTTTTTATTTTTACACATATACAGCTGATCAATAGCTCTTTAAGCTAATTTCATTGTGGTTTTATGTCGACTTTAAATAAAGATTATTCTATTATATTCCATTCTATTCTATTCTATTCTAGACAGCTGTTTAAGCACATTTTGATATATTTTGATATATTTTTCAGACCTGTCAAGCTGAAGAATCCTAACATTATTTCAGGGCAAGAGGATATATTATATCACTTGGCCCTTGGAACTAAGTCACATGACCTCAAACAGATGTTCTCCGATGTGAAGGTAATATTTCATATTTCATATTTCATAATACACTCGTTGCCAATAAGCTATTTTGCATATTTTTTTTTTATGGTGACGGTATCATATTTCTCGTTACATAACTTGTGAATATGTAAATTGATACTAAGCGGAGATGTTATCAGGATGTTTTGACAATATGGTCATATTTGTGGTAGTAAATAATTAGATGCATGTCCTTGTTAGCAGCAAAGAATCAAAGTCCCGTTAAATTTCAAGAACATATTAAATGTAACAGCAATAACATATTTTTGTAACTGTTGTAATATTATTATGCAATATACAGATGTGTTTTTTCAGAAAAAATTAGGTAAAGGAAAAACACGATAAAAATATACAATAGAGTTTTTTGTATCTAGACACAAAAACTCTGAAAAATATATATCTTCCTGAAATGTTAGATCATCAATTGTCAACCTCTGCACCTAGGTCATCCGCAACACATGGAAAGATTAAATAAGTGTCAAACGATAACAAAAGTCAAATAATTCAAAATATAACTAATTGCTAATTCATGAAATGTTAAAGAAAATTCGGAATATCATAGATCGTGAAAATGTTTTAAAAAAAAAAGAAGAAATTATACTTAAATATTTAAATTATATTCTATTATAAAGATATTTTTTAATAAATCTGCATTAAACGACCATGTCCTAATTCTAAAATCACTGGAATTTACCTCCTAATTCCTTAAAGTTGGTAATTGGATATGACTTGGACGATTTCCCTGTCATTGGGGACTACGTGGCGACGCTCTGTGTGACGTCACAGACGTCGACCTTGACGTCAAGAGGACGTCCAGGAGCACGTGAGTCCGGGCAATCAAATCGAACGTTTCCATGGCAACCGAGCTTTGCCACATCTCTTGACTAGATGGAGGAAAAGGCAATTTGCAGCTGGGAAATGGTGCTGTAAATGGTGCAAGACTAGGGGCGTAGCCAGTATGATTTTATCCAATACTGGTATAAAAAACGTTTTGAAAGTCAATTGCAATAACTCTATCGTCAACACAACAAAACCGCGTAATATATGAACATACAATTCAACATGTTTAATGGCAATCTTCAGAATTATTAGTTTTTGTAGAACACTGCACATATGTTAGCTAAAAATCGTTTTGAACCTTTAAAGTCACTCATGATTTGAAAATATCAGCAAACATTACTCTTCTGCTTTACATTGTACTTTCAAGTCAATAAAACTTTTTATGCCAGCAGAATTTTTTATTGCATGAACAAACCACAAATGCTTGTTGATTGTTTTGTAAATGTGCTGTACATTTTATGGTATCACATTGTTATTTCGAACTCGATGAAATAACATAAAGTTGTCAACAGCTTGCATTATTTCATTTGTAATTTAAAACAAAGTGCAGTTTTTATTACTTACCACAAAAAAGCAGTAAAACGTTAGCAACTATAAAGTATTTATCTATTATTTTTATTTTTTTTCTAAATTATAAAATAGTTTTACTATGTCATGCCTTATTGCCCTTAATTTGAAAATTAGCAGTTAAGTAGTCTAGTGGTGAAGGCCCTAGCTAGCTCTAATTAAGTTCCTGTGTTCGAGCTTCTCAGCTGGATGTTAAAAAAGGTGCTGTCTTATACTGTTTAAAACTGCTTATGCTGTGGCAAGCAAAAGACCCCCACCGGTTGGGTAATTGTGTATATAATGGTGTGGACCCCAAGTCTTATATTGTATCATCTTATCATTACATCGACATCTGGCAGCTGGTCATGTGAACTGGAATGCATTAAATTAAGAAAATATTATTGAAAAAAAAAAAGCTTCAAGCTTCTGTCATTATTACGTTTGCCTCTGGAATCTGGTCATACAAACAGCTAAGCTTCAATAAAATACAGTACAATACAATACAATACAATACAATACAATACAATAAAATAAAATAAAATAAAATACAATACAATAAATTGCAATACAATACAATAAAATACATGTTTCTTACAAAATGGCATCTATTGCTATTTCTTTATGCAGTTGAATATTTCCCAAAATATCAAATGTTGAATTATATTTCCAAAATATGTGACTCAGTAATTTGAACAATGATCTGAACTGATCTGAATGAATTTAATATTTGAGGTAGTAGGGCAAACAGTGTTCAACTGATGGTCAAATTGATAACACAGTAATGTGCTCAACAATTAAACTTGATCCATGAAATTTGCTGATTGTATTGTTTACACGGAAGTGAGGTGCCTTACTATAAATGCCACCTAAAGGTATTAGGGGTGACTGGAAAGTTTAATTTCATGTTGTATTACAAAACTAGACAGTACATTGAAACTTTTTAATAGGCCGTAGGGGCTGCCCGTAGGGCTTTTATGACTAGAGATTGGCCAAAAACAAAATCTACTGTCATGCTATACTCAGATGACCGGATCGAACTATGTTGTCCTAATTAATCTGCGCGGCCATGATGCGCACAAAATAATAATGACCTACTTACACAAAAATCGTTCTTAACTTAAGATGATACAGATCTACCCAACAAATTTGAAGAAACTCACGTTAGAACACTGTTAATCATCAGTTCTATGAGATTCAAGACAAGCAGTAGAACTATGGTTTTGAATGTTCCATGGGAGCTACGTCCATTGCCGTGATTTTCCATAAAGCTAGCCAACTAAATGAACGTTCGACCAATCAGAGCAGAGCTTATTTAATTACTAGGTCATTTGCTTTAGCATAAAGAAGTTGGTTTAAATTCTTGAAAAATGATATCTGACTTCAGAAACATTTAGTTTGCAGTTCAACCTATGCCCTATCAACAACTCAACTTCCTTCCTTGTTTCCCTGTTTCCTTGTTACTTGCTTCCTTGTTTCCCTGTTTCATTTCTTCCTTGTTTCCTTGCCTCCTTACTTCCTTGTTTCCTTTCTTCCCTGTTTCCTTATTTCATTGCTTCCTTGTTTCCTTGCTTCCTTGTTTCCTTTCATCCTTGTTTCCTTGCTTCTTTGTTTCCTTGCTTCCTTGTTTTCTTTCTTCCTTGTTTTCTTGCTTCTTTGTTTCCTTTCTTCCTTGTTTTCTTTCTTCCTTGCTTCTTTGTTTCCTTGTTTCCTTGCTTCCTTGTTTCCTTTCTTCCTTGTTTCCTTGCTTCCTTGTTTCCTTTTATCCTAGTTTCCTTGCTTCTTTGTTTCCTTGCTTCCTTGTTTTCTTTCTTCCTTGTTTTCTTGCTTCTTTGTTTCCTTTCTTCCTTGTTTTCTTTCTTCCTTGCTTCTTTGTTTCCTTGTTTCCTTGCTTCCTTGTTTCCTTTCTTCCTTGTTTCCTTGCTTCCTTGTTTCATTTTATCCTAGTTTCCTTGCTTCTTTGTTTCCTTTCTTCCTTGTTTTCTTTCTTCCTTGCTTCTTTGTTTCCTTGTTTCCTTGCTTCCTTGTTTCCTTTCTTCCTTGTTTCCTTGCTTCCTTGTTTCCTTTTATCCTAGTTTCCTTGCTTCTTTGTTTCCTTGCTTCCTTGTTTTCTTTCTTCCTTGTTTTCTTGCTTCTTTGTTTCCTTTCTTCCTTGTTTTCTTTCTTCCTTGCTTCTTTGTTTCCTTGTTTCCTTGCTTCCTTGTTTCCTTTCTTCCTTGTTTCCTTGCTTCCTTGTTTCCTTTTATCCTAGTTTCCTTGCTTCTTTGTTTCCTTGCTTCCTTGTTTTCTTTCTTCTTTGTTTCCTTTCTTCCTTGTTTTCTTGCTTCTTTGTTTCCTTTCTTCCTTGTTTTCTTTCTTCCTTGCTTCTTTGTTTCCTTGTTTCCTTGCTTCCTTGTTTCCTTTCTTCCTTGTTTCCTTGCTTCCTTGTTTCCTTTTATCCTAGTTTCCTTGCTTCTTTGTTTCCTTGCTTCTTTGTTTCCTTGCTTCCTTGTTTTCTTGCTTCTTTGTTTCCTTTCTTCCTTGTTTTCTTGCTTCTTTGTTTCCTTTCTTCCTTGTTTTCTTTCTTCCTTGCTTCCTTGTTTCCTTACTTCATTCCTTCCTTGTTTCCTTTCTTCCTCACTTCCCTGTTTCCTTTCTTCCTTGTTTACTTGTTTCCTTGCTTCCTTGTTTCCTTAAAATATCAGGAACTGAAATTAAAACTGTAAATGAATTTAATTTTCTAGGTTTGATAATTGATGAGCATCTTTCATGGACACCTCATTTAAACAATATTTCAAAAAAGATAAGCAGAGTTATTGCATCATGAACAAACTTAAAAATATGTTATCAGCCACTATATTGTTAACATTATACAATTCTTTGTTACTACCACATATATATTATGTTATACTATGCTGGGGCTGTCATCACAGGTAGTCGATATAATGCTCACACAGATGCTTTATTCGGGCGACTTAATACATTGAAAGCTCACCACATATGCTCACTGCAAGAACTTAGATTCTGTTTTCATCTGGAACATGGAAACCTGCCAGTATATTTCACTTCAAACTTTCAAGTCAGAGCTCTTGATATTGATTACGTAACTCCTGTAATAAGGCATGACTTTGCAAAATATCGTTTATCTTATAGAATTCCACATGTGTACAACACTGCACCTCTGAATATCAAGCAGAAAATACTAACTCATAGTTTAAAAGGATATATAGGATATATAAAATACATTTTCATCAATTTCTATACCAGTATGTGCGTCGACCAGACTTGCTATGTGTGTCATAGAAATACGACTTAATGTAACTAATACCTATAATATATACTTTTCAAGAGTAAAACACTTTGTTCGTGTGATGTACAAATCATGAGATCATTGCATTTGGTGAAATTTCAGATAAATGTGAATGTCTTTCAACTCATCTCATCGATTTCATTTGTTAATTTAGTTATTGTGCACTGTTTTGTCACAGGCATTATATTATGTGAAATGATTATGAAGATATGGTTGCCCCCTTGTTAGCGATGTATAAATATCTTAAAGGGGGGTATCCTTGATTGTGTATGTATAATCTAAATAAAAGTGTCTGTCTGTCTGGCTTTCTTGCTTCCTTGTTTCCTTACTTCATTGCTTCCTTGTTTCCTTGTTTCCTTGCTTCCTTGTTTCATTGCTTCCTTGTTTCCTTACTTCATTGCTTCCTTGTTTCCTTGCTTCCTTGTTTCCTTATTTCATTGCTTCCTTACTTCATTGCTTCCTTGCTTCCTTGTTTCCTTACTTCATTGCTTCCTTACTTCATTGCTTCCTTGTTTCCTTGTTTCCTTGCTTCCTTACTTCATTGCTTCCTTGTTTCCTTGCTTCCTTGCTTCCTTGTTTCCTTACTTCATTGCTTCCTTACTTCATTGCTTCCTTGCTTCCTTGTTTCCTTACTTCATTGCTTCCTTGTTTCCTTGTTTCCTTGTTTCCTTGCTTCCTTGTTTCCTTGCTTCCTTGTTTCCTTACTTCATTGCTTCCTTGTTTCCTTGCTTCCTTGCTTCCTTGTTTCCTTACTTCATTGCTTCCTTACTTCATTGCTTCCTTGCTTCCTTGTTTCCTTGCTTCCTTGTTTCCTTGTTTCCTTGCTTCCTTGTTTCCTTGCTTCCTTGTTTCCTTATTTCATTGCTTCCTTGTTTCCTTGCTTCCTTGTTTCCTTATTTCATTGCTTCCTTACTTCATTGCTTCCTTGCTTCCTTGTTTCCTTACTTCATTGCTTCCTTACTTCATTGCTTCCTTGTTTCCTTGTTTCCTTGCTTCCTTATTTCCTTGCTTCCTTGTTTCCTTGCTTCCTTGTTTCCTTGCTTCCTTGCTTCCTCGTTTCCTTATTTCATTGCTTCCTTACTTCATTGCTTCCTTCCTTGCTTCCCTGCTGGATTGCTTGCTTCCTTCCTTCACCCTCAGACCAAACAATTTAGCAGCATACATGTATATGATGATCCACATATCTATTTTTTAATTTCTTTCAGTTTGTCTGTGTTGGAGGCAGCCCTAGAAGAATGGAACAATTTGCCAGATTCATGTTGACTGAGCTCCAATACACTATGCCAGCTGGGCAAGATATTGTCAACATTGCTGGAGCGACTGATAGATATGCTCTGTACAAAGTGGGACCAGTGCTAGCTGCTAGTGTGAGTTTCTAAACATTTCATAATAACAAGAAAATTCTTTTAAAAAAATAATTGATATCTGGTGTTGTGTGAAGAATGCCAGCAGCGCAGAACATAGAGTGTTCCGTTGTGATAGCATGAGGTTGTATTACAGTGATGTTAACCGCTAGAGGGCATACAGTGACCGGCTGGTGCTGCCACCTGCTGAATCTCCCTTCAGTCATTGACCCAGTTAGTTTCACTTCCTTTGAGCGATAGGTCTACACCAGATATAACAAGAATATTCTTTTTCAAAAAAAAAAGAATAGATACCCGGTGTTGTGTGTAGAATAGGGAAATCCTGCCAAAACTGTTTTAACTTTCGTAGAACCGCGATACAAAAGCGCAACTTACAAATCAAATTTGACGAAGATCCGACCAGTAGAAGCCGAGAAAAGTGTGACTATAGTACAAAGTAGGTTGCGCGTTTGTGTCACGTTTCAAATGGTGTGCAATTTGAAGCTGTACACCCAAAAATTTTGGCAGAATTTCCTATTATGTGAAACCGCGCTATCCCCCTCCCTGCCAACGCTACCTACACTGCTGCTGCGTTGACCCAAATATTTATAGTCCTCAGACCGTTCGTTCGTAAATATACCTGGTCTGTCATAGAACATAGTATGACAGTTCTATACTTGATAAAGGCCCAGGTACAAAAATAAGACCTAATGCTGGATAACCATATTAGTATAAAACCAATTGGACATTCTTTGCTAGTTTACCTAGTTAAACAAAATGATTGGTTAAACTATGTAGCTGATAAGCTAAGTATAGACTTACGAAATATTCTCTAAAAAATACAAGAGAAATGGATTCATATTCCTTGAGTTTAAGCAATATTTCTTAACTGCCTGCTTCTCAGAACAATAATTACTATTCTGTAATTTCATTGTTAGACCTTTTATGCCATAAACCAGCCTATAAACTATAAGAGAAATAGATAAATTTACTTAAGATGAGTTATCAAGCACAAAAAATGTACATAAGTGGGTAACACAGGTTGTCCTATATTCTAAATCACCCTATTATGCCAACTATTTAGTGATTTAATGAAGTTTTACCCATTTTTCTTCCCCCATACATACAGCACGGAATGGGGATTCCCTCTGTCTCCATACTTATGCATGAAATCATCAAACTCCTCTTCCATGCCGAGTGTACGGAAGTCTTAGTATTTCGGATTGGGACTTGCGGAGGTTTAGGTTAAATACAAAACCAATTTAATATTTTGGTGCATTTCGTTCTGCTTGCAAGAATTTCGTTAGGTTTTGTGTTCACAAATGTATGTGTGTGCTGTGTTTGAAGCTTTAGTTTTTTCTTGACACATAATTCATACAATCTTACACTGATCAATACATGGCCAAATGTGTCACGTGCGTTTTCCATGCATTTGGATAAACGCATGGTTTTCGCCCGATTATATCTAGGCGAAAACCATGCAAGTATCCTTCGCATGGAAAACGTGACACATTTGGCTATGTACAATACACTCAATACAATGGGTATATACATAATAATTATAATACATTCAGAGTAGCTATTTTATTGCTTGTATTGTTTTGATATATATTTGGTGAATTGTCCTCATAGAATGATTAATATTTTTTAATACTCAGTTTACACTCTTCAAATTTGCACAGAAGTTAGAAAAGATATTTTTACTCACATCCTATTGAAACAAAAATCGTATATACACTGTAGAAGCATTATTTGTGAAAATATTTCCCTCTGACTGCTCAAATCTTGTCCCAATTGCATGGTTTTTTGCCTTTGTATTTCGTTTGCACAGTTGAATTATACTAGTGTGTATTCAATTTTCTTTTCCTTAATTAATTGCACCAGGCCCGTCTATTTAATGAAAAATTGGCAAATTTACAATAATTTGTACATGTTCACCACCTCAACTTTGAGATCAAATTCTGGACAAAATAATTGACATAGAACCAAGATTTTCTGGAATATGTTAGAGAAGATCCTTTATAATCCGTTAGTATGTGGTCAGGTAAATTTTTTGAGAAACAAACCCAGAATGGTGATGCTGTACGCACAAACTACATGTCCGTTTGGATAAATGCATGGATTGTACCTCATTATAATTAGGCAAAACCATGTGTTTTCCATGCGTTTATCAAACGCATGGAAAACGCATGTGGCACATTTGGCCATGTAGTTGTCGGCGGTTTTAATTTTTTTTAAACTAGCGCATTTCATTAGTATTTGTGCATGTATTGTCAAGTTTAAGTTCCAGTGCTGCTTGATAGACATTGACTTATCAGTTATTTTCAATGTTGCATCTAATTATATTTCTTTTTCTTTTTTTCTTCATTTAATTGTTTCTTATCTTTTGTTGTTGTAGCATGGAATTGGTATACCATCTCTGTCTATAGTGATGCATGAATTGATTAAAACACTGCACTACGCAGGCGCACAGGATGTGACCTTTATAAGACTAGGGACTTCCGGTGGAATTGGTGCGTTTCTATTTATAGAATACATCATCTGGCAAAACTATGGGCACAACTTAGTAGTATGAATAACAATAAATTGCAAATCTTTTATTTTGTTTCTTTGATGTATACAAATAACTTTAGACTATATAATTATATGTTCACAGCAGCTGGATATTATTTGAATCAAGCCTGTTTATTTAGAATAATAACACAAATATGTGTCTTTTATAAACTGTGTATTCAGTTTTGCTATACTACATTTTCTATAAATAGCTAAAATTAAGCTTCTAAGTTGGTATAACAGGTATGCTCATTCAAATTGTGCCTCCATGTTTTTGAAGTTTATACATAAAGTTCATTTATTTATATGTTATCAATTTATTTATTTCAATATCCCAGGTACGAGTTATATTGTCAGCACAGCCGTTAAAAAACTCATTATATGAGATTAGTGCAATGACATAAAACCTATATATATATATAAAACTTCAGAGTGAGAGAGGAATTACTCTAAAGCAAAGCATATCAAGTGTGTTTTTTTTTGGTGACATACAATATATGGAAAATGTTTGTTAGTTTTGTTTGTGAAGTTATATTTGTTTTGATCTGTCTGATTACCATACATATTTCAAAATATAATTATATAATTTGAAACAATACCAATGTGTACACAACCATTCAAAAATTATAATAATCTAAAATTATGCAATTCACAGCCTAATTACAGTTAGCACCTTTATGATGTATATGAAGTCATTTGATAATGTAACATTTAAAAAAAAAGTTCATTTTGTTCATAAATTTACATCTTTGTTCAGGATTGGAACCCGGGACTGTGGTGGTATCAGAAGGGGCTGTTGATGCTCTGCTGCGTCCCCAACTTGATCTCGTAAGTTCAATTCTAAAAATAACTTGATCAGGTGAAATAGTAGTCCGAAAAATGAAATATTAATTTTAGTTCATATTTCGACTTTATTAAAGTCATCATCCGGTATAAAGTAGTAAAATATATATGAGATTTGTACAAAATAAGAATAAAATGCATATTTCATTTTTCGGATCAGCTGTCCTACCATATTTGAAATTATTCAGTGGATATCATGTAATATTTTGAAATAGCTAATTATATTACACATCATTTACACTACAAAATAGCTATTTTATGCAGGGTTGTCATCGATATGCTGTATATCGATAAATCGAGAAAAATCTTAATATCGATATCGAAAAATTTTATGTTTTCATTCTTCTTTTATCCTTACATGTGTGCCATGATGAGCACTTGATTACACAGCCCCAACCCCAAATTGCCTAACAAATTGGCTTAATAGTTGTCACATTAAAGTTAAATGGTTTCACACGGACTTGGGAGTTATATTCCTGTAACTAGTGGTTCCAACCTTTGAGCGATTTTGCAATATTGCAATATCGAAAGTAGAATACTGATTTCGACATCAAATGAAAAACTGATATCAATGACAACCTACTTTTATGTAATATTTATTGAGTAAACTATTTTTATTTCTTCTGTCCAGCCAATTCTAGGTCGTATGGTGTCCAGACCAGCGGTGCTTGACCAGGATTTGGTGCAAGAAATTCTGAGAGCTTCTGATCCAGATGACGATTTCAAAGTTGAATCTGGCATCACCATGTGCACATTGGATTTTTATGAAGGTAAAATCGGATGTATATCTTTTCATTAAATGGTTTATTAACGGTCTATTGAGGTAAAATAAAAATTAAAATAAAAAAATAGCAGCTATTATGACAACCCTTATAATGAACTTCTCAGAGACGATAATAACATGACCGATTTTCTTTATACAACTTTACAAGTGTGTCAACTTTCCTCTGGTTTTATAAGGAATAAGTAATATCCGCCTAATTAATTTAGGATACTTAGCCTACTCTTTTTTATGAGCTGGGTCCTGGGTTCGATTCCCAGTTGAGCCTAAGTTGGATGGCTTCGTCTCATTGCCATGGTCTCTGCCTGTCCTAATTAGCCCAACTGTTGCAGCAATACAGGACGTAAAGCCCTAATATCACACACACGCACGCACACACACACACACACACACCCACACACACACACACACACTCTTTTTTTTTTATGAAAAACCATAAGAGACATAAAACTTTTTTTTATATAAAAGATTGAAACTTTCTCCACCAGATGGCACAAAATGACATTGAGCGCCATCTACCGAACTGCAGCATTATCATCTTTTCATAATTGCATACCTGCATTAATTAAGAATATTTTCAAAAATGTGAAATAAATGTTTGCATTTTAACAACTTTTTTATTTCCTTATGTCTATTTTCTAGGCCAAGGTCGCTTAGATGGAGCTTTCTGTGACTACACAGAAGAAGACAAGATGTCATTTTTGCGAGAAGTTTACGAAAAAGGAGTGAGGAATATTGAAATGGAGTCATTGTGTTTTGCTGCCATGTGTCATCATGTCAATATTAAAGGTAATTAGAGCAATGAGCAGTTTGATAAAAAGAAACATTTTGGCAGAGATGTTATTTTTGAAAGATCCAACCATTTTTGTGTTATACTTAGCTTTGGTCGGTGATAGATTTGGACATAGTCATAATGAATGATTTAACCATGCATTAAGAAACTTGAATTAGGCCAAATTACTAAAGCTAGTGGTTTATTATAGTGCCTAGCAGAAAAGTGGCAAACAATGACTAATTTTCAGTCCTTCAAAGTGCCTCTGCCAAGTCATATTAGTTGTTATTGTTTGTAGATTTTAAGCTGCAAGAGACCATTGAATATCTTCAGCCAACCCTGACTGTTCATAAAACAGAGTAATCAACATTTTAAGCTAATCTCTCTGTTGCTGAGCAAATTCAATAGCTTTGAGACGGTTGTTTTTCTTTTTTCGAACAAAACAAAGCAATGATCTACATCACATAAGGACTTCGGCAGAAGTTATTTTAAGTTGGGGACTCTAAGGTATTTGTTTAACTCTGTCATGGAAAAAATGAGCTGATCTGTAACTCTTTGCTAAGGTGAAAATGCTTAGCTTATCCGCTGATGAGATTGAGATAGGCTCATGCTTAAACAGGTCCACTGGCAGGGTTTTTGACAGTGACCAGATAAGTTATCATTCCGCATCAGCTTGGCATCTGCCAGGAGCTGGCCAACGTTGAATGTCTCAGTGCTACTGGGTTTGAAGCTAAGTCAACTGTATGACCAGCTTCCAGAGGCAGACGTAATGATGAGATGATAAGGCTAGGAGTCCAGTGTGATATAATCATCCTGGTGGTGCCATGTTAGTGTTAGAGTAAATACCCCCCCCCCCCCTTTGTATCTTTATTTAACTGCAATTTCAGTCAGGATGGCCTAATGGTTAAGCACAGGCGTTTGCCATCATGACAGCCCTTAGCAAGTTAGTATACTGTAAGACCAAGGCTACTGACTTTGTCAAGAATAGCTTTTACTCCCCCTGCATAACTGCCTTCAATGATGGGGCTAGTTTCAGTCAATAATATCATATTACACATCAAAAATGGCTATATTATACACAAAAATAATTTTCCTTCTTATTCTAAGTGATAACTTCCATTATTTATGGGTATTTACCACTTGTATCAAGGAATTCCTTGCCTGTACGCTGGGAAATGTTCAATTCTTATCTCTAATGCCAGATTTGCATATTTCACAATCTGCACACATGATGGTGCTTCCTGATTGGCCAATATCTCCCAAGCACAGTCTGCTGTCAGCTTTAAGCCAATTAAGTGACCTAACTGAGTAATCTTTGTTTAAAAATTGAGTGTAATCAAGGCAAACAAAACAAATTGATATGCAATTTCACTGTTAGACATTCAATGCCATAAGCCAGCCTATATGCTATTAAGCTAATTTGTTTGTATTTAAGTCTACCTGGTAAACTAGCAAAATAATTGCCATCAAGCTCAGGGCATTTCCGGATGTATTCAGCTACATTCTGATTGGCAGTTGCAAATGAAATAGGGGGCTCTTGAGATGAGAAGCCAATTAAGGCAGTCAGTAGCCTTGGTATTAGTTAAAGTATAAGTGTGTCATCACTGAGCAATGTCATATATGTTGGCAAACGCCTGTGGGTTAAGGCATCAAATTCAACGTAGGCCAGCTCGGCTTAAGGTCCCTACTTTGATTCCCTGGCCCTGAGCTACATCCCATCTGGACGTTGATCACATGAGATGTTAAGTTGGAGGTGCCTTGTACTCGGTATCTATGTTGAGGCAAGTAAAAGACCCCGACTGTATGCATTGGGTAAATGTGTAACATGGTTATGAGTCCAAGCCTTATCATCTCATCATTACATTGGCCTCTAGAAGCTGGTCATATGAGTCGTACTCTGGAACTTGTATTACAGGTACCTCTTACTGTATATGGGGTGGGGTCAAACTGTCAAAAACTTGGGGGATGGGGGCCTACCTCAGAGGTAGCGTGCTAGGCTTCCAACCACTGGGTCCCGGGTTCAATTCCCGGTCGAGCCTAAGTTGGATGGCTGTTTCATCCATCGTCTCATTGCCATGGTCCCTACCTGTCCTAATTAGCCCATCAGGTGCAGAAATACAGGACGTAAAGCCCTAATCCACCACCACCTCCTACTGTATACCAACACCAGATGTTATCTCCACATAAAAGTAGTTGCCACCATTCACCAATACAGGGCACATTCTAACCTAGTTCTATTTAGTTAACATAATCTTTTTTATCTAATATCTGTTGACAATTACCTCATATCTCTTATCTATAATATGAAGCTATTTTCTGTTCCAAGAAATTTGCTTGTCATTGTTACGATGATGAGCTGAACAGTCCAGTTGTAAGGAGTTGGATTATATAATAGGTCATTGATATATAAGTCTTTCTCCCCCTCTTATTACTCATTTTGTTTTTCAGACATAGAAGATCATAACTTAACTGATTCCATAAATATACTTTTCTCTGGGAAATAACAGAAATCAACTAAATGATAAGATGTCGAATATACATTAAAATCAGAGTCAAGGTTGGGAACTTTTTCAGCCAATAGAATTGCAGTATTCTTTCGTAGCCAGCTGGTGGAAATACAGACAACCTTCCATGAAAATCCACTGTTGTAGAGTGCTCAGCCCAATGCTCTAGCTAAGACTATTCAGCTGTGTAGTCAGTAGAGTTGAACTCATGCTTGAACAAATGTGCAGTTGCATAGTCGGTCCCAGCATTCTAAATCGTATCAACATCGGCGCGACGTCACTCAGATAGCATTCCAAATCAGGCCAGCGTCGTTTCTATTCAGGCCACCGTCGGTATAGTTTGTTTTGACGATGCCAACATCGCGCCAATGCTGAAACTATTTGGAATGCTCTCTGGCAGTGGTGTTGAAACAATGTTGTACCAACGGCGGCCGACATAGAAACAACGCTGGGACTGATTTGGAATTCCTCCCAGGGCTCAACATAAACTTTTTCATCTACTTGTCCCTTGGACAAGTAATTTTGGAGTTTAACTTGTCCCCCTGAGAATCTTACTTGTCCTGATTGAGACGATACATATTGCTGAAACTTCAATTCCTTTGATTAAGCACAATGTATTTTATTCTAGAAGTGAACTCAGGTTAAATTGCAATTAACCATTGACACTTACAGTGAGATTCAATCAACTCCTATTCACACCTATGATCTGTTAAGCAAATGTCCAATCGTAATTTCTTAGTGTTAAATTGGATTTGAATATCTAAAAGAAAATGAAGCCATTTAGATTTCACTTGTCCATTCAGACAAGTGCCTGAAGTATAATGCTTGTCCCTGGAGACTTTTTACTTGTCCCGGACAATCGGACAAGTGTTAATGTTGAGCCCTGCCTCCACTGATTCCATATTGGCCAGCTCTGCTGAAGGTCCCAGGTGCTGTTTATGAGCCACATCCCAGCTGGATGTCGGTCGCATGAGACATTAAATTGTAAGTGCCTGTCACTCAACGTCTATGCTGAGGCAAGTAAAAGATGCCACGCATGGGGTAAATGTGTGACATGGTAAGGCCTCCAAGCTTTATCATCTCATCATTACATCTCCCTCTAGCAGTTGTTCACATAGACTGGCTAAGCTTCAGACCACTGAGACCAGTAGCATTGAGACATAGTACATAGTACACAAACGGGGGATTAATTTACCCCTTTGTGAAAATTAGCTGATTGGGTTATAATTTTTAATACTCTATTCCACGGTTATAGCATATATTAACCAATGCTATTAAAATGTTTATTCCAGGAGCTGTAGTCTGCGTGACTCTCTTGGACAGACTGAAGGGTGACCAAATTTCCACACCACACCAAATGTTAAAAGCTTGGGACCACCGCCCTGCGAAGATCATCGCAAGACTGATCCGACGAAGACTGGGGCTGGAGGAGTAGAGAATGAATCTCTATATGATTTAAGCATTTAGACAAGAGCACATTTGTCAGAGCATATTTGACTTTTGGACTACACATGCAACATTTTGGCAACTACATTGAAAGAATAGTAATCATAGCTGGCACTCTTGTATAATCATTGGTCAATCTAACACTCTGTCTACTGTCCACTTAAATAACATATTCAGTAACTATGACAACCTTTTGTTAGACAGGCCTAAAAAAATTATTTTGTTAAATTTAATGAAATATTGAACATGTAGAATTAGAAGAAATAAATTAGTGAAATAGTCAATATGGTTGTGACGCAAGTCAAAGATGATTGAACCTTGAATATTGTATAATAATATTATTATCTATTTATATGCATAACAAAAATGTCGTATTTTCATGAGAACTTCCCCTATTGGTGATTTTTGTATTTATTGTATAATATAATACATTGGTAATATATAATACCTTTGGCATGTAGTTAGAATTACTGTTATTTGTGTTTATTTATGTTAATTATATTTAATAAAGAATGGTTGAGGATTTTCTTTATTATGATGTATTTCTCTCAGAGAATTTATTTTAATGATTGTAATATTGGTAAGTATTAATCTTTATTAAATTGAAAATTCTGTCGAAACTGCCATGTTGATACAGGTTTTGTTATAAATTAATGTTTGTGATATTGCATTTAAAAATAGCACCTTACAATGTGGCATAATAGTGACATTATTAGGTAATTGGTACCCAGATGGCAGTCCAAACTGACCCAGCATCGATTCCATATTGGCCGCTGTCATTACAAATGCTATCTACATGGCCAAATGTGCCATTTGCGTTTTCCGTTCGTTGGATAAATGCATGGAAAATGCATGGTTTTTGCCAAATTATAATGAGGTGAAAACCATGCGTTTATCCAAGCGCATGGAAAATGCACATGGCACATTTCGCCATGTAGGTACGACTTATATTGTTTATTAACATACATTCCTGCAACATATTTTCAATGTTATCTGTTAACACATATTTTCCATGATCTATATATTGTTTATTAACAAACATTCCTGCAACATATTTTCTATGTTATCTGTTAAAACATATATAACCATGATCTATCCTGCCGAAGAGTTTTCTCAGGCGCAACAAATATATTACACTGGTTGTTGGATCCAAGAAGTTGGCTGAATGTCAGTTTGCACATTGGCAAGGGGTTGGCACAACTTCGGCAGCCAATGCCATGATGGTATTAGTTGACCCAACATTGGTGTGTTGGTGTAATATGTGCATACAATAGCGCCAATGTTGTGCCACCATGGTGCCAACGTCGGCGTCGGTTGCTTACATTGGGCCACCCACTTGCCACTGTGCATAAATATGTTGGGCCTTCAAAGTTTTGCCCAGCGTGGTTCCCAATGTCTACCTGTGATCTGGGATATTACCATGATTATGTTTGATGGACATTTTAGTGATTCCATGACATACTTGAATGCGTTTTATTGTTATGATCTCCATAGTATTGTTGTAACATTATAATGTTAATAAATATATTTAGAATGTTTTCCTAGTTGCCACTTATCGATATACCTCCAGTACCAAAAAAAAAAGAACATACATTAAAATTTAATAATGATAGTGTATAGCCAATGTATATAGTGGACATTTTTATGGACTTTCAATGTCTCATGCAAGTTTTTGTTGTAAGTAGTTTGGGTCCTTCCGCTAAATCTAATAAACTAAAGAAGACCGAAGTAAAATAACGTAAACTGAATTAAAGAAGAGTAAAATAACCCGAAGTAAATAAAAGCAAAGAAAAGTTAGGTAACTTTAGTTAGAGTTGGATTCCAGATATAAAACGAGGAGCCTGAGGAGCATATAATGAATATCCCAGATAGCATTCCAAATCGGCCCAGCATCATTTCCATATTGGCCACTGTCATTGCAACATCGTATTAACATCGCCGACAGCGTGTCGACGTTGAAACGATTTGGAATGCTATCTGGGATGTATAGATGTGTGAGATTCAATTGTTTGAAATATCACGAGATATCCAGATAAAACTTATGGTTACACGGTCATTAAATAACCACAACAGTCAAGTAGATAACAGCTGATACTAGATGAAATATATTGATTTAAGGCTCAGTTCTAGTTTAAGTACAAAAAGTACACTCCGCATCACTCGCCATTCCCGTGTTGAACAATTGTATTCAGGGGACCACCTCAAAAATTTTAAAATCTTTCTTCATATCATAACTGTTCTAATAAGCAAAAACAGCACCTCAAGTTGATTTCGAGTAATAAATGAATAGCTATTTTGTTTTATTATTATTTTTCTTTAATTTTGTTTATAATCTTAAGTATTCTTCATGTATTATCCTCATAAAGTTTTGCTAAACTGTTACCATGCTGTTGTGTATAGATGTTTCAAAATCTTTTATTTTTTTAATATATAAGCGAATAACGTATCTGTAAATTAACCAATTTTTTTTGGTCTCCAGTTCAAAAATATATAAACGCTAAAGTGATCAATCTCTTTCATGCGCTCTTGAGTCTTGATATTTTGTCCAAGAATGACTTGGCAGTTTTTCTAGTTTTTGGATACGGATACAATTTTCTATATGGTCATGGGATCATCATATAAAAGCTGAAGTTATCCTGTGCTGATATTGAGAAGAATTACAAACTGAAACCACACATTACTGCAGGTAGGTTTCATATATTTTTGTTTTATTAATTGGGTCAAACGTAATTAGGAAATGATTCATCTGCCAAAGAATTTCGAAAATTTCATCTTACATAATTACCAATGTATTATTTTATTATTACAGCAGAACTGATCTGACTTAGAAAGTAAATCCCGATGATCTAGGTTGAGAAATTGCGTCAGCCAAGACAGACAGACAGCCAGACAGAATTATTTACTTTTCGTCGCATTCACCACCATACATACCACACATATAATATTAACATACACACACATAGGTATATTTAACTTTAAATAGAAAAAAAAAAATAAAAATAATAATAATGATTATAATAAAAAAATAGAAAAAGAAAGATGAATGAATGAGAGGTCACAGATGAAAGGAGACTCCTCAAAGGCAAGAGGGTTTTGCCGCTATAGAGGAGCCACCTAAAGGGTGTCCTTGATTCCCATGACGTCATCTGAAGTTTTATTTCTAAGTTTATGAAATTTGCTGTAAGGAAAGCAGACCCAGATAGCATTCCAAATTTGGCCAGCGTCGTTTCTATGTCGGCTGCCATCAGTACAACATCGTTTTAACATCGCTGACGTTGCACTGATGTTGATACGATTTGGAATGTTATCTGGGGAATATTGATATTCAGCTCAATGTCACCAGACAATTTAACATAATTTCTAAGCATTTTTGCAAAATCAATATACTTACTTCCTTTACTTTAATATACAGTAGCTGCCTCACTGTCAATGCCAAATTGGCCTGGAACCATAGGCTTCATCATCAGTAAATGCTTGTACAAAAGTCCATATGTTTTACAGCAGATATCATACACTTGTACTAAACTGCTGAGGACGTCATACCAAACACAGTCTACTTCAAGACTCGAAACAGAGGCATGTTTTGGGAAACAGGAAATCGACGGCCACACGGTGGTTGGCCGCGAACTAAAATAAACAGTTATATGACTTTTTATAAACTGAAAGGTACATTATAACCAACATACCTAATCATATGTTACACTGTGTAGAATAAACAATTCGACGAAACGAAGTTGTTGCGAGTTGTTTTTAGTAATAAATACAACTACGCCATCTGCCTATTGGACGCGTAACTAATTCCCGGCCCCCTAGTGGCGAAAATTCCGATCATAACAAACAAATTAAAAATTAATTGTAAGATCTGATTTATCGCATGACAGTTGTGTTATATATTTCCTTATTACAAAACAACTATTATACTCTGAATAAAAATAAATAAAAACAACCTGTACCAACAAACAAACAAATTTTTATAGAGCACCTGCATCACCCATAGCAACCATTGTGTTTTCCTACAATGTAACTGCCATTTCAAATATATTCGCACAGAATTTTTTCCCGTTCGAACGGAAATATTTGCGTTCGCACAAAAATATTTGCGTAAGGTATACTGGGCAAAAACAAGAATATTCTTATTATATAATAAGCCAATAAATCTATCTATCTAAATATCTAAATTTAAGGAAATTTTTTGCGTTCGCACGAAAATATTTGCGTTCGAACGTAAAAAAAAATTGTGTTTGCATGAAAAACAAATTGCACCAGTTGGCTTTTTGGACTTTTTGCTACCAGCGTCAGCGAAGGCAGGGAGGGGGGGGGGGGGTTGTATATACTTTAAAAGGCTGCTGCTCCTCTAATACTAGTCCGATTTTCGTCAAATAAGACTGAATTACTGATTCCATACATGTTTTCGGACCAAATATTAAGACCAAATCGGACCAAATATTAAGCGAGATATTATATATTATATAATAAGCAAATAAATCTATCTGTCTCTCTAAACTATCTATCTAAATATCTAAATATCTACATGTCTACATATCTACATATCTAACTATAATAGTTTTGGGTGTAGCCGTATTTGCGAGTGAACGAAAACATTTGCGAGGGAACGAAAAACTCTTTTTTTTTTTTGCATGTCCCTTTAAAAGCTCCGTACTAAAAACAACACATTTTGAATAATTTTTTTTGGTGTGACTGTATAATAGTAAATTTGATGTACAAACCGCAGTTTAAATTAAGAAAAAATTTCTGATGTTATAAAATAAGCAGTTTCAAATGTGTTGTTTTACCCAACAGGTAAAAATCATCCAGCTTTGTTTAGAGTGGAGAGCATGACAGCAGCCTCAAGTGACGCGCTAAAACAGGAACGTATGGCCAATCAATTAATTATGGCAAAGAATACTATTGAAATTCAAAACTTGGAAGTAAAAGAAATGAAAAAAACTGTGAAAAATCTAAAAACTAAATTATGGAAAATGAATCAGAAAGTAAAAAAACTTGAGAATTTGAATCGATCTGCTAATAGCAAAAATAAATTTAACATAAAATCAAAATGTTTAGACCTTCTAAAACAAATAATTGATGTTGAGACTTTTGAATTTTTTTCTACCCAGATTAAACTTGCTGGGAAATCTAAATTTGCATTTAGATATACGATAAAAGAAAAATCAATGTTCCTCATTCTTTACTCTTCAAGTCCCAAGACATACAAATTACTGAAAAAAATAATTAAAATGCCTAGTGTTAGAACCCTTCAAAAAATGTTACAATCCCTTTCTTTCGGCCCGGGCTTCCATAAATTCACTCTCAAGGCTCTTTCATATAAAATAAAATCCATGCCTGAAAAAGATCGCCTTTGTGCACTATTAATGGATGAAATGTCATTGAAAGAGGCCATCCATTTTGATAAAAACAAAGACAGGATTATCGGTTTAGAAGACTATGGTACTTCTAGAGGTTCAGGGGTAGCTAATCATGCTTCAGTATTTATGATTAGGGGTCTTACTCATAAATGGAAACAAACCTTTGGATATTTTTTTTCACATAGTACAATTAAATCTGATAAACTTAAAACATTAGTCATTGAAGCTATCAGACAAATAAATTCCACAGGATTAAAATGTGTTGCAGTAATATGTGATCAGGGCGCCAATAATCAATCAGTTATAAAACAATTAGGGGTAACAATTTCAAAGCCTTATTTTTTAGTTGACCATGCCAAAATTAATGTATTTTATGATCCCCCGCATGCTTTAAAGAATATTCGCAATAACCTTAAATCTAAAGACTTTATTTTAAACAATACTCCAATATCTTGGTCCGTAATTGAAGAGCTATATGATTATGATTCAAAAAGACAATCCAGAATGATTCCTAAAATATTCGATAAACATTTAAATTTAAAAGGATTCGGTATTAACATGCGGGTTAAATTAGCTGCCCAAATTCTTAGCCATTCTGTAGCAGCAGGCATACACACATTATGTGAATTAAAGGTATGGAGTGGAGAAAAATTAAAAATTGCACTAAAAACAGCTGAATTTGTAGAAAATTTTAACAATCTTTTTGATATTTTTAATAGTAAGACTTTTAATGAATCAAAACCATATTCTAAACCAATCACTAATGACAGTAAGACCTGGGAATTTCTATCTAAATGTATGACCTGGCTACCTAATTTAAAAGTTAAAAATAATCCAAATAAACAGCAATTACCTTGTGTTCAAGCATGGCAAATAAACATTAATAGTATAATTGATTTATATAATAGACTCTCCAATGATCCGAACATTAATTTAAAGTATATTTTTACAAATCGTTTAAATCAGGATGCTTTGGAAAATTTCTTTTCTTTAATCAGAGCAAAAAACCGTAACGATGATCGCCCTGATTCCTCTAGATTTGAATCTGCCTTCCGGTCATTATCTGTTGAATCTATATTTAATTTAAGTAAAAATTCTAATTGTGAAGATGATTGGGATAATTTTCTTATCAAACCAGAGGACTTATATAATGAAGCAATACAGTCTGTGGATACCATTGCAACTGATCACCCATATTCCCAACCCTCCCAACCAATAAATATTACCACTGATGAGTTTCCAGATTTAATTGATACTAATGCAACTGCATATATTGCAGGATATTTGATTAAAAAATTTCCCTTAATTCTTTCATGTCAAAATTGTAAGCAATTACTCACAACATCTCTTCAGGAACAACCACATAATAATAAATACATATTTTTAAAGCATAAGCAATATTCAACATTGTCATCAGATTCTGGCCTTGTCATCCCTAGTGAATCATTTATTTCTTTGCTAGAGTCCTTTCAACAAATTTTAGCTTTTCAATTAAATATTTTTTCTCCAAATAACATAACAAGGAAAATTACAGATTTATGTTTTGAAAAACTTTCATGCCATCAAAATTTAACTTGTGGTCAAAATTTTTGCAAAAATTTAATCGAATCAATGACCAAATTATTCATTAGGATTAAAGTTCACTTTCAAGTTAAAGAGGCAAATCGCTTTCTTAGTCAGAGTAAATCATTGAAAAACAAAAAATTATTGAAACTTACTCATCAGTGAAATTATTCTAATAATACACAATTATATTATATTAGTTTTTACATTAAGAAATAACTTTACTGTCTATTACCACTAGGGGTCATTATCTGAAATGGTATAAACAGATTGAATTGCTTCATTGTAAATGGTATATATATAAACCATAGTTCTAAAATGTATTTCATACTTGTCAACATGTTATAGCGAAGTATATATATAGTTATATGACTAAGAAACTAACTTAAAAATCTACTTATTCATACATATAAATATCTTAGTTAATTAGTTAATGACTTAAAAAGTAAAACCTAATTTATTCAGTATTTGAACAATAATCCAAGGAGCATGAATTATCATTTATAGAACGGGTTCTATATAATTAAAGTTTCTTAAGGATTATCTAATTGTTATTATTTTGCCCCCTGGATCTCTTCATAGCAATTATTGATATTATGCAGAAATACCTTTTACCGACACTACCAGGCACAAATGGCATCTTTTTCAGGCTTATTAATTTATGTTTTAAATAATACAACCAGTTTCTTAAATTATCATTCACAAAACAAATTTTATAGATAAACTGAATAGTCAAAATATTTATACTAATATTTATAAAAGAGCTTACATATAGTGAATTTATCTTTAGTCTATACATAATAAATAATACAACATTTCATACTGAGAATATTGTATTTATCTTTTATCATATATCTAGTGTGACTTATATTTTATCATAAATAGGGTTTAACATGTTTATTAATGCTAATAAAAATACTCAGCAAAAGTCTCAACATCATACAATTATTAAGAAACAATGTACATTATAAGGTCAGTTAAATATCTAATATTTAATATGACTACACCTATTTATATATTTATCTATTACCATGCAAGTATTTATTTATTTTAATTATTTATTAACCATGTCATGTATCAGATATTTATTAAAATTATATATATTTATCTATTTATTGCCATGCAACTATTTATTTATTTATTATCTATCTATTTATTTATCACCATGTCAATGTCATGTATCAGCTATTTGTATATATGTAAAAAAAATGTATAGGATTTATATTATATGTATGCATGTTATATTTATTATTTATACACAATGTGTGACTGCATGAATATCTTATATAATATATGGCAAACATATGGTTATTATTGTAAGCAAAATATCAAATGAAATCAATTTGAGGGGCTGGAATACTCCAAATTTCCAATTTGTATATCAATGCATGAGGCCAATAAATATTAAAAAATTGAATTCTCATTATTTTCATTATTCCTGACTAGCAATAAATATATACGATCATATTATTCATAATTATGGGTTTACATTAGCAATCTGCAATTGACTGTGTGCTGCAGTAGTTCTGCTACCATTAGCCAGATGGCGACGTCACAAACTGGTTCCCATTGTGTACATGCTAGCCTGCGCATCTTGTAGTAGATCATCTTTGGTCATACGAATCCAGGATTCTCATTGGCTGGGGGAACTGTCTTCACCAATGGGAGTCCTTCATTCACATGACGTCCTCTGGAGTTTCATTTCCAAGTGTATGAAATATAAAAAAGTTTAAAACAGCTCAGTAATAGGTATATCCCTCAAAGTCTGGAGTTAACTAACAAACTCCCGACTATGAGCGATATAACCAAATTTACTCCACTGTTATTAAGCAATTAAAGTACTGATTGCACTCAAGAGGGAGTTAACTAATGTTTTCATTGGTTATATTCCTCCTGAGAACAATAGAAAAAGTCAAGTGGTGGATTATAACTAAATTTTTTTGTAAAATGAACTCTTCGAGGATGTCTGAGAATTAACTTAATTGTATATTGTACTTTTATGTAAGGTGTAGTTTGAAATTTAGTTATTATAAACAAAGACATTGACCTATTTTAGTTCGAAATGGACAACCTAAACTTCACTAACGAAGTCCTTCATCAGTTACCCGTGGCTGACGATGTAGACAGTGAAACAAAACAAGTCAAAGATGCTTGCTTCGTCAAAGTCAACCTGAATCCGATGACAAACCCACGAATAATCAGCATATCCCAAGATGCACTGGGGTTAATAGAAGCGGATCCGGAAGCAGACAGTCTCCTTGATTATGCAAGCGGAAGTAAACTGCCCCCTGGTGGCCAAGCAGTGGCTCATTGCTATTGTGGACACCAGTATGAGATGTTCTCAGGCCAGCTGGGAGATGGAGCTGCTATGTAAGTGCGCCAAATTTAAATCTTCAATCAGCAACTAGTTTAAAATGATAGGGTCATAAGAACTGCTTTTAATCAATCAAATTTAAACAAATGTTTGCTCTCAAAAAAGGTTTTTCACAGTGCCAAACTTTATAATATCTTAATTTCTCTTAACCAATGGGAATGATATTAATATTTTCCGAATTATAATAGTAATGGTCAAAATTTGTTTTACGTAAGAAAATATTAGTATTAGTATGAAAACAATATCTTGTCAAAATTCCAGTATACAAATTACAAGTGACAGGTATAGCCTGAAACAATTTAACTATAAACCTGACAGGTATTATGGCGCAGTGACAAACAAGAAAGGAGACACTTGGGAAATTCAGTCGAAAGGAAGTGGAAAGACTGCGTTCGCAAGACCAAGTACGGATGGATGCAAAGGGGTCCGCTCTTCTGTGAGAGAATTCTTGGCCTCTGAGGTATGAATGCTGTTTAAATTTACGAGGTAAAACAATTTATGATCAGTATATATTTTTTAAAAATGGGTGTGAATTTGGTAAACTATTGTTGCAAATATGGCAATTTTCAAACCTGGTCTAAATGTTTGACCGTCTCTATGTGCTTGTGTGGGTGGGTGCATTAGGTCCTGTATTTCTGCACCTGGTGGGCTAATTAGGACAAGCAGGGACCATGGCAAAGAGATGATGGGTGAAACAGCCATCCAACTTAGGCTTGACCAGGAATTGAACAGTGGTTGGAAGCCAAGCGTGCTACCACTGAGCTAGACCCTCCACCCCCTTTTTCTGTGTAGTAAATGTGCATACGGTTTTGATTAATGACATTTACAACACTATGAAAGTGGTCGAACCACGGAATCAAAAAACAATTAATTTAATGGCCGTTCAGCCAATCAGACATGGCGATTCATCAAAAGACGTGCCCGCTGAACAGCACAAAGAATTTAAGGTGTTGTAACCACAAGTTTTTTTTAGTGTGGTGTAGTTATACAATATTACAAATTGAAATAACTGAGCAATGTGAGCATATTTGGATAATGCAACATTCATGACATTGTTTTACAGGATAGGCAGCCTTGAAATCAGCATTGGAAAAACAGAAGTCTCAGGTAAAGCAGGGCCGAGTGCAGGAAATGTTGACCTGCTGAGAAAACTGGCTGACTACATCATTGACACACATTTGCCCCAGGTTGGTGCCATTGCAAATGTGTAGCCATTTGTAGTCTTTATATAATTAATGTACAATTATTGGACAGAATATTTCACATATAGATATTTCTGTAATGAAAACCCAATCAACATTTTTTGTACATCTATACTGTAGATTCTAGCTGACAATAAGGCAAAAAAAAAATCTGCCCTATGCTAGGTATCGAAATGGAGACATTCAATAGAGCTAACATTCACAAATTTAATCTTGTAGATTGAAGAGAAGTCTCCAGAAAAGTACTTCCGGTTATTACAGGAAGTCACCAAGGCAAATGCCAGAACTATTGCTCAGTGGCAAGCTCTGGCATTCTGCCATGGGTAAGATCTTTGACTTTCTTAAATTAGGCACACTTAACCTATGAACAAAGTCACACAGTTATGAAAACAAAGTCACACAGTTATGAAAACAAAGTCACAGTTATGAAAACAAAGTCACACAGTTATGGAAAAAAGTCATAGTTATGAAAACGAAGTCACACAGTTATGAAAACAAAGTCACACAGCTATGGAAAAAAGTCAGGTATGAAACAAAGTCACACAGTTATGAAAACAAAGTCACACAGTTTAGTATGCACTATGATTGTTTCTCACGCAGCCATCTTGATACAGCCATGCCTGACTTTTTCAATTCTCATCCTTTTCAAAAGCTGCAAAATATCATAAATATGGAGTGAGAGGGTGGTGGATTAGGGCTTTATGTTCTGTATTTGTGCCCCTTGTGGGCTACTTGACTGGGAAATGAACCCAGGATCCAATGGTTGGAAGCCCTCTCTAATATCATTCATCATATAACATGATTTATTACCAAAAAAATATGTATTTGTGACCAATTTTGGTGTGTAAGCTTCTCTTACATCGCTTATATTATGTACATGAAAAAGTATGTCATATATTATCAAATTTCAATAGCATTGAAATTGCTACCCGATAACATGCTAGAATGGCTAGACATTGGCGCAACGTCAGCCTGATGTTGACCTGACTTGGCATGCTATATTGCACGAAAAAATTCGGTTGCATCAATCATCTCAATGGAGGATTTTCCATAACGCTCCTTGATATTTCCACCAGGTGTCTGCTGGCAGAATGCTGCAATCCTATTGGCTGCACAGCTTCCCGCCCTAGATTCTGATTGGATGAAGCAAAGGGACCCCAAGCAGCAGTATTTCTAGTGCATTTAATGTATATTTGACGCCTTATGTTTTAATGAATTTAGCTGCTTTTAAGAAGTAAGTTGCGTTTATTGAATCAAATGGCAACACTAATGTTGCACTGAAAAGCAAATTGAGTAATAACAGGAGTAGACAGATTTATGCCATGTCACAGTTTGAGGTGTTCTGTGGAAATAACCTTATTATTAAAAACAAATGGCATCATGTTGTATTACACATTTACATATTACTTCCAGAGTCATGAATACCGATAACCTCAGTTTATTCGGCTACACCATTGACTATGGTCCTTTTGCCTTCATCGAAGCTTTCGACCCCAATCATATGTGCAACGGATCTGATTTTGGAAGCCGACATTCATTTGACAATCAACCAGAGATAGCAGTTTGGTGCCTCCACAAATTAGCGGAGGCTTTATCCCCATTAATAGGGGAAACAAAATCAGTAGAAGAAGTTGGTGAAATGTTCAACGCAGAATACAACAAGGCTTACATGTTCCAAATGAGAAGAAAGCTCGGAATCTGTCGACCGAAAAAGACTGATCTGTAAGATAATTTTACTATTACCAAATGAATAATGTTATTATTGACTGTTCCTGAAGATAATGGTTTATGATTCAATACAGAATGTATTACTACAGTATTAGACAAACAAAGATAAAGGGGGTTTCACACATAGCCGGATCGGACGCCGGAGCGTCCCGGAGGTCAACTCCGGAATACTCCCGCATACTCCGGGGAAAGCCGTATAGACATCGTGTTCATGTCCGGGATTGTCCGGCATTGTCCGTCATTGTCCAGGGCGCTCCGGGAGCACCTTGGGACTCCGGGGGAAAAAATTAAACATGTTTAATTTTTCATGCCGGAGTTCCCGGAGTAATTTAATCCGTGTAGATCCGTGTAGACCCGTGTAGACCCGTGTAGACCCGTGTAGACGCCCAGTAGACTCCGCCGATCTCCGTATTGACTCCGGCATGTCTCCGGCGTCAACCGGGCATGAATATTTCGCCGCCATTAACGCCGGAGAGTACAAGGAGCCACAACGGATCCACACGAATGAACACGGTGTAAAGACTGGTGATATCCGCGAAGGCACCGTGAAAATCCGGTTCACTCCTCACTCTAAACGGGACCTTCGTGATAGCTCCGTGTTGCTTCTTGTTGAGACCGTATTGACATCGTGTACACATCGTCAAACATTTATTTTTTGTTGACATTTAACAGCTCTTTGATCCCAGAACCCCCCGGAGTGAAAGAAATTTTACTCCGGGACGCTCCGGCGTCTGATCCGGCTATGTGTGAAACCCCCTTAAGGAACTGAAAATGACTGATCGGTAAGACGGACTGTTCTTTTACCAACAAGAGTCATTAAATGGTAGTGATTATGGTACCATAGCATGTTATTCATGCATTTTTATTTAAAAAACATCTGCAGAAAAAGAAGCTAATGTAGAAAGGCTCATGAAAGATGTAAAAAATATACATGATTTTACAATAGACCTACATATATGAAAAACCTCTGAATTTTAGCCTAAGGTCTATTTTTATCAAATATTTTGCCCTCAAAAGGCCACTTCATTTAAAATATTTATTAAAAAAGTATAGTTTTTTCAGTGTATCTTTCATTTCATTGTGACAGGGAGCTAATAGAGAAACTGCTTGAAACAATGCAAGAATCAGGAGCAGACTACAGCAGCACCTTCTGGAAAATATCGGAACTAGTGCCTTCATTCGACAATGGAAAAGACGAGACAAAAATTTTGCAGAAAATCAAAGAGAAGATTCTCAAGAAATGTTGCACTGTTGAAAGATTGAGAGAAATCTATGCTGAGAGGAAATATCCTGAATTTTCGTAAGTTAGCCTTGCACTAAGAAAACTTGCCTTCGTGCTGTTCAGCAGGCAAGTCTTTTGATGAATCACCATGTCTGACTTACTGGGTGGCCGTTAAATTAATTGTTTTTTGATTCCGTGTCTCAATCACTTTCATAGTTGTTTACAAGTCATTATACAAAAACAGAAAATTGTTGAACATAGTGTGGAAATGGTCGAGGCACGGATGCGATTTCAGGTAAGGTTTTCTTATTGGCTTGGGTCATTATGATTCTTAATGCCAAGCAAAAGGTCTGTTGCCATTTTATTGAACAATATAGCAACCGACTTCAACGTAACACCTATACAAATTTATCATTTTAATCATCTTGACAGGGAAGTCCAACGCTCACTTTGGGTGCTACAAACAAACCCTGAACTTGTCCTATTTCAACAAGAGAAAGCCAAGGAGTCGGTGGATAGGTACAACGAGAGGCCTATGGTGGCCAAAGTCAAGGTAAGGAAGATTAAGCAATAGTTACAAATGTATCTTTTCTGATATGAACAAATGTCAATAAAAGCCATATATATATATATAGTTATATCCCAAATTGGAGGGAGTTAACAAACATTTTAATTAGTTGGTTATATCCCGCCGCAGATATATAATTAACTCCGGACTTTGAAGGATATAACTAACTTATACTCCACTAGTCCTAAGACATATTTACCAAATTGTTTGTTTTTATTGCCTTTATTATGCAAGACAATTCAGTTTGCACTCAGGAAGCAGTTAACTAATTGGTTATTGCCCGCTTAGAACAATAGGAAAACAGTCTATTATTAATAAGTTATAATTGATAGTTAGTCATCGAATTCACAAACTAGACACTAAGGAAGTTTATACTCAACCATACTAATTTTTCTATTTTTGTTCGAGAGCTATCACGGATGAAAATGTTAGTTATCGCCCTCATTAACAGTGCCTTTTTTTGCATGATAAGAGTAGTTAAACAAATCAAACAATCAAGCAAATTAGTAAATGTGCCTTATGGAGTAAAAGTTAGTAATATACCTCGTTGTTACTTATTTTCACGCTTACAACTTTTGTCGTGAGGCAGCTTCTCAGACTAAGTATTATTTCTTATGATGTCCTTTCATGAGACAAACAATCAAGTCCATGTTTTCATAAACATCTTCATAAAACTGCCTTAATTATTTTTGATCTGACAATTGTGGGCATGTGGGAGTGGGTACACGTATATGAATTCGTGGTCGTCAAGCTGATTTGTGGATGTTTTCCATTGGAAATGTCAGATTGAACCTAATCAATAAATTAAACCGTTCTAATAAAGCATTTGTCGTAATATTTACTCTTTTTCAGACAATGACGAAAGAAGAAAAGAAACAAAACGATGACAAAATATGGACAGCCTGGTTAGAAGAATATCTTGGTAGACTCAAGGTAAAAAATATTGTGAAATTTAAGAGATTAAAAATAGGTTGGTATGTCTAATAACCAAATAATAGTTATGGTACCTTGCAGTGAGCATTTTATACACTAACAAGTTTTTTTCCATTTACACCAGTTTGGATCAGTTTGTACCTTTAAAATTGAGGGCATTTCAAACACCCCTAAAAATTTTCCCATAGGAATTTCAATATTTACCATACAGTTTGGCTCGAATATAGTCTTACTAAGTGTACTGCTGATTACATATCTCTCATAAGAATATACTTGATTGCATGGGCTTTTAATTAGTAATAATTAATGAATGCTAACAGCTAGGCACCTAATCATATTGCTAATACACTGTATATTGATTGTGATTAAGTTCAATACGTCTCTGGAATCATGGATTTCTTTTTCAGGAAGAAAATTTTAAAGCAAGACCTTGAAAGTAGGGCAGAAATTCTGAGAACATCAAACCCAAGGTGAAGAATATTATTTGTAACTGACACCAACCCTTTTTTCTGCCATTCTGGCTGATTCGTTTGCAGCAGCTTTCATAAACTTGGAAACTAAATCCCAGAGGACATCATGTGAATCCTGGATGCCAATTGGCTTAGGTAGGGACTGATGAATCGGTTTAAGGTATTCCACAACCGATGATGGTCCTACATTCACACGATATCCTCAGTTCATGTTCCCAAGTCTATGAAATCTGCTGTAAGAATTTCCTTTTGACATGCCCTAATCGTGGATTTTCCGTAAAGCTTCTTAATGAGTCCGCTACGTGGCTTCTGGCGGAATGCTGCAATCCTACAGGTTGCACAGGTTCCCGCCCTTAATTATGATTGGTTGAAGCAAGGGGACCCCAAGCAGAAGTATTTCTAGTGCATTTTTATGTATATTTGATGCCTTATGTTTCAATGAATTTAGCTTCTTTTATTAAGTAAGTTGCATTTATTGCAAATGGCAACACTAATTTTGGACTAAAAGCAAATTGAGTAATAACAGAAGAAGGCAGACTTGTGTAGTGTCGCAGTTTGAGGTGTTCTGTGGAAAAAACCTTTTTCTGAAAATACACTCCAGTCACAATTTTGATACTTCTTGATATTTCTTAAAATCGAAATGATTTTGTTATATCGGTTAGTCATAATATATAATGCATAATCGAGAGGTCCAACTGTATAGGGCTAATTTCTAATACTACGTTATAGGTTTGTTCTGAAGAACTACATCATCCAAAGAGCCATAGAAAAGGCAGAAAATGATGATTTCAGTGAAGTCAGAACTTTGACCAAGATGATTACTGATCCATTCTCCGAAAAACCAGGATTCCACTGTAAGTCTATGTCATAGCATTGTTTATCGATTCACCTATCTAGTTTTTTCCATGTTGCATAAGGGGTGGGGGCCTACAGTGGTAGCGCGCTGGGCTTCCAACCGCTGGTACACAAATATGAACAAATAAATAATTTTACAAAATACCAAGTTGCTGAAAGGTTAGCCTAATACGTATATGAACTACTTTCAATCTAGGCAGTATATGACATGATGCTCAAAATGTTTTGGTCTAATCAGCTACATAATTATCTTTCAAACATGAGCAGATAGCATTCCAAATCAGGCCAGCATCATTTCTATGTTGGCCACTGTGGTACATCGTATTAACATCACCAAGATCGTGCCGATGTTGAAACGATTTGCAATGCTATCTGGGAAGGGTCATCAAAACTTGTTAGTCTTGCTTATCAATAATTTGATTGCAGTGGCAAAAGATGAGGATGAACTGTTGCTGATGATGGAGATATTGGCAGGTTATGACAGAACAAAAGGAGGAAGTATGAGAATAACTTGTTCTTCATAAATATCATATTTGTATGTGTTGTATTGTATTGTACTGTGTTGCATTATAATATATTTCTATTGTAATGTATTTCAACATTATTTGTAACATTATGCAAACAAATTTTGGTATGATAAATAATCATTCTTTTTGTGTTACCTTAATATCTGTCTGTCAATATAAGACTTCTGGTGGTCTTAATAGCCATGCAATACACTTTAATTTATAAGAAAAAGTGGCGTTTATTGGCACTACACGTACATTAGACTGCATAATACCATATTGTTTACTATGTACAGTGGCCATAGAAAAAAGCTATTGGCACTGCAGACTAAGTGCCCATGCATAAACAGTTTTACTTTGGCAGCAATTGCTAAAACAGTGTGGCTGTTGCCATTTATTCAATTTTGGTTATTGACACTGTGGTTGCAGTGTGTGTTATTGTTTAACGCCTCATCAGCACCTGAGTGGGCTATGTAGATCTGTGGTGGCAGTACCATATGTATCTTTGACCACTGGCACACCCTTAATTAAATGATGATGTGGAATCATTCATTCATTGAAGAAGCAGGCATATCCCTGGCCCATCCTAGGCCCGGGCAAGCCTCCCACCTGCTATAGCGTAGGGGCCAGGCCTACCATCCTAGCTGGGTGACCACCTTAAATTCTCAAGGTACACTGCCCAGCTTGCCATTCCATTGATGGAATAGCATTACTGCTAAACAGATTATGGGAAAGGATTTGTTTCGAATGAAATCAGGTCACTGAAATAGTTCCAATTATTCAGGTGTTAGTGGAACTATTTCTTACTTTTTTCTGTTGTGAGTTATCTGTTGGATAATCTCATAGAATGGTAATTGTAGGATTCAAATTGAGTGGCTATTTTAAAAAAAAGTGTCACGGTTCAACAGGCAAGCAGTCAATCAAAGAGGCAACTGTGTGATTGGCTAATTTGGTGTATTTTAATAAAGACCTAGTTGTGCACCTGTCTGGCATAGTGCTACCCGGATATACCAATTTGGTATAGTGTAAACGGGCCAATGTCAGAGGCCACTCATAACAGAGTGGCCAAACAGTTATATAGTATGTTCTCAAGGGGCCAGCCTTTCGGTCATGTGAAGAGACCACTAAATCAGTGTCAATGACCAAAAACATTTGCAGGGCCAATAGCCAAACCATTTAAGGGCACTGAATCAGCAACGTCAAATTAAGGCACTGCCCAGATAGATTCCAAATCGGGCCAGCGTTGTTTCTATATCAGCCGCCGTCGGAACAACATTGTCTTGACATCGCCAAAATCGATAAGATTTGGAATGCTATCTGCCAGTATCTGGGCTGCACTGGATACACTGTGTGAATAGCCAAACTGTTGCAGCCAAAACTATCTATATGGGCACTGTATCTATGGTGACATTGTCAGTGGCCAAAATTTATCCAGTGACAATTGTTTATAGCTAAAGTATATCATTGCCCTAAGAAAAATTTCTCGTGATATGACTTATATATAAAGCCAAGCCAAACTCATGAGTGTGATCCATACAATGATAATACTCATCCCTAAAATAATAGGGAAGTGCTGAACCAAAATAGTTTAGATGAAATTCACATGCTGTATAGCATTTTCAGATTTTTGTGAAATATTAACAAGGTCATTACCCACTACTTCAATGAAATGATGCTAAAAAATAGTCCAAAAACAATCTTAGATAATAAGGAAACATTTTATTGAATATATTATAAGCCAGATTCAAGACACAATGTAGAATATAAAGTAAATTGCAAAATAAAATAAAAATCTGGCTTAAAAATATCACTGTACAGACTTCATATAAATAAATAAATTATCCAGATTCATCCAACTATACATCACAGTTAAATCTTTTTAATCATTATTACCTAGAGTCTGTAGACTATCAGCTGAATTTCTTGGGTGGAATGGCAACAGTCATCAAATCGTTTGCAGCTATCACATTAATGGCCCCCATGGCCTCTTTGGCTTGTTTAATTAATACATTTAAACTTTCTGTAGATCCTTCTTCTGTACTAGATCCATATCTCTGACTAAAATGAGTGAGAATCAACTGAGTAGCATTGGTCGATTTTGCAAAATTTCCTGCCATACCTGGAAAAATGAAAAAATAAACCATAAAAATTGCAATGATATTTCCAAAATATTACATCAAAGGTACATCAACACTGCAATATTTACACAGCAGGGTACTAACCTACAACTTGATGCTTAACTTTTAAATCTTCAATCATTATTTCATTGTGGCATGATGCAAATATATGTTTGCCTATTATAATCCTTCCCAGAGAATAAAATCATATATCAATTTTTTTTAGTTCAGTTTTGGGGAAACCCTGGCAAATTCTCCTCCCCCCCCCCCAAAAAAAAAAGGCCTCAAGGAAAACCCTGACATTGTACAGTAAATATTTCAAAAAACTACACTAAAAACTTAAGTCAATACACGTGTATATTGGAAAATGAAAATGTACAATGTATAAACATCTCAAGCTCACCAGGAGTGGAATGACCCTTTCTTTTCGCATCCTCCTCTTTTTCATTTTCCAAAGTTGCTTCATGGACCAAAACATCAGCATCTTGACAAATGGAGGACATTTCTTGACTATTGGAAGTATCGCCTAGAATTACTATTTTGCGGCCTGGTCTTTCGGGTCCAAGGCAATCTGCAGCTTTTATCTGAAGAACATGAAATGACAAGTAATTAGAGGGATAAAAGAAATAGAAGGAATTTAGTCTTTCTTTTGAATGTGTATAGTAATGGTCTTGTGAATAGACAACAATTCATTTATACATTTTATGTTACACTTCCAAAGGTTGTAATCAATAAGCCATGCAACAAGTTTCAGATGGTCTCACAGTGCTCGACGTCGAAGTTGTGGCCGACACCGGAGTTGTGGACGTCAACAGTGATGTCCTGGGGCGGATCCAGAACATTCTGGCAGTGAGAGGTTTTAGAATATAGGCCTAGTGATAGATATCATTCTGTTAATTCAGAATGTTCTGGATCTGCCTCTGGACGTCACTATTGACGTACACAACTCCGGTGTCAGCCACAACTTCCACGTCGGACACTGTAATTGATAAGATTAAACAAATGTTAAATAGACTAAATATCAAATTCAGGTCACCTCATCATAATAACTGCATAATTTTGTACATATTAGATCACCAGGTCCACAGTTTTAATTTACCTAGAAAAAACCACCTTACCAAATATAGAGGAATTTTCCTGAGAAATATCCATTTACTCCTGAATTTTACGTTTTGAGTAATGGGGAAAAGTATTAACAGAGGCCACTGCCACTGTAGCAGATAAGTATTGTTTGATGACGTTATCTATTCTGTGACGTTATCAATGCAACAATGAAGTAGTGATGTCATCTTATATTGTCTTTTTATATGCTACGGTCGTAGTGCCCCCTGTAGGCCCTGTTACTTTTTCTTTCCCATTACAGGTGTATCCTGACCCGTTCCCATCTCAAGTAATGAGACAGGTCAGGTCTGTCAATCGGAAGGTGATGTCACAATGTGTGGATGCTAGATATCAATCAATCAGATGACATAATTCGCCAGACCCAACCTGAGTTTTTCTTCACCCAATTAAGGAACCAAAGAGGGTGTATCCGGATCTCTGATGAACATTAACCAAATCTATCTTCTAGTTATAGTATGGATGTATTGTTAAACTGTACCACTTCTCCAGACGGCAAAGTGATGTCTTGTCCTTTTTTTATCTGGCTGTACAGCGGACTGGGTGGAACGCCTTTTCTCTTCAAAACTTCAACATCGAGTCTGAAAGAGTAATTTTGGACACTATAAATCTATCTGTATCATCTGTAGGTATCATCTTGGAGGTACTTATTGAATAATATTGCATTTTTTTCCATGAACTTTTATAGATCATACAGTCGGGCCCAAAAGCTGACATACATTCAAACAGAATACAGACTATAACAGTCCACTTTCAATTCTGAATCCACAACCTTTAAACAATTATCGCCATGCTTTATATATCACATTCCAAAGACAAAATTTCCAAGTTCTAACCACTATCCTTTATGTCAATCAAGGTTTAGTATGCTTTTTTTTCTCCCAAGATGATTCTATTTACTAATTTATTTTGTGTATGTAAACCTTTGAGCTCAACTGTGCCTTTTGCATTGCAGTGCCCGATGTCGAAGTTGTGGCCGACAACGGAGTTGTGGACGTCAATAGTGACGTCCAGGGGCGGATCCAAAACATTCTGAATGAACAGGATGAGAGATATGCCACTTGTCTAAAACCTTCTTACTGTATAAGAATGTTCTGGATCCGCCCCTGGACGTCAGAATTGAAGGCCAAAACTCCAGCCACAACTTCGACGTCAGGCACTGTATCATTAATTTATGTCTATGTCTCAATGCTACTGGGTTTGAAGTTTAGTCAGCTGAAATATGCACCAGCTGCAAGAGGCAGACATAATGATGAGATAATAAGGCTTTAAGTCCTCAGTATGTTGCTCATTTATCCCATGGGTGGGGTCTTTTACTTGCCTCAGCATAGACATCGAGTTTTTTTTTTATGTTGTTTCTTTTTACATAGCTGGTAACAACATAACAGGAACTTACTTGCCAGGAGATGCCTTTTCCTGTATAACAAATCCAAAGGAAGGGATTGGGTGGGTCAGCCATCCTGCTTTGACTGTATGTCTCTCCTCTTCACATCTAGACATTTTAAGAAACAAAATGGAAAAACGATATGGTAAAGTCAAATACAGAATCTCATGATTAAACCACGTAATTGGTAAGAACATCATATATGGCACGTGACAATAACTTTTACTATTTTGCCCCACAATTAAGGCCACTTAGCAAGTGGTTAATAATCTGAAAAATCCCACCCAATAAAATCTACACCAAGAGTGGTCTAAATTGTGAGCATTTACTGTACAATTGCAATTGATACATTTCAGACACATTTTTTTAAACTAAAAGATTAATATTATGAAATATTTATTTACTGTACAACTTTCAAAATTCGAAATGTCTCATTGTAAATTGCAAAATTTGCACACAAAAAACTAAACCAAAACATGGCTTAAAAGAAAATACTTCAATGTACGGAATGACAAGATTGCAATTATCCCATTACAAAAATGAAAAATTTTACTTACACATGCCAAATGTTGTTCTCAGGATTAATCTGTGATCCTAGTTTTTCATTCGGATGGAGGTCTCCTGAACTCTCACTATCTACAGGCCAAGTCTGAAAAATAAATAAATAAGAATAATTTGTAAAATCTGTGACCTGATTTTGAATAATAAAAAAAAAACAAGAAGGAAAATCACTGATGGTTACATCTCGAACAGAGGGGAGTTAACCAACAAAAATGTCAGATAGGGCCTACTTGCTGACTTGCTTATAATACTCCCTTAGGAAGATAAATCATGTACATATTATATAAAGTCTATTTAGTATTTGCATCATTATTGATTGCTCATATTTTACACAACTATTTTTTGGATAGATATTTTTGTAAGAATATCCTTGTCACTCTTGATTTAAATTTGGCCATGAGCTGTGAATTTATAATTTCTTTATTAAATCTGAGTGTCATCAGTTTTGTCACGCACTGTAAAATTGAGTGCCACTAAGGTAAGTAGTATAATCATTTTACAAAATGAATAATTTACCTGAGTTAATTTTCTGTCATATAATAATACCATTTTATAATTGAGGGGGAAATGCACCTAAAGTTTTACATTAAACGGTACTGTGAGGTGCAACCGAAAAAGATTAAATAATTTAAAAAAGAAATATAGAGCACTAACACTACAATACAGAACTAAAGCTGACCAATCAATATATATTTACTTAGAATGGTCAAATACACAAGAAACTCCACGGTTTTTATCATTATTTCTTTTATTTGCCAATACAATAACAGTTGAGAGTAATAAAGCAAGCAATTATATATATTAACATTGCTTAATTAGAATTTAAATATCTCTTAACACTGGTAGGGGGCAAATAGGCTTTAATTTCCTTTTTAAAGTGAATATTGTTAATATTCGACTCCAGTGTGATTGATGGTATTATTGGGGTTGGAGTCCAAAAAAGTATAGTTCATGGGCGTAAATCCTGGGATGGAGGGGTTACATCCCCTTTACAAATTCATCTTTTCTTCATATTTTAATCGTATAATTTTCTCTCACGATTATGTGGCTCTGAGTAGATTCATGCCCCTCCCCCCCCCCCCCCCTAGAAAAACTTCCTTTCGCCACTGGTACATTTGGTCTGTTTTGTGAGGTACTATTTATAGTGAGGAGGTCGTTAGGTAGGTAGGGTATTGTATCTTATCCTGCAGGGGCGGATCCAGAAAAAAAATGCACGGAAGAGGGTTGGGGATAAATTAAAATGTATTGCGGGGACCGCTGATTTTTAAATTATTTAATTAAAATGTACTAGGATAAGGGGGGGGGGTTAAACTATCTAAACTTCCCCTAAATCCGCTACTGTCCTGAACATTAAATACTGAATGATTGGAATATACTCAAAAGAGGTAGAAATAATTAAAGGGGGTTCCACTCCTATCACCCTTAGCACACCTAACTTTCACTGGAGCATGGCATTGTTCCATTCCAACTATTTCGTCGCTTGGAGCTATTTTGGTGTACCCACTGTCAACACTGACCATGCTGACACACTTGTTCACTGATCCACTCACTAAACACTAAAAGCATCAATATAGCCGAATGGACAAACATTGCGAGTTTTCTAGGCTACCAAATCGATTTTTCTGGATACTGGTGAAATATATGGCTCGATAATTCTTCAGTCATTCTCTAATTTATACCAAGGTGAGCAGAATTAATACGATTGTCATATTTTAAAGTTATGAAAGCTGACAGTCACTTTACAACTGTACATGCACATAAGTATATCTGTGAAACGCATAGCATAAACACAGGTAAGTAGATTAAAAGATATTAAACATATCTAGTCAGACAGATCACTCTCAAACTAAGCAAACAGTCGTTATTATCATAACATTATATGATTATGGAGAAAGGACATGTCTGGTACTCTCTACTATAAATATTAACATGTCAATCATGTTTAACATGTTTAAGGTAGGTATGAGACATGACCCACATGACGTATATATCTGTACATTTACACGTGCGCAGTTTAGTGCTTGGATTTATATAATGGAATTTTGTAATATTTTCTAAAGTCAACTAGAGGTATTACTTCTTATACAGTGTTTTGATTTCTTTCTAAATTGAGACTGTGTACAGTGGCAATTGTTAATTTTAATGATTTCATAATTGTTTTTATCTAATTTTTGTGTTTCGTGGAATATTATCACAAATATGCTTTTTGTAATTATTTAATATCTACTGTACAGTGGTAATAATTGATTTATTATAACTTAGCTCGAAGTTATTAATTTGTAGCAAGTGCTTAAATTTATAATAATATTATATGTAGACCTACTTTTAAAACATAACATTTATTAGTGATGGGAATTCTATAATGTTGAACAGTGGAACTCCAATTTCACTTATGGTGAACTTTTATAATTAAGGAAGACACTTAATTGGGTCAAAAATTAAGTGGTCTTAATATCCATAATGGAGGTAAAATTCAAAAGGGTGGTTGTGAGGGTATCCTAACAGAGAGGAGTTTTAATATTTGGTTCCAATGCATAACATTAGGCCAAGTAATTTTATTCTATAACAAAGTACATTTTCATGTTTGATGGTCCCAAGACCTTAAATAAATTTTGCTAAAGTTTCTTGCTGACAATGGGATTCTCCAATTACACAAAACAATGGTAACCAAGGTCAGTTGATACTGCAGAAGTAAACTGACATTGGGATCAATACTCTGCCATGTAAGATGTGTAGGGATGTGGACTCAGAAATGTGGTGAATCGGTAATTTAATCAATGTACATGGCCAAATGTGCCACGTGCGTTTTCCATGCGTTTGGATAAACGCATGGTTTTTGCCTCATTATAATTAGCTAAAACCCATGCGTTTATCCTTCTCATGGAAAACGCACATGGCACATATGGCCATGTAACCGAACCCATTATAAAACAATATTGTGATCTTTGTAAAATTGGTGTTAATAGCGAGGTAGTCTTCACAAATAAACTTGTCAATTTGGGTCATAATCTCACTTTTTTGGGTCATAATCTCACTTTTTTGTAATTATATTATCACATGATTATGTTAGCGCAAACCTTTTTGGTTAATTTGATGTATAGTGTAGTCTTAATTGTGACAGTAGGAATACATGGGTCTCAGAAGTGATGTGGTCTTAACGCGAGGTGGTCGCAGTGTGGAGGTCTATTGTAATGTTGGACCTCTTCATTAAGACCACCTCTTCATTAAGACCACCTCTTTGTCAGAGTTTTGTGTAATCTTCTATTTCCAAAATATGCTAGGCATGATACCACTGAGCCAACATATTTTACCAAATTCTGTATGTATTATAATAAATATTTAGTATAAGTTAGGATAATCTAACAATGGTCATAATGGTAAGGTGAAATATGTATCATGAAATGTGTTCTTAATTGTGAGGTGATCTTAACAGAAGATTTTAATGTTTCACTCAATATAACATTTAACAAATTGATCTTGTTTAATATGGGAAATATAAAAAATATTAAACATGGGAATATGCTAATATAATAAAGAACAGTAAGGTGAACATATTAGTGAGGGTGAACAAGATGAACAAACAGGATTATTCAGAGCATGAAACTTAACAAAAATAAAGTAGTAGAATAATAACAAACACACTATGTTAGAAAACAAGTTCCTCATAAGTTTAAAGAAGAGGTGCATGTAAAATTACTGTATTTAATTGTGTAAGCTGGTTTACTGTTACATATTAGCAAGTATAAATACGGAACCTTGAACACTAGCTGTTTTCAGCCCTATATCAAAACTTCGAAAGTGATTCATTATTAAGTCAATTGTGTATGTTGTATACTTCTGTAAGAAGTGGCACCTAATTGTTAGCCTCATTAAAACAAATGTAGTAGTCTTTGGGAAGGGGCAAAATGTAAATAACTTTCAGTTTGGGGATGATACTATTGAAACAGCAAAATAATACAAATATTTAGGAACAATCTAAATGAAAGAAATACCTTTTTAATCTTGCAGACAAAGCTAGAAATGCCATATTTTCTCGTTACTCATATGCCAAATCAGCTGTAGGCCACTTACAACCAAGTCTGGCTCTAAAAATGTTGACACCCAGAAAGCCCCATTAAAGAATATGCATCAGAAGTTTGGTTCTGTGACAAAGATCTCGTAGACCGGGAGAAAATTCATTTAGCATATATGAAAAGAATCCTGAATGTAAAACTGTCATCTTCGAATATAATGTTGTGTATTGAAATATTGGAAACGTATCCTCACTTTAAAGGACAGCCATCCTGTAAAACAAGCATACCATGTCCTGCTAGACTTACACAATGCTGGGAAGAAAAACTGGTGCTCTAAGAGCCCAAGAAATTTTAGCCAATGCTAACCAGACTAGCCTTTGGACTGAACAAAGTATAAGCAGTGTCCAATATAACAAAACAAAATAAAAGAAGAACTTCACAAAATGTTCATTGAAAAATGTCTTGATGAAATAAATAATTCCAAATTAAACCCTAAACTCAGAACATACAAACTGTTCAAAAAAGAATTCAAACTAGAAAACTACCTGGCAGAACCAAAGAATACCAAACATATGTTAGCCCTAGCGAGACTTAGGATTAGTTCTCATAATTTAGCAATAGCAACAGGAAGGTACACTAGACCCAAAACCCCAGTAAATGATAGAATCTGTATTCACTGCAATGATAATCAGGTTGAAAATGAAGAACATTTCCTGTTAAAATGCCCAACATTTTTAAATGAGAGAGTAATAATGTATCAAAATATTTCTGAAGCCACCATGAATTTAGATATACCAAACCGATTCATAGCACTAATGACCAGCCAAGAAAAAATTGTTGCAGATGCGCAGATATGTTACTAACAGTATGAAGAGTAGAAACCAAAAGACATAAAAGTTTACGTATGACCTAAATTACACTAAAATTATTGACAGCTAATAATTTGGAATGTAAAGGTGACAGCTGAACTTGGATACAGTGTGAAGAAATCGCCCTAGATATTTAAAACATATTGTAAGTCATGCCCCTGCTGCACCTATGTGGAGCCCAAAGATGGGTCAGCGAAATGTTGCCATCCCAAGCCCCACTGCTAGGTACATCAGTGGCCTGTTAGGATGACCTGAATAGAGTGTGTGATTGATTGATGTAGATGCACTAAGATGTGATTCGTTTGTGATTCACTTGTGATATGTAATTCAATATGTGATATGTAATTCAATATGTGATATGTATATATGTTATTACGATACCATGGCATGTAGTAGTTCATTCATGTATGTTAGTGAGAAATACTCCTGTAAATATATGCTTAAACTTACCTCATAGTAAATACTGTATATTTGCCAATGTGCTTATACCAATGCTTATATGCTATATAGATGTACTTATCGAATGTGCTCCCTTCGTTTCTACTTTTTACTCTTTTTATATTTCTTTCTTTAATGTAAGAAATGTGCTATAGAAACTAGGCAAAGACTGATTGGTGCTACAGTTAGTAACACCTATGGTGCTGGGAAATATTTAGCTTTTAGATTGTAGACTTCAAATTGTATTTTGTCTAAATATGTATGCTTCAAAATTGCATAATTACTCTGCATAACATTGTGAATTTGTGACATATGTATCAAACTTTGATATTTGAAGTGTCAATAAATCATATATATATATATACACATAGACACTCATTCTTGTCAAGCCATCATTACGTCAGCCTGAGGCCTTATCACCTTAACGCACAAAACTGACGAAATGAGACCGTTATTGTTAATATCAATGTCTCAATGCTACTGGGTCTGATGACTAGCTTAATCAGCTTATATGACCAGCTGCCAAAGGCAAATGTAATGAAGAGATAATGCTGCTTGGAGTCCACACCATGATACACATTTACCCCATGGGTGGGGTCTTTTACTCGCTTCAGCAATAGACACCGAGTACAAGGCAAGCTAAGACATTCAATGATAAAGAAATACATTTTATTGTACAGTCTAAGCTATTGCCATGAACAGATGAAGCTTACCTTATTTGACCAGTTGTTACAAGCAGACGTAATGATGAGATGACAATGGCAAGTGCTTGAAACTGAGCTAACTGGTGTGCCCAGGCAAGATTATCATAATTATAGATAAACAAGACCTCGAACCCAAAACCTACAGCATTTTTACAGCCAGTCAGGGGAGCTGGCCATTTTGGCCAATGCCTGATGCAGAATGCCAGTATTTCATGTGACTATTCAAGGCCAAGCAATTTAAAATGTACTCACTATAACTACATATATTGACGAACTTACAATTATCATTTCAGATTATGGCACAATGCAACCCTGACCAAGAGCCTACTCCAAATGACCCTCCAGTTCTTAACGAAGGAATAGACCTTGGGGCCATACAAGAAGAAAAACCACCCACTCTGCTGTTCTCACAAGATGGAGCTTTCGTCAATCTCGGATTTTCTCCCGAGGATGATAAAGCGACGTTGTCGACACTCAAAGCCGAAGCGAACCTCACTCAGAATTCACTGAGTGACAGTTTAGATGAGTGGTCCAAGTATTTATGGTACATCCAGAAGAATAAAGCAGAAGTAACAAAAGAAATAGAAGAAAGGAGAGATTTGTTAATCGGACTTATCAATTCCCATTGTCAGACTCTTATCTCCCAGTCCAATGAGCTGATAGGGAATTATGAAGGTCAGGCCCAAGGAATGACGGACACATTGACAGGGACAATACAAGAAGTGAATGCATTCATTGACACAGAAGTCAGAGGATTAATGGTCAACAATGACGATATACAGCAAGATAATGAGAAGAAGGATGCGCTTATGAAACATTGTGGGTATTTAGTGAAAGAACTTCAAAACATTCGAAAGAAGACATCAGGAACGACTCCATTATGGCTTCCACTAAAACTGTACGCCAAGCAAGCGACGGAATATCTAGTGTCTCATTTATATGGTACAGTGAGATTAACAGACCAAAAGGAATATCCGTTAAGGTACTGCGACCCGTTGAGTATGCTGCGAAGGATATGCACTCGAACTAAACACGACCAAGGACCTGGTGGATTGGTCGACATGACTATAGGACCAAACGGTGATATATTTGTTGCCGACAAGCAGAACAAACTTCTCAAAAGGTTCAGCAGAAATGGTAGTCTAGAGAAAGTCATTCGTGAAGGAAATATAAAAGATCCTAACAGACTGACAGTCCTTCCTCAAGGTGAAGGAATCCTCGTTAACGACAATTACATGCGTTTCATCAAATTGTACGACAACGAAGGCAATTACGTCAGAGACTTTGTTAACAATATAAAATGCCCAACAAGCCTTTGTATCAACCACAAGGGAGATGTCTTAGTAACAGAGTATGAAACAAAGACAATAATGGTCATAGACAAGGCTGGAACCTGCAAGTTTTCATTCAAGTCACATCTCCTTGCTCCTGCGCATATATCTTCTGGACCGAGAGGCCATATTGTTGTCACAGACTGGCGATACCATGTTATGAAGGTCTACCAAGTCACAGGAGAATGTATGTGGTCCATAAAAGGGAAAGGGGAAGGTGATAACCAGTTAGACCAGCCGCAAGGAACGTGTTTCGATCCTTTTGGGAACATCTTAGTGGCAGACACTAACAATCATCGCGTTCAGTGCTTCACGGATGAAGGCGATTTCGTCAAGACTGTGATCACTAAATCTGCAGGGCTGCGCTTACCTATGGCTGTTCACTGTGATCCTAATGGGTACCTATATGTCGCTGAGTACCAAGGTTTTGTTAAAGTCTTCAAATATCTCCAACATATCGATCAGACTATCGACCATTCCCCAGACACACCTGAACACAACAATAATCTATCAGAAAAGACTACAATGTCCAGCAACAGACTTCCAGTGGAGGATGAAACATCTTTGTGAACCAAATTATGATGAACTACTTTCATATACCGAGTATTTACTTATCTCACTCTTTATGATATCGAGTTCTGCAGATCTGCTTATTCGTAACCTATTGCATCTAAGAAAAGAGGGTTTAGTTTGAGGAAAAAACAATGTACTTGTTCTCACTTTATTTAATGTCATATTTACTTTAATTGCATTAAGCCCATTGCACACGGGAATCACTTATGATGGCATCACATGTGATGGCATCACAACCCCTCTCTTGTGATGCCAGCATAATGTGCTGCACACGGGGATGGACACCATGACAGAGTCACAACCCCTCACTAGCCATTATGGAGTGGTTGCAAACTAGGGTTTGCTGCATTCTAGGTCAAGTCAAAACCCCTTGCAGCTAATTGCCTATTAGCAGGCCAGGCCCCTGTGATCACGGCATAAACTGCTGCACACAGGGTTTGCATCATGGAAGTTCTCTGATTTCATCATGGAATATCTAGCAGTGCTAGATATCCATGATCTCGTCACAAGTCACATATGATGCGATCATAGTCTGCTGCACACATGAGAAGGGGTTATGACCAAATCATATGTGATCACGGCATGGAAAAACTCTGGTATGCAATGGGCTTTAGTCAGAATACGTGTTCATTAAAGCTGACAATATATATTAGTTAGAGCTATACTGACCATAATCATGATAATAATTATACTCATATCAATAAACTTGTTTTATGCCATTTTCTCTGCTTGGTACAAAAAATTTCTCTGTACACTTAACAGTGTAACAATAAACACAAAAATTGTTTTTGTTATCATAATTATTATGATTGGGGGCTTATGTTGCCATTTGTATCCATATCAGTATGTATAAATCAATAATAAAATAAAATCCTAATTCAGGTGCACTTGTATATTGGTTTGTTTGCAATGATAACATAAATTTATAAACCTAAATGAATACAATTTCACACTTCTCAGGCTCCAGCTGAAGTCAAAACTAAAATTAATATTTGTCCAAAATTCTCTAGTCCAATCACCTGCGTTCATCTACTAGTTGATTAAAAGTGCCTTAAAACCCATTTTTTTGTGTCATCACAAGGAAACGAGGACTGGAGATGCAGTTGGTCAACTGGTGGGACAATTTATATTGCTGAACAATTTTTGAGCCCAAGTGCCTCAGAATTATAAATTACATGTGTATTGTCACTTAAACCAAAAATTACCCCATATAGTTTCAGCAACCCTGGAATTGATACCACTGAAAGCTGATCATGGTGATCATTATATTACATCTCACCTGCATCATTTCTGGTAGCGGATGATCCTCAAAAGACAGCTCGTGGACTGAATACATGAATCCTAACTGAGATCGAGAAAGTCCAAGAGTGACACGAAGAAATTTACGAAGTCCTTCAGGGCCGTAAATATGGACCACTTCATCTTTATCAGGACTGTAATTCTGACTGACGGTGCAAAGAAGTCCGGGTAAGCCGAACACCTGAAATTTTCAAAAAATCAGCACACTTTTAATGTGCATAGTTACTATGAATCGACTAAGGCATTATATCATTCCTCATTGTCTGTTATATTTTCAAATAATTTTATTTCGTCATGACAGATCGACTAGCTGTCAGTTTAACTCACATGATCTCCATGCAGATGGGTTATGAAGATTTTTGATATTCTGCCTGGTCGAATGCTGCTTTTCATAAGCTGAATTTGAGAACCCTCTCCGCAGTCAAACATCCAATATGTACCCTCTGTGAAAAAGAAATTATAACAGTCAGTGTAAAATGGTTACCTGTAAACAATAAATTTATAGCTGCTTCTTCTAACTCTCCCAAACTGAATTTGAGTCTTTTGAATAACTTTAAAGTCGCTGTCACAAACACGCTTCACAGCCAAAATGTATGTAGTTATATATATTTTTTTGTTATTCTGGTGGTGTAACCCGCCTTAGTTATTTTAACACAATTAACATGTTAACATCTTAAATAATTACCATTTCTAAATACAATGCATGAAACTCCCCTTGCCGGAGTTGGATATGCAGAGGCAGTTCCTAAAAATGTCAGCTCCATCACGGTCACAACTTTGGATATATTCGTGATTATCTTGCACCAAACGAGCTAAAACAGGTGCAATCCCACCCTGACAAATCTAGCTGCATGGGAGTATGGTGCAATCCACGTTCAAAATGAAAGTGAAAGCGCGTGAGATTTCACAACCGGATGTTTACGATAAAGCCATTTCTTTACTTTGCGATAGGGGTCGTTGGCTGGTTGATGACCGAAGCGCTCCTGGTGGACATTGAATACGTAAAACACCAAGTGTGAGAGTTTTGCAGTTTCTGGCCAATACTTTGACCACATTGCTTATGAATCCTTTTGCGAAGAAGCCATTTCTGAATTTCAGCACAGCTATGATGAGGTGTAATAACTTGAGGTACTTGTCAACATTGCATTCCTGTGACCTATTTTATTTTGAGGTGAATGTTCAAATTTGTGTTGTAATATTCATGTTTTTTTTCTTCTACCTATATTTTAGATATTGTTCAAACGGTGCCAAGGAACCAATAAGTGTTGCAGTAAGCCCAGATACAACTAATGCAAAGCTGAACTTTAACCCAGGATGCTACAAAGAACTTGGCATATGTAGGTCAAAAAAACATTATACATGTTATACATGTACGTTATAATATCATCATGATCATGCTAATACGATTACATAATAATTTATATTGACACAAATTTTCTGACTTCAGCGACCCTGAAGTCGGGTGGCACCATTTTATGCGATAGTCACCTGCTGTGGTTTTTCGTAAGTCAAACTACAAGAAGAAAAGCTTCATTACCGTTGTGGTTCAAAGATATTTTGATTAGTGCGAATATAGCGATCAATGAAGGAAATAGTTGATTGTTAAATGTGATTATTAATTCCATCAATTTAATTGCACTGTATATGCCGGTGAATTAAAATTTTGGTTGCCATTTCTATATACCTGGTATATTTAATTATATATATATATATATATATATATATATGTGTGTATATATTATATTACTGATATTACATTAATAATTATATCTTTAAACTGCAATCACAAAAAAAACTACTTGTGTTAAATATATTGCATGTGTAGTTCTTTAAAATTATATTTCATGAGATATCTATTTACCGTATCTTTTATTTCTTTCAGCAGCTGGCTGCTTGAAGAACTTCATGCAGTATGTTGACATTTTCACAAGGGGCCGACAAGAAGCATACAAGCATGGTTTCATGAAAATGACGGATCTAAGAAATGAAGGGATGACTTTCATTGCATCTGCGTCATACAAATTTCCAAGGTGTTTTAATAGTCTAGATGAAAAAAATGACTTATCGATTACAAATGAACTGAAAATTGTGGAAGACACAAATTTTCTGACTTCAGCGACCCTGAAGTCGGGTGGTACCATTTTATGCAATAGTCACCTGCTGTGGTTTTTCGTAAGTCAAACTACAAAAAGAAAAGCTTCGTTACCGTTGTGGTTCAAAGAATGTTTCAGTCAGTGCTCAGAAAATAATTTAGAAGTTGATGTAAAATTTGCAATTGAATCTAAACATGATGGAGCTCATGAGAATTTTGTAAAGCCTCCTATGAGCACCTTTATTGTTACAAAAGATGATGTTGATCATTTTGGTCATTTCAATCATTCGTTTCATTTTAGAGAAATTATCAACAATATTTTACAGACATTTTCGTTATCAAATGATTACAAAACTGGTCAATTACATGCCACAGGTCTTGACAAAATCCCCTTGTTAAGTATCGATGTTTTATACAAGAAAGAAGCCAGATTAGATGACTGTTTGTACATCCAGTCTTGGCTTCAATCAGATGATTTAGACAATGCAGTTTTATATTCTACGATCACAAAAAATACTGGCCTAGTCACACAAGTCAAGATCACTGTTGACGAACGTCTTTCAAATTTTAGAATTAAAGCTAAATTGTAAGTTCAATAGAAATGACTTTTTGTATATCAATATCTTTCATTTTAAATACTGGAAATTTTCTAATGCTATCAAGTGTATATCATATTTTATTATTTGAAAAAACAAATTGTGTTTTAACTGTTGTACTAGAGCATTAAATTTTATAAATATATATATTTTTTAATTTTATCATTTTATTTATTCTTTTATTATTAAGTTTTTTTTAGGCGACATTATTTTTAGCTTCTCGGATTCACCTATATAAACTATTTATTTCTTTAACATTAGAAAGAAGGAGTTAGAATTGCTCCAGGTTCGTATACGGTGAAGTTATGGTAAAAGCCACTAGGCGCGCACTTGTCGTTTGCACTGGTGCGACATCTGAAGTGTTGTGATTTCGGCGCGAAATTGTACTTCCGGTGGTTTTTCGTCATTGCATTTTCATAGATATCGCTGACGGGTGAGGAGGTCCAGCTATGCCAGGCCTTCTGAAGAGTTGTAGAGAGTATTTTGGGACAGACGACTTATATGAAGTACTTGGAGTAAAGAAAGAAGCGACCGAAAATGAATGTGAGTCCATTCTTCAATCCTGTTCCTGTTGGTAGGTTCGTGCGGGGTCTCGGTCTCGGGCGGCGGACGAGTAGGATTGTGCAGCGGACGAGTTGACTTTACTGGCGGACCACTCGGTCTGACGGCGGACGAGTCGTCTGGTGGACGACTATACTCCGTTCGTGCCCAATAATATAAATGATTCTGTCTTGTGATCGTTCTAAACCCCAGAACGGCCACAAACCGTAACAACCACGTACAGCTCTGAACTGCCAACGTATCTTGAAATAAACGGCCACACTTTAGTGTTGCTAGTTAGTGTTAAAGGTATCACCTTTGACAACTCGTCGCCAGCAGTCCTAGTCAAGGCACCACCCCCAAATTATATAATTTTCAGTTAATTTTGAAATGAGCTGACCATACTGGCGGTGATTTTCTAAAATGAGCGGTGAATTGACTACCCAGACATGGCCAAATGTGACCCATGTGTTTTCCATGCATTTGGATGAACGCATGGCTTTCACCTCATTATAATTAGGCAAAAACCATGCATGGAAAATGCACGTGGCACATGTGGGCATGTAGCGGGCGGTGAGTTAGTAGAGGCCGCGCCGTAAGTTGACTAGTAACGTCTTAAATGTATAATTGTATAGATAAGGTTGGAATCGTGATTGACTAAAATTGCAATCTATGTTCTTTAATAAGTCTTTAGTGTGACAAGTCCATCACATAACACCCTGTTTTTTTACAGTGAAACGAGGCTACCACAAAGTGTCGCTCAAGGTGCATCCAGACAGGGTTGCTGAAGCTGAGAAATCAGATGCCACAGCAAAATTCCAGACATTAGGAAAAATCTATTCAATTCTTACAGACAAAGATAGAAGAGCTGTGTACGACGAAGGTGGTAAGTTCTGCAGAGGCTGTTTTGTCATCTGAGTTGAAATATGTAATGTATGTATTTGATGTATATTTATTGAAAACCAATATATATAACGGTTTGTCCAGCCCACTGCAAAACAGTTCAATCAGTCAGTTAAATATAGACAGTATCACTTAAATACATAAGTAAATCATGTAAATCACATGCAGATTTATTGACAAAGATATTTTTGGGTTAAGATAATCTGGTACATTTTGGTAAAACATTCTCCTTATATTACAGCAGTGTTAGAGCGAGCAAGGACAGTTGCAGCCTCAGACCGACTTTTCAGACTGATTGAAACATTTAATAAGAATGATATAATCACCCCAACATCTGGGCAAAGTAGTTTTCACCTCTTTTGACCAAAGTTTACCCCTTTTCTGTACAGTTGTAATGCTATTTCTGTATTCTTCTAGACTAATGACCTGTGTGGCATAGGCAAGTATTTTATGAAAAAGGACATTAGGAATGAGGCTAGAAAAGTTGGTCAATTACTCACTCCTGAACTGTCTATGCTCGCTCTATCACACAATGAACGTGGAATAAAGGAGTGTATCCAATTTTCTGTTTGATTACTACTGCATAGCCCACAGAATATGTCACAGCAACAACATTCCTATTACAATAATACATTTTCAGGAGAAATTGATGAGGAGAATGATGACGTTCAGGATCGAGATTGGTTCGAATATTGGCGCCTCTTGTACCAGAAAATCTCCGTGGAAGATATCAAAGAGTTTGAGAAGAAATATAAAGGTGCTGTTCTGTTATGTTATATTCACTATTAAAACGAACTTATCCATTGTGGAATTGTAGAGATATTGCATGAAATATTTTATAATAATTTCTGTGCAATAATGAGCCGCTGTGCAGCAAATTAGGTCTTCAGAACTGATGGTAAATTGATTGTCAATTGTGACGTAGCTATTGCCCGTTTCATTTTGAATATGTTTCATGGTACTTCATCCCTTCTAAGCCCTGGAAAATTATGATTTGCTTTATTGTTGTTTCATATTATTTCAAAAAGCGTCATTACAACATTGTTAATTTGGTATTTTTAGCTTCTCCCAATAGTTTGTCATGGCATAAGACTTTTATGCATTTTGTAAAAATATTTACCTTATTTTCTCCATTACAAGCTGGGTTTAAGAAAGAGACCGATCTCATTTAGAGGACAGTGGTAGTATAACCTTGAAAATTTAAATCATAGGTAATTCTAAATCTCAACTGAACGCCAATCTCATTTAGATGTTAGGGGACTCTACATAGCCCAATCAGGTGCTGATGAGGTGTTAAACAATAACACATAATAGATGTTAGGGGAATGGATCCTCTAAAATAAGAGGCCCTGGCTTGTGTTCCAAGTAAATACGGTATCTGTTTGACAGGCTCAGATGAGGAATTAGAAGATTTGAAAGCTGCCTATGAAGAGCACAAAGGCGATATGGAAGGAATCATTGACACAGTGCTGTGCTCTTCAATGGATGATGAGGAGAGATTCACAGAAATCCTACAAGACTTGATATCAAAGAAAGAAATCAAGAAATACAAAGCCTTTGCTAGTCAATCAAAATCAAAGAAAGAGGGCAGAAGAAAGAGGGTACATATGACTTAATTTTTCGTTCCAGTTGCCTGTTATAGTGTAGAATGATACATATTTGTAATGTGTACAGGATTAATCATACAGATGTCTTTAAATAGCCAAGGGCTAATGTTGTAAAAATTATATTGTCATTAGTAAGATTTCTCTGGATGGGAAACAAAAGACAATGTGCCTTACCTTGTCTGTTCATTGTTACATCTGCCTCTGAGGTGTGGTCGATATAAACTGAGACAGTTGTCAATGGGGAGAAAAAGTAACAGAGCCTACAGAGGGCACTATGACCGTATCAAATAAAAAGACAATAAGATGACATCGCTATATCATTTTTACATGGATGACGCCACAATACGGATGATGTCATTGTACAACACTTATCTGCTATGGTGTCAGTGACCTCTGCTGGTACTCTCCTCCCCATTAGTCTTTCAATACAGACATAAATAGATTGCAATTGAATGTACCAACTCTGATGATACTTCAATGTAAATCTCATTTGTGATCATTTATTATCGTTCTTGCATCTTGTATGAGTATTATTAATTTTCGATCTTGTTGTTTTATTTTCTTGTATAATTCGCAGGCTGCAGCGGAAGCAAAAGAGGCTGAAGAAATGGCCGAAGAGCTTGGAATGAAGGACAAAGATTTACGAAATATGATTGCGATGCGACACCAACAAAGAGAAAAGGACGCTGACTCGTTCTTTGCTCATTTAGAACAGAAGTATGCAAAGCCAAAAAAGGCTAAAAAGGGTAAATGATGAGTGATTTGTCTATATATGGAGGGGGGGGGGGGGTTATTTATTCCAATAGCTGCAGATAAATAAGTTATGGTTGTAAATAGTGTAAATGTTGTATAATACTATTTAGTGTTGTTTGATTAGATCAGGTCTCTATTAATCACTGTTCTGTCTAATCACCCAGGGTGTAATGACAATGGCGATATAATGTAATTTTAAGCCTTGGGTGTATTGTGTCCCAATTTTTGTACATATGCAAGTAAATGTTATGTTTTGATGTCTGGTCTGTTATAAGGCTAAGTGAGCATACTTCATTATTTCCATTTCTTCAAGTGGTAAATTTGTTAAATCATGTGAATCTCATCAAAATTATGATACGTAACTTAAGCTAGTGTAACTTGAGGCCTTATGTGTATTTGGCCTAATTTTGATGCAAAAAGGCACCAGAGTGATGAAGAAAACATTTTGTACATGTGTAAGTAAAAGTTATTTCTTAATGTCTGGTCTGTTGTAATGCAAAGTTAATGCACCAAATTTCTTAAAATGCTTAGTTTGTTACAGCATGTGAATCTCATCAAAATTCTGGGTGGCTGCAAAATGAGCAAAGATCACTTGCGATAGAACAAATATCCGTAATAGTGCCAGTTAAATGTGCTGTCCACAAGCTTGTCATGCAACTGTACAGCAGCCGCTCACCTGAAAAAACAAAACAAAAAAACTTACTGATTGTGGAATATATGTGACCTCAATTCTTGAAAATACTGAAATAGACAAAGCATGTGAATCTCATCAAAGTAATCTTTGGCAAAATTCCCACTGGGTGATCAGGAATGTGTTGTCTCAATTCCGTAAAATGCTCAGAGAGACAAAGCATGTGAATCTCATTGAAATAGAGCCTTTCCAGAAAATTTGCGAAGAGCACACAGAATGAATTAAAAAAAAAAATCTGGCTGGGAATGCCACCTTGCACTTTGTGTGACCTTAATTTCTCAAAATGCTCAGATAGACAAAGCATGTGAATCTCATTGAAATAGAGCCTTGCCAGAAAATTTGCGAAAGAGCACATGGAATGAATTAAAAAAAAATATCTGGCTGGGAACGGCCTTGCACTTTGTGTGACCTTAATTTCTCAAAATGCTCAGATAGACAAAGCATGTGAATCTCATTGAAATGGTACCTTGCAAGAAAATTTGCAAAGAGCACATGGAATGAATTAAAAAAAAAAAATCTGGCTGGGAACAGCACCTTGCACTTTGTGTGACCTTAATTTCTCAAAATGCTCAGATAGACAAAGCATGTGAATCTCATTGAAATGGTACCTTGCAAGAAAATTTGCAAAGAGCACATGGAATGAATTAAAAAAAAAAAATCTGGCTGGGAACAGCACCTTGCACTTTGTGTGACCTTAATTTCTCAAAATGCTCAGATAGACAAAGCATGTGAATCTCATTGAAATGGTACCTTGCAAGAAAATTTGCAAAAAGCACATGAAATGAATTAAAAAAAAAATCCGGCTGAGAACGGCGCCTTGCAATATGTGTGACCTTAATTTCTCAGGTGCTGATGAGGCGTTAAACAATAACACACACACACTTACACGCTGACCGCTCGGTCAATAACATAAAGGTAATACAGAAGACTTAATAAAACATGTTTCAACTAAACTTTATGCAATAAACCCAACATAATCTAAAAATTTAAGCATGATGCAGAACAGTTAATTAAATAGGCTAGGCTCAGTATTTGGTTGACCACCAGAGGAACATAGATTGACAAACTTCTTTCCATGTTCTGTAACTTTTCCACTACCCACTTGTGGTCCATAGCATTGTCCTTCTCAAACAAAACTGAAAATAACAAAGCCAGCTTGTCCTGAGGCAAAGCTGGCCTTACCTCTTCACCAGATTTGTGGCATTTCTTGCCACTGATGCTGCTTTTTATCAGCTGTTGTTCGGAAAAAAGTTCATTGGCTATTGTCTTCAGGCAAAGTTGATTGTTAGCCTTAATGTGGGCAATTTTGCCTTTCAGAGTTTTTTGTAGTTCCTCGTCCTCGGTCAGTCCGGTCGTGCATTCTGCCGTAGCGTTCCCTGCAAGTTTATCAACTCGCTCTTCCAGAGCCAGTAGCCTCTCCATTTCTTCCATTGCTCGTCTCAGCCATTTTACCTCGTTGCGAGAACTGTGAAAGCTGTAAAGATAATTGAAATTTTCTATAAAGAACAGACCTAAGAAACCATTGTTATACATGAATGATTTAATAAACATCTAAGAAAGATTAAGAAATATGATTATAATTTGGAACCTTTTAAGTACCTTTTATTATCTGTTGACTTCCTCTTTGCTGATGATCGGCTGGATTTCTCTCCTAAAAATGTCAAGTTTACCAGAAATGAAAAACCCATCATTTAAGAAATTCCAGGTAATTTCATCCTTTTATCAGTCTTGTATTGGCTATTAATGCAGTAGTCATCCCAAAAGCTAATGATTTTAGATGTTGGATACAATAATTTAATGTCACACCAAAAGACCATAATTTTGTTTAGATAGCTAGGCTGCATTGTCGCACTAAACTGACCTTTTTGCAGGGGAGTTTTGACAGGGTGGGGGCCTAGCTCAGAGGTAGCGCTCTGGGCTTCCAACCGCTGGGTCCCGGGTTCGATTCCCAGTCGAGCCTAAGTTGGATGGCTGTTTCATCCTTCGTCTCATTGCCATGATCTCTGCCTGTCCTAATTAACCCAACTGGTGCAGAAATACAGGACGTAAAGCCCTAATCACCCACCACTGCACTCAGAATCTTCTTTGCATTGTACAATTCCTTGACCATGACATTACCAGCATAGTTAGTTGCAGCAGAAAAAATAGCATTTGCCATGGGACACTGGTCTCTCAAGTTGTATTTGATTTTAGTGGAAGCAATGGTTGATAATGTATTTAGAAGTAATTGAAGGAAAGGGAGGGGTTGGGAGGGAAATAAGAAGCATACAAAGCAATGTACAAGAGTGAGAAGATGCTGCTGCTGCTGCAGAGGCAAGCACTGGAATGGAGAGGGGTACCTCAAGGGACTGCTCCAAGTCACGTGATGTTTGGCCACAGGTCATTTACCCTCTCCAGCCAAGCCACTCTGCCTCTGATTCAAAAATGTTTAGGGAAACAACTCTAGTGGAAGCAATGATTGCCTGTAGATGTCTTTGTTCCTCCTTTCCCTTGTCATAATCGTGTAGGAACCTGATGCAGTTCTCAAGAAATATTATGCTAGTTAATGTTCTTTTCAACTTTTGGTGGAAACTCTCTAGAAAGTTTGTTGTGTGAATTCTTTTCCGATTAAATAAAGTCCACTGCACCTGACGAGTGTCCCAGCATTCCTTAAAGTATTTTGTGAAGTTTAGGCATGGTGAAGCCTTTGAAAGATACTTCATTTTGAGTTTCTCATACATTTCTGCCGATCTTGAATACACAAATTCCTGGAGAATGGAAGCCAGTTCTTCGTGAATTTTGTCATTTCGTTTTCTTGACGTAGATGGCGTTTCATTAAAAAAACATGCCAGAGGCAAAGATAAATTTTGATCCCAGGCATCTCGCTTTGAATTGCTCCAATTTCAGCAAAGTCCTTATCAATCAAGAAATTTCTTAATACCTGGCGTGTTTTCTGCAGTGAGTAGCCCATGAGCCACAATCTGACCATTGTCGTTGCCATCCATTATCATCAAAGTAGTCAGATGCATGTTTTTCCGGTTTACTTTATAGGTCGTATCCATTACAAGCAATTCTGGAAACCTTTCATATCGCTTCTAATCTCATATCCTCACTGTCATTGTTGAGTTGCAGATTCCTCACATCCTTTGCAGTAATCCTCTTGCCATTCATAGACGACAACAGATTGCTGATCTTTGAAGAGGTGACACCAGCCTCTAACATCTTCCTAGCTTGGTCTTGTTGTGCAGGGGATATTTTTCTTTGCTGAAATGCAAATAACTGATTTAGCAGATCATCTACAAGAGTGAAAGTCACCTGAATGTCATGAGATAAAGAAAATATACCACAAACATTAATTAAACTGGCCAAATGAAATACTAATACTAAAATAATTGTATTGATTGTTAATTCTATAATATCCTGAACTAGATGAAAGCTGTAATATTACTGGTGAGAATATTTTCATGGGCCAAATACGGACAAGAACTCAAGAATGAACCAATTTTAGTAAATTTATCAATAGAAATAAAACATGTATATTTATTGCCAAGTGTGACACCTACACACATGTGCTCAAGCTCATATACTGAGGGTATGCTGCTGCAGCAGCTTATGTTTTTTTTTTTTTTTTTAATTAACCAATCCAGATCGACTCTAATCAATAAAACAACACTAATCATGTTTATTTCTTTATCAATTCATTTAAATGATTATGCAACCAGTGACTGATTAAGAACTGCAAACAAGGCTATTGAGTAGAATGTAGATTGACTTTTTATCAGGTAATTTTGTGTCCGCTTTAGGTAGTTCTCACAGTGCCTGTCTGATGTTGCACAAGTTAAAATATTTCCATGTATGTAATGTAAGTTGCTGAACACAGGTTAATAGCCTCTTTGTTTAGATTATTGCAGTTGGGTAGGTGATATGTAGGAGTCAAGATTAAAATTTATAAAATTAACAGAATTACTGAATTATTTGAGCTTACAAAGCAGTTCATTTACTTATTTTGAACACCAATTACTTGTGTCCAAACTTTAATCTTATTGTGAAAATGTGAAACTTTTGCAAAAAGAAACATTTTCTTATCAGGTAATAATTTTGACGGTTGTACAATGCATTTCACTTCTTCTTTTTTATAGGCTGACATTATAATTTCTTTAACACAATTTTAAATATAAATTGATGTATTCTCACACAAAAGAAGAACGCCTTGATCAACTTAGTCCTGTCATTATTGAATTCTTTCATCTTCAGGAAGATCTACGTCATGTAATTTATGTTGCACTATCAAGTACGGATTTAGTATTCAATATTAGTAAAATTTACATTTTCAATGTTTTATCGAAGAATTATGCAATTAACCTATAATATAAATGGCCGAAATTTTGCTGAAAGGTAGCAAAAACAGTTGTATTGATAGCTCCAATTTTAGATAGGCTTCATTATTTGTGGACTAGGCTACAATAATGATAATAATAATTACAAAATGAAGCCTAATAATTAGTTCTGGCATTTGTCACATTTACACATTTCTTCACAAATTATACAACAATAGCATTAACGTTGTTCCCCCCTTTCACACAGTAGCTCCAAGATGATTCAACATCATTTCCACAAGCAAGTCTTTTCTGAGTTGGTACAGTAATTTACAATAGATGGCTGGATGCCCGGTCTGTCCTTGCAAATGTCAGTGGCATTAAAATGCAGAATAGCCGTTGCTTGATCTCCATCTCTTCCTGCTCGTCCAGTCTCTTGTGTGTAACCTTCCAAACTTGTGGGTGGCTTGTAGTGAATAATCCTCCGAACATGCTTGGCATCTAGACCCATGCCAAGCGCCACTTTGTTGTTTAACCAATATCATGTGGCTTCAACTAAAAGATCTGTTGCAAATAGCAATCGCAGACGTGACTGTCCTTTTGTTATTTCCATTACAATAGCTTCTTAAGATCTTTTAGTTGAAGCCACATGATATTGGTTAAACAACAAATGTTCCGGTGTTTCTTCTTCATGGTTAAATTTGACACTGTCAGGAAGAGCATCATGCATATAAGCCATGGCGAATATGATGGGGTCAAAATCAAGTGTACGTAATTGTCAGTGGGCAATCCCTACGTTTGTCTCGTACTTCTGCAGCAAGTGGCTTAAAAATCAACTCCAAATAATTCTGCTGATTTGGAGTAGGACCATGATTGTGTACAACATACTTAATATTGGGCCGATCGGGATTTCCAAGGACAAACCTAACATGAAGTTCCAGGCTCTAAATTAATGCAGTTCTGGTTTGAAGGGAAGCAGTTGCAGTCAAGAGAATTACTGTTGCATGCTTCGCTTTGTTGTGCTATTTAATGTTCTTTTCACCTTTTGGAGAAAACTCTCTAGAAAGTTTGTTGTGTGATTTCCAAACTTCAGGAGTTCTTTTCCGATTAAATAAAGTCCACTGCTCCTGACAAGTGTCCCAGCATTCCATAAAGTATTTCGTCAAGTTTGGGTATGGTGAAGCCTTTGAAAGATATTTCTTTTTGAGTTATTCATACATTTCCTCTTTTTGAGTTTCTCATACATTTCCGTCGATCTTGAATGTGTGATTTCCTGGAGAATGGAGGCCAGTTCTTCTTGAATTTGGTCATTTCGTTTTTCTTGATGTAGACTGTGTTTCATAGCACAAAGGATGAAGGCAGCCAGGACGAAGAAGACCATGCTGCTGCCAACAATCAGGTTTGAGTACAAGGAATGTCAGAGGTGTTCGGTGTGGTGGTCTCTGACTCTACTGTAGTAACAATAGTGTTGGTGGTGACTGTAGTTGTCCCGCTTTTTCTTGTGGTCGTCCTGGCTGTAGTTGATGTCTTGATCCTCCTCAGGGTACGGGGTTGGGGTGTTGTCTGTGATGATGGAGTCACTGATGTCTCTGACGATGTCGTCTGTGATGTCATCTGTAATGATGACTCCGATGTCTGTGACGATGTCATGGGTGCTTTTACAGAGCTCTCTGTTGATGTTGCCATTTTTCCGTCAATCAAGTGGATCACATTTTCCTGATTAAAGATGACTGTCAGAGTAGCCCTTTTCATCTCAAGTATGTGCAGTACATACTCCTTCAGCTCCGTGTCAAAACTGCAAACAAATATGAGTAAATTATTCATATGTTTATATCTACCTTAAAACTAATTTAATATAGGTTTGAAAGTCCGCATGGAGTTGATCCACGTCTTCAGCTGCTGGGCTGTACAACTCAGCTCCTTCGCCTTCTGGTCGATTATTCGCGATTTAATGTCTGTCCGCTTGTATTGAGCAAGCCGCCGGTTTTAGAGCATCTCCTGGGAATGGTACCAGTGGCCACATCTTGTTCCTGGTCTTGTCAGGTTCAGGGGTTCTTTCTTGTGCCTCTTCGCTTTTGCTGCAGGTGGCGGTGGAGCAGGTACTTCAACAGCGGGTACAAGTGGCCCAGGTAAATCTGGCATGCCTGGCGGACTTTGCGGTCTTGATGGGGTATTACTGCCTGCATCTTCTTCAACAGCAGGTGCAGGTTTCTCTTGCACAACAATCGTCTTGGAAGCTCTCCCTTTTCCTCTCCTAGGTGGCATGGTGGTTATTTGTAGTAGCAAGGCTTTGGTAGAGTTCAGCAATCCAGAAGGTAATATCCAGAAGAAGTGGTCGATAAATCAATTAATTCGATGATGATAAACGGCGTGCGTGCGGCGAAATGATGCTTCTCCCAAGACGGCGGTTCTATATATACTAAGACATCCGTATTCACTCCGTGTCAGTCTTAATTAAAACCGTGTTGACACCTTGTTCACTCCGGCCTCTCCTTATTGACCTCGTGTGACACCGTGTACATAACGGGGTCAAGCAAATGTGGAACCGCGTTGCTCCTTGTACTGTCCGGCGTGTACTTTTCACGACCGGTTAACGCCGGACTTAGCCGGAGATCACACAAAGTATTCCGGAATCAACACGGAGTGAATTAATCCAGTACCTCCGGCATGAAAAATTAAACATGTTAATTTTTTCCCGGAGTCCCACGGTGTTCCCGGATAGCCCCGGACAATGCCGGACATGAACAAGAGGTCTACACGGCATTCCCCGGAGTATGCTGGAGTTGTCCTCCGGGACACTCCGGTGTCTAATCAGGCTAAGTGTGAAGGGGCCTTTACGGTTACATCAAGTATCTGACCAAGTGGTACAAGAAGGTCATGAATAAGAGCTCTTCTTAATTCATCCCTCTCCTGAGTAGCCCTGGTTAGTCCCCGGTCCATCTGTTTTTTTTGCAATATTTGCAGTCAGTATCACATTCCTTGTTGAAATAGTAATTCTGCTACCATTCTGTTTCCTAATCACAAAGTACAGTGGGGCCGAGATCTTGTGGTAGAGGTCAGTTGATACCAGTTTCAGGATTAATGTGAGAATTCGATTTTTTTAAATGAATAAATTGTTGGGCAAGATAAATGTAGGGAATACATGTGGCCATTTGACAAGAGGATGGCACTAGCCATTGAAAATGAAGGGAAAAAAATTGAAGAACTAAGACTCGAGGAATTGCAATGCGTATCTTAAGAATTGCGAAAACTTGCAGTATGCAACCTTGCTGTTTTATAGGCGAGCGCCTTAACCACTGGACACCATTACCTCATGATGGTGTATATATTAGGAACTGACACTAACTCCGACCACTGCACCATTATTTTGAAACTAACTAAAATACTGCACGCATTGAGATGAGTGCAAGAAATACACAAATACACTTAATTAAGTTAAGTATTTTTTGTCATTGATAGTTTACCTTAGTTTAAAAAGCCTCTACACAGCCCACTCAGGTGCTGATGAGGCGTTAAACAATAACTCACACACACACACACACACACACACACACACAGTCCAACAGTCTATCTGCCAATTCGGCCTTCCAGTGGACCCCATCTTGTTCTACTTTTAAATTCTGAGGATTGGGTAGGAGAATTGCCCCCAGTTGGGCCATCCTCTCCAGTTGTCTGAGGTTCCCTGTCTGGGTCTCCTTTGTTGGTTGTCCTATAATAGGAAAGTAGATTCTAGCATTGGAATAAGCCCTTCTGATTGCATGGTATGCCTCATTGGCCCATTTACCTGATGTCTTGTCTACATTCTGGTCCCTATTATTGATCCCCACTGCAAGAATTACCCTCTTTACTTGATATAGTGGTGGAGCTGTGGTATATATCTGGTATACATGTTCTAATTTCATGCCCGAGTAGGAATATATGGCTATGTCCTGTCTTATCACTGGCTCTACTGGTTCTAATCCTACCCAAGTTGGAGTCTCCCACTATCATGATCGTATTCCTCTACATAGCCCACTCAGGTGCTGATGAGGCGTTAAACAATAACACACATAACACACTATCATGATCGAATGAGCAGCAGTAGGTGGTCTCCAGAATTTAAGCTTATCTTTCTGTGTACCCCCCTTGAATCTATGCACTTCACATGGAGCCCTATTGGCACTATCATCTCCATTGTTGCCCATCTCCTGTAGTTTTTCTGGAGGATTTTGCAAGTTTTCTTGAGTGAGGTCAATGAGATCCTCCTCCAAATTGTCTATATTCTGCATAGTACTATCAGTCGGTGGTTGACTGCTCGGTTGTGTGTTAGGAGATGCCAAGTTTGGCAGAGTAGGTAGAGTGTGAGCTAGTTTCAAGGACATCAAGGCAGGGGGAGCCACCAGTCCAAGATTGGTTGTGGGACTCCAGCTGTCTGATGTAGGAAAGGAAAGAGTGTCAGTCCTCCAGGGGGAGGAATGGTAGCGGAGAAAGTGTTTCCATTGCATTGGTGTCCATGTACTGTCCATGTGTTGCTCATGTGTTGCTCCAGTTTGTGGTAGATCCGGGAAGTCTGTGTCGTAGGTTGCTGCAGAAGTGATAGTGCAAGGTTTGGATCTTTTGGCATGTGCTCTCGGATGGGAGATATTAGAAGAATGAGGAGTGCTCATTAACTGTGGGCGCCCGCACGGAGGTCGGGTATTCGCCCTGAATCACAGCACTCCCCAATTTTCTCTTCCTAAGTTGGGCCATGGGGCTGAAATTCCCTACTTGTTTGTTGGGTGCGGGCAAACTCTTTGGGGCCTCCAATGTAGTGGCACTGTGGGTTCTTGTGGTGTGGAGGACCCTGGGGAGTCTCCCACTGTGGCTGCCAGCGTAGTTGGATGCCGCTTCGGGAAGTTGGCTGCAGGCCTTTGGTTTCGGGGCTGGAGTGTGTCGCTGAAGTGGTGCGGACTGTAGAGTCCAAGGAGGGTTATTTAGGAGAAGAATTATCACTGGTGTTGGGAGACGAGATTGTTGACGACGTTGTCCCAACATCCAGGCCATGTGTTATGGCTTTTACTTGGCCTCGGGTCGGCCTCGGGGTTATTGGGACCGACATGTTTCCATCTGATTTTCATTAAAGCCATGCCGAAGATGTTTTGGCCGCCCGTGCCGATTGGGTCGGAGTGGTCGTTTGAACCAGTGCCCCAAGATATGTCAGTCACGTTGTGTGCTATGTATTTGTTGCCAGATGCCCTAAGTGCTCTGACAAAGTTTGTGCACTGTGCTGTTTTCAGTTCCAGTATAGTCTCGACCACTCTCATGTTTTCTCCCTGGTTCCAGCTGTCCAGTCATCTTGCTAGGCCTGGGTTCATCCTGAGTCGGCGTTTGAATTCCGGGCTCTTGAGGAGTGCATTGGCTTTGTTTGGCATTCCTGCCAGTGGGGCAAGTCCTTATGGCCCACTCTGCATCTCTCTCGCCCAGGTGCCTCGATTTTAGGATTTGGTATATGTGTTCGCCTGAAGCGAATTTCTCTTTGCCCAGCCATAGGGTGCAATTATAGAAGTTTGACAGAGGGTCATGGGGTCCTTTACCATTATGAAACCCGGGTGGTGCTGTGGTATGGTTGGCCCTCGAAGGTCCTGGGCCTCCACGCGGCAAGGGTGGAAACACTTGGGGTGAAGTCCTCTATCCCCAGTGGCTAAAACAGGACAGTGTGCATTGCACAAGCTGCCCTAGCTATCCAATGCAGACACTTATTGATTTTTTGCATGCTTCTGGTTTCTACTATCAACTATGGATGATCAATATTACCCTAGAGAGCCTCTACATAGCCCACTCAGGTGCTGATGAGGCGTTAAACAATAAAACTACCTACTACCTTTGGTATGGTTGGTTTACCTTTACCTCCCTTTCCGGACACCAGTGTCCACTCCTGATCCACTGGGTCAGTTGCGGTAGGTGGTGGTAGTCTCTGTTCATATTGTGCCTCTGTTGTGGTGGTAGGTGGAGGAGATGGTGTATTCCGTCTGGGTGGATGCATGTTGACCAGGTCGACTGCTCGTCTCTCCTGGTCCCAGATGTCGTTGCATTTGGCCTTGACTTGTTGGATTGACTGGTCTAGTCCAAGCTTTACTTGGCCCACCTTGTGGCTATGTCCAAAGACATTTGTAGGTCACCCAAATTTCTGTTTGTAGCTCTGGATGTAAACTCACCGATCAGGGCTGAGTGCTCCTTCTGGTAGTGTCCCCTGAGTGAGTTTGTTATCTCCTGTGCCCTCTGTAGAGACATCCTCTCATCGATGTGTTTGATCTCTTCCAGTATTTCCTTGGAGGCCATGGCTGGAAGGATGGGTCTGCCCTTATGCCAGGGGTTTGACATGATGAGTGGTGTCCCTCGGGCTTGGACACACTGGTGGTGGGTCATCTGGATGATCCTGTAGATCAGTTTAGGTAGGGATACCTTGTCCATGTTTTTGGTAGTAGTAGTAGAGTCAATATGTAATGTCAGGTAAAGATAAAGTGAGAGAGTGGAAGAAAAGATGCAGTTCAAAATACAAGATTTGGTGTCACAAATTGTTAACTAAAGTACAAGTTTTAATTCCTATTTCTTCACAACTGAGCAAATGGTTATTTTTATCAAAGTTGAAGTGAAGTCCTCTATCCCCAGTGGCTAAAACAGGACAGTGCGCATTGCACAAGCTGCTCCAGTTATCCAACGCAGACAATTATTGATTTTTTACATGCTTCTGGTTTCTACTACTAACTATAGATAATCAATCTTACCCTAGAGAGCCTCTACATAGCCCATTCAGGTGCTGATGAGGCGTTAAACAATAACACACACACACACATAGCCCACTCAGGTGCTGATGAGACGTTAAACAATAACACTAACTAACTAACTTATCAAAGTTGGCAAAAACAAGCTAAGTACAAAATCCTATGTACTGATACTAATTAAGTCAAATTTGGGTGTTTGTTGTCGAAATGAGCACTTGTCTAGTTAATCTGAGAGAATTACACTCAGACCATGTGCTTGTGGCACAGATTGTGCAATACTGTTAGGTGACCTCAATGTTATTACAAGTCGGAGAACACCTGAAATGGAATAGAACACCTAAGTAATTACAATCTGTTCTCAGCTCAGACACATCAAACCTGAATTTGGAGCCCCTGTTCCACTGTAGCAAGTCCTTACGCCTGGATAGGTCAACTCCTGCAGGTTGAACAAAGTCTATAAGACAAGATGGCTGACCTCAGCTTTTTGTCTGAGTTCTGAGAAGAACTTTGTGATTCTCTATTCAAAATTATTAATTTCAATCTGTACACCTCTCAATATATATATTAATAAATGTATTTTAATTAAAAAAAAAATTGTTTTTATTATTATTATTATCTAAACCAAATGCTGCTCAATATACACTGCAGAATTAACAGCTATTTACCTTGCCTTAAAGAACATCGAGGACTTAGAATCAGATCGTTATGTTATCTGTTCTGATTCCAAATCTGCTCTTCAAGCAATCCAAAATAAACAACTTGATAACCCTGGGATCTTAGATGTTCTTATTAAGTATTTCTATCTTCACGAATACAAAGACATAGTATTCTGCTGGATTCCTGGACACGCTGGCATTGAAGGGAATGAAAAAGCAGACCTGGCAGCAAAAAGGGCTCTTACAAAAGAGATAACTGATTTTACCATTCCATACACTGATTTTAAAATGACTATAAAATCTTTTATCATGTCTTGCTGGCAAAGACAATGGAATGAATGTAATAACAACAAGTTGCATTCAATCTTACCTTGCATTCAAAATAAAATACCGAGTACAGTATGACTCATATGGAATTGTCCATGTATCGCCGACTTTCGGCGAGACACGGAATGTCACGGATTATAACGGGGCATTGCGCTTACCCCCCATGGGATGCCTAATTGCTTTACGGGGCCTTTCTTTCAAATGCTTCAGATGGATACCGATAGCAATTACTTTTCAATAGCAGGGGAAACATTGCAAGATGTGATTAAACCAGAACTCTTAGATGAATATAAACATAAGTTAAATGGATATTGTTCAGTTAGAGACGTTGATGCTGAAACTCATTGGTTTCCAAGAACTTGTTGCCCAGAACACACTTAATATGACAATCGTTGCCCCGGGTTATTTAAACGTGAATACGAAGGTGAGATATTCTATGGACTCTGCTCTAAAACCTATATCGTAGCCGACAAAGACCATTGTAAGTTTAGTTCTAAAGGTATATCCAAAAACAGAGTCAAAAACCCTCTAGAAATATTTAAAAGCGTTTTGGAAACTAAGGAAAGTCGAAGCTCTACCAATGTAGGATTTATCAGTAAAAGTAATACTATTTTCACGTACCAACAGAATAGAGCCGGATTCGCTTATTTTTATCCTAAAAGGGAAGTATTAGCTGATAGTATCTCAACCAAACCCTTAGATATAATATTAGAACCGATACGAACGAAGTATTTCAGGTAAAAAAAAATTATTATAAATATTAAAAAAAACACAAATTTTCACAATACGAATAAAATAAAATTAACAATATTTATAAAGACGATTCGGCATATCGTTTGGTTCTTGTCGATTGGGTGGCGTGGATGGGGAGTGAGCCAATGGGGAGTGAGCTGATGGGGAGTGAGCCGATGGGGAGTGAGCCGATGGGGAGCGAGCCGGGGTTCTAGGAGCGGGAGTGAGAAGAGTTGGGAAACTCCATCGGTGTGGGTTGGATGGGGAGATTGGGAGGGTTGGGATGGTAAATACCGGGGTATTACCTCTTACGGAATCATCTCCGGTATGGCTTGCTTCCAGGTCTCGGTTTCTGAAAAGAAAAAGGATTATTTTTGAGATATTTTTCTATATGATTGAGTAATAGTTATAAATACACTCAGAATTATCCAGAATACTTGTGAAAATAAACTTACTGCTCCGTTTCCGTCGACGCATTTTGAGTAAATGCTGACAACCTCTCAGCGCAAAAGTGAACTATTTTCTTCGTTCTGGCAGTACCCTAAAAGTTAGGAAAAAATATCATTATAAAACCGTAAATTGCAATGATATTCGAGTTATCTATAAATTTATATCACTGTTAAATTCCACTAATTCGTTATAACATAACTATTTATATATAAATTCATAAAGCTAGAGAGGTGAATTATTGTTTAAATTCCACTTACGAATAGTTGAATGCTTAATACTAGCATGATCCCTGCCAGTATCGTATACCCCAAGTATAAAAGTTTAGCATCATTTGCTGGGCAGTTGCAAGTAGAATTCATCAAAGAGTGTGGTTATGTAAATGCGTATTGCTGTCTATGAAGATTGTGATGCTATTTAGAAAAAATTCTGGACCTTATATTCCATTTCCAGGTGACACTACTCAACTTCAAAGTTTATTGTTTAAAGTACGCTTAACTATACGCGAGTTCATCTTAATGCAATGATACCACGATTGTTTCACACCCCCTCCATATATTTCAGAGGCTACGAAAGTTGACTTAGAGTAAATTGCAATGAAACCACGACTAGGAGGGTTAACAGAAACCCTATCAGGGGGAAACCCCCAGAAGCTACGATTTTAAAGAGGATCATAAAACAATTTATGGTTGGTTTACTGCATGGTTGGTTTACCTGGATGGTTGAATACAGAGTTGAACATACGGTTGAAAAAGACAATTACTCATTTTTGGTATTATTTAGCAGGAATTTTAGTACCCGCATTCGACGCACGGTTGAAAAGACTCATTTTTGGTATTATTTAGCAGTGTCCACATTCGACGCATGGTTGAAAAGACTCATTTTTGGTATTATTTAGTGTCCACATTCGACGCACGTGTCCAAGCGTGCGCGCGCACCCAAAAGCGTGCCTAAGCGTGCTCAAGCGTGACCGCATGTGAGCGCGTGCCCAAACCTGCCCAAGCGCGACCCCCACGCGCTCTATCTAAATAAAATATTTTTAGTTCGAAACATTTCCTCAAAATGCTCAGATGCGATCGTGATGCTTTGCGTAGGAACTTTGTAGTTTTGGTTAGAGAAGTACCTTGTACAGAAGTGCTTTCATTTCTTTATCAAGATGGAATTCTCAATCAGCAAATGGTAACTGAAATATTAGAAGAACCACCATCGAAACGAAATTACTCCCTTTTATTTCTGCTACAGATGCGAGGAACCGCTGCATTCGCATCCTTCCTTAATGCATTGAAGGAAACAAAAAGAACCGATCTAGCTAATCTCTTAACCAATCTCGAAGACGAATTCACAAAAGTGTCAATATGAGTGATGATTTGGATTGGAACATCGCTTTGTTAAATGAAGAATTATTTGAGACAAAACCTAATCCAAAAATCCTTGTGAATCTTTTTGTTTGCATTCTGAACTCGGTATTAAGTCATACCGAATCCAATAGCCACCAAACCAATCACTGTCAATGTCATAATTTCATCCAAACCCATAGACTCAATATTTTGGAGCGTAACATTCAAAATTATGCTTCCACTACTATTCAAACTAATCCAAATTCTTGTTGGATTATGCAAATGTCTGATAAATACAGACTCTTGAAACAGATGTATTTAAGAATAGGCTAGCTAGCTAGCATCTTTTAGCTTGTATCTTTTAGCTTGTAGCTTTTAGCTTGTAGCTTTTAGCTTGTAGCTTTTAGCTTGTAGCTTTTAGCTTGTAGCTTTTAGCTTGTAGCTTTTAGCTTGTAGCTTTTAGCTTGTAGCTAGAAGTAATGGCTACTAAAATATATATATATATATATTTGGCTCGATTTGTATTAAAAATGTGACTCGGTGTCAACTTCCTTTCGTAAGGAGATGGTTGAAGGATCTAAATCTCCGCCATCTCGGTGTGACAGCACCACTCATAAAGAGTCGCTTAATTGTGTACAATACGCTTCATTTCATATTCACCCACTGTGGAAGGGAAAAATCCGACCCGGGTTAGATTTAACCATTCACATCATAAAGAGGGAGAGAAAACGAGTCACAAAAAAAAAAAAATTAAAAAAAAAAAAAAAAAGGACAGATTTCGACTGTCTATATTCCAAATTATGCTCAACCGTGCTCTGCGATCTTCCCGTGATGTTGGGCGAATGTAAGAGAAGTGTTTAATGGTTCATCCGTAACCAACATTTTTTTCATAACAAACTGGCAGAGTATCTTTTGAAAAAAAAAATCAAGTCATAATATCATTCAATCATCTTTATTTAAGTATACAATAATTAAAGTCCGCTCTCTACATCTTTCTCTTGGTGGCGACCACGAGGCGTCTCAGCAGCGGCGGCAGCGGCAGCAGCAGCGGCTGTCTTGGATCTCGTCATCGGGCCTCCCATCGTAGGTGAAGGGGAGGGCGCACCCACCAAGTCCTGCAGCGTTCTAGGGAGCCTCAATCCGCGTGGAACTGAAATAAAAAATAATAAACTTAATATCCGCATTTTTCCCCTATTATTAAAACTAATTTACTCTTTACAACGATCCGAGGATTCCCCGCACGGATATTCCCCGCTGGTATGATGTCATTTTTAGGATCTCCTAGCGCAGCGTCAGCAGCGCCACTCTTTACGTTGCGGAGGATAATAGAAGCTTCAAGATACCGCATCGCGCATGCGTTGTAGCGCGTAGCATCAAGGCTATTCCCGGCTGGTATGACGTCATTTTTAGGATCTCCTAACGCAGCGCCAGCGGCGCCGCTCTTTTTACTACGGAAGAAAATAGAAGCTTCAAGATACCGCATCGCGCATGTGCGAAGCGATGCTTTTTTTAGATCTAATAATGTAAACATTAACACGTGGGTAGCGATATGAAGTAAGTCGCTTGGTTAATAATAAAAATTTAAATTTAAAAAGACTTACTTTGTAGAGAAGGGGGTGCCCTTTTCTGACAAGCTTCACAACGACACATGAACATTATCACCGCGTGTATGAAACGTTGTAGCCCCAATATCATGGAAACGGAACAGGGTGGTGGTGGGGCTTGTCTTCTAAACTGGTTGATTCTTCTCCATGTCTTTAGCAAACCGCACATAACGCTTACGTTCAACCCCAACAAGCCAGCCAAAGACACGGAGAAAAAGCTGAACCACCCTTCAACCTCCACATCAAACATTTCATCATCCGTCTTGTCTTCATCGTGATCCTATGAATTATCGACCAATAGCCTTAACCAGTTGTCTATGTAAGACAATGGAGCGAATTGTTACTGATAGACTGGTTTGGTTCCTGGAGTCGAACCAGCTTATTACAGAGTTCCAATCTGGATTTCGCCGTCACAGGAGCACATTAGATCATTTAGTCAGACTGGAAACTTATGTTAGAGATGCTTTCATTAACAGAGAACACGTAGTAGCCATATTCTTTGACCTAGAAAAAGCTTATGACACTACATGGAAATATGGAATAATGAAAGATCTCCACGACTTAGGGCTTCGAGGTCGCCTTCCAGTTTTCATCGGATCCTTCCTACAGGATCGCTTCTTTAAGGTCCGAGTGGGATCAACGATGTCAAGCCCCTACTCTCAGGAGAATGGAGTCCCTCAGGGTAGTATTCTCTCGCCCATCCTCTTTAACGTCAAAATCAACAGTATAGTAAATTCCATCTCAGAAAATCTCATGTCGTCCCTATATGTTGACGATTTCCTCATTGCATATCGTTCCAGATATATGCCAACCATAGAACGACAACTGCAATTAAATTTGAATAGGATTCACAAATGGTCACTCGAAAATGGCTTCAAGTTCTCTAAACAGAAGACAGTTTGTCTGCCTTTCTATTACTTACGATCAAACCATCCAGATCCATCACTAATAATTGACAACTGTCAAATAAAAGTGGTGAATGAAACAAAATTTTTGGGTGTACTCTTTGACTCCAAATTGTCTTTCATTCCGCATATCAAAGCACTGAAAGCAAAGTGCCTGAAATCAATGAACCTCCTTAAAGTAGTGAGCAAATATAATTGGGGTGGGGACACAACAGTCCTCCTTCGTCTCTATCGAGCACTTACTCGTTCTCGACTTGATTATGGTTCTGTGGTATATGGCTCCGCCAGACCATCTTATCTAAAATGCCTGAATTCTGTACATCATCAAGGGTTGCGACTAAGCTTAAGAGCTTTTCGTACATCTCCTGTAGAGAGCTTATATGTACTGGCAGGGGAACCTCCACTTTCCCTTCGTCGTATCAAGTTATCCATGCAATACATACTAAAAGTAGCTTCAACTCCAACAAATCCAACATATGATGTAATATTTCATCCAAAATACATGCATCATTATGAATCTCGTTCAAACGCCATTCGACCACTGGGATTACGCATGAAATTCTATCTTGAGGCTGCAAAAATTGATACTACAATCATTGCCGAGACGGAAGTACCACCCATTCCGCCATGGATTCTCCCAGTCCCGAAAGTTATACTGGATTTGGCAGAGCTTAAGAAAAGCGAAACCAATCCGGTAGACTATCAAAATCTATTTTATAGTATAAGGTTTAAATACGAATCGTACAAATTTCTATACACAGATGGCTCAAAAATGGAAAGACGAGTAGGCTGTGCTGTCACTTCTTATAAAACCGTTATAGCTGAATGTCGTCTTCCAGACCACTGCTCAATATACACTGCAGAATTAACAGCTATTTACCTTGCCTTAAAGAACATCGAGGACTCAGAATCAGATCGTTATGTTATCTGTTCTGATTCCAAATCTGCTCTTCAAGCAATCCAAAATAAACAACTTGATAACCCTGGGATCTTAGATGTTCTTATTAAGTATTTCTATCTTCACGAATACAAAGACATAGTATTCTGCTGGATTCCTGGACACGCTGGCATTGAAGGGAATGAAAAAGCAGACCTGGCAGCAAAAAGGGCTCTTACAAAAGAGATAACTGATTTTACCATTCCATACACTGATTTTAAAATGACTATAAAATCTTTTATCATGTCTTGCTGGCAAAGACAATGGAATGAATGTAATAACAACAAGTTGCATTCAATCTTACCTTGCATTCAAAATAAAATACCGAGTAGGTTCAATACTCGCAAAGATCAAGGAATATATCACAGATGCCTCATAGGACATTCAAGACTTACACATTTACACCTTTTAGTCAATGAACCGGCACCGGTATGCCAGAGTTGTCGGCGCTCCCTAACAATCAAACATATTTTATTAGATTGCATCCACTTACAACGCATTAGAAGACCTCTGTTTCAAGCTACTACCTTACAACATCTCTTTACTAGATATCCAACCCAGACAATTATTGATTTTTTATATGCTTCTGGTTTCTACTACCAAATATAGATAATCAATCTTAACCTAGAGAGCCTCTACATAGCCCACTCAGGTGCTGATGAGGCGTTAAACAATAACTCACACACACACACTTGTCTTCATCATCCGTTTTGTCTTCATCCACATCATCCACATCATCCACATCATCCACATCATCCATGACAACAGTTGATCCAACACTGGATTCGTCATTACATCCATAGCTCCACTTCCTCAGCCGAGAGATACCACACACACCATAAAGTTCAACATGAAGATAACCTTCTAAATCAGAAGTCTTAACTCCATATCCATCATGTTCATCACTAAAGTGTACAACCAACACAGTCTCAGTCCTTCCTTCCAGAGGTAGGAAGGGCACAACATTGCCACACTTCATTACTGCATCTTCACAGATACAGTAATTTCCCTCCAAACACAAAACCTGAGTTTGTGCAAACTCAAATGAACCAAAAAACAATAACAATTCAAGCAATCCAAACATAGTGAAAAAAATCATGCGCTCCTCTCCAATGAAAACTAGAGAATGGGGTGGGACTTGGATTGAGTCACTGAGGAGTTGTTGACTGAAGCAGTGAATTCTTCAGTCATATCACTAATTAATAGTAATAAAGATAAATTAACTCTACATCAAAGCATATTATGCTTCTGATTAATGAACACAACAAAGACCTCCTTCTAGGATCAATACATCCTTGATCATTGGAGTGATTACACAGTAGGTGGGATTGGAGCTTACTGTACCTGATATGAAATGATAAGACAAGATACCTTAATCCTTAATGAGTTTGAACCTACAGACACCAAACAGCTGTCAGCCCTATCAGTCCTACATCCAATCTGGGATAAGGTCAATTATGCTATGGAGGCATACCAAACCTAGACCAAACTGTGATTTGGGGTAATAGGTTTATAACCTCAATGGATGCCTATCAAACTTTTAATCTGAAAAAGTTTGAGAAACTCTTTCAAAGTTTACTGTTTAAACATAATAGCTGTATCTCCTCACCTCAGCAATTTTTTGAATGCACTTAATGAATGTAATGCACCCACATGGGTTATATTTTAGGAAATGAAAGGGTTTTGGTTCAATTTATTGATCCATACCCCATTGCACACATGCACACATCACTGCATTTTTTTAAATTATGCAAACTAGGGATTTTTTCAAATTTCACTTCAGTTGTGATTAGTCCACTACAGGAAAGCGATCACTAACATGGATGTGTGTGTAATATGTTTGGTAGATGGTGGTAAGCAATTGTTCTGCTGTAAAGCCATAATTCACCACTCATGTTGTTCAGCATACATTAATAATTTCGATTTCATCATTTATGGTGCTTTGAAATGTCCACACTGTCGTAAAGAGTGGCTTTTTGAAGAATTAAGCAAATTTTTGCACGAGAACTTGGAGGAAAATCCGGAGGAGAACCCAATGCTGGAAGCGGAGGAGAATCCGGAGGAGAATTCAATGCTGGAAGCGGAGGAGAATTCGGAGATAGGAATTGAGAGGGAAATGGTGGTATTAGAGGTGGATCAGCTGGAAGCTGGGGAGGGTGGAGATCCTCAGGTAAGTGTTGGATCACCACAGGATATTTTTGAAACGGAAGACTTTCAGGTAGGACCTTCAATTTATTATGACTCATCAATTGATGAGATGGTGGTGGATTACAGCAGAGTTTCATTTCAAACCATCTCTGATGCAATGGTTAGAATTGTTAATGGTAGATTGGAGAGTGTTGAGTGGGAAGCTGATGAATTTTCGAGATTTTAACTAGTTTTGGGGTATTAGTTCCAACTATTTATTACTTTTTAAAAAGTGATAAACAGTTGTATCCAACACTGACCACGTGGAGGTTCCCCAAAGTACAGTGTCACTAGTCCTAAATTTTATTTTTTGGTGTTATGATGTTTACAGATTTCTCAATCCTGCCAGTGACATCATAACTTTTTTTATTTTATTTTTTTGGTGTTATGATGTTTACAGATTTCTCAATCCTGCCAGTGACATCATAACTTTTTTATTTTATTTTTTTGGTGTTATGATGTTTACAGATTTCTCAATCCTGCCAGTGACATCATAACTTTTGAAAATTGAAATTTTTTTTGTGGTTTTATTTTTTCAGTGCGTTATTTTGACTTATGGGTAACTTAATACCGCGACAGAGGTCAGATAACGCTCTCATACATTAGAGAATATATAAAACTATCAAGATTCACATTTTTCAACAAACGAACAATAGAAGAAAATTCTATTCCCTGACTACGCAAAATAGTATAGAATATACAAAATTTACCACAGTCATCGGATTTAAGGTTTTGAAGAGCGGTATCATTGTATACGTACCTACCGCTCTTTTTAATTAAAAACTTGTGCCAATAAGAATGATAGTTTTCCGGGTTTTCACCCAAAGAATCAAAAAATTCGCAAGTATGACTATTCACAAATACAGCAACCCAATGGGTGCCTGCACTATTGGCTTCATCGGTATTCAATATAGCTATACTGTTATCTTTGATTAAATGAATATGGTTGGCAGGGTAAACCCCACCAAACTCTGGATAGTGTCTACGTAAAATGTTAGTTATTTCCGAAGTGTTCATTGTGTAGTAATGTTTCGTGCAGTATCGATACTCAACAAGCCTTTAAATTTTCCATACAGAAAGACTACTATTGAGTCTTCCAGAGCTTTTGAAAATCTAAGTTCGAGTTTGGTTGTTCCTGTGTGCGAAATTGGAAGCAACTATTCAAAATTTTCTCTATTCCCTAGATCGAAGCAGAATATTGTGTATCCTCTATGGAAATCTTCGAAAGAAATGATAGAGTCTGGGTTCAGTCTGTGAAGTCTCTGCCAAGCCTCTAAATAATGAGATTGGTAAGCTGTATCACCGAATTTAACTTGTAGTGGTTTAGCTGGGAGAGAAATGTTGTTTAAATACAATCCTATCTCGCTGATGTTAAAGTGACTAAAAAAATATGGATTGTGGTGGAATGAACCGCTAACAGCTGCAGATTTAGCCATATAAACGATTAATTGTTCTGGGCACTCCGTACCGAATAAATCATTAATCGTAGCCACTTGACTACCTTTAGCAATAGTGTGAGTTCGCATTTTTGAATTGATATAAGGATATTGAGCTGATTTAAGTTTTAGGGCATCACTGATAGCAACACCAACTGCTGGGTCTAAGGTAACATGACATAGCACTAGCTTAGCATCCAATATTTTAATATTAAATTTTTGGGTTAATTCGGAAGAGAGCAAGGAAAATTCGGGTGTAGAGGGCCAAAATTTCAATCCAATGTTGGTGTTGTGTAATAATAACCTTTTCTGTTTCATGAAATCCACTCCAATAGTTCCAGTCATAACAAACTCTTGCCCCTGGTTAACAAACTTTGTTCTTTTTTTCAAAGCAGGATTCCCATCCGTAACGGCATTATCAGTTCCTGCTACTGCCTTGAAATTACTACAAGTATTTATCGCTGTACTTAGATCTTTGGTGAATAATATTCCCAGTTGTTCATCTACTTTACTCGTTAAAAGAGTATCCAGCATATATTTATAAGGATAGCAGTAAGTAGGGATATCATTAGATATCGATTGATGTTGTAAACTGAGGTCAACTTTCTGAAACATTGATGCGATTAAACAATTTGTTGGTGCTACATCACCAGTAGCATCATATTTCTCCAATGATTCAACAAATTTGATAGGATCATTCTCCCCTATAACAATTTTACACCTAAGTTGAATGTGTGAACGGGAAAAGTCGATAAAATTTTGTGAAGTTACACTAAATTCCACACATCCGCTGGATAGTTGTGAGATTGGAAGATGTTCTATCATTTGAGATTGTGATATTGCTTTGTTGGTAGGTTGTACGCAAAAAAGGTTGAGAGAATCATCGTGAGCTTGCATTTTATCGTCTCCTTCTTACAACCTTTTTCTTAGTCTGTCTAGTTTTAGTGTTCTTGCTCCGGTGTTTAGATCTAGACTGAGGCGATTTTTTCTTTTTACTCGATTTTATAGCTTTGTTAATGATAGAGCGTGACATGTTATCTTTCTGTGCGGCTGCAGTTACAACTTGCAAACCTTTGCCCGATTGAGTAGTTGAATCGTTTACCACAAATATTTTTTGATTTGGTAAAATTTTTCCATCGATCATTGCAGCGTAATGCTTTTTCCAACTATCGTAATCATTAATAACTGACATTGTGAAAACGAAGTGTTACGTTCAGTTCCGAAAGTGATAGTGGTGGTGATGTGGTTTCTCTGGGTTTTATATATATTCTGAAGCGATTGAGTTGTCCTTGAATAGTTTTCAATTTAATCGGGCGTACGAATTCTGTGTGAGAAACCTTCAACCCTGGTAATTGAAAAACTCGCAAGACTGGTGACAATTTTCCGTATAGAAAAGATTCCTGACACACATCGCTAAAAATATATATCTCTTCTTTGGTTCTTTTGTTAATTCTACATCTAATGTCTAGCAATTCCACATAAGATTCCGTACAGAGGTTGATATTTCTATCTAGTTGCACTATAAAATCATTAGGATTATTGTCAGTGAAAATATTTTTACTATCTGTACTAGAAGCATACACCACAAACGATGTCATGATTAAGAATGTTCTTTTTCTCATTCACCACTGTGTAATATACTACCGGGTACTTGTACGCAAGAGTGCACCCAAGATGCACCCAACAGTGCACCCAACAGTGCACGCAAGAACGCACATAACAGTAGGCCCTACCTGGGTTTGGAACCCCTGGGTTGGAGCCCCTGGGTTGGAGCCCTGGATGTACCAGTTCTTAGTCTAGGTCACAAGACTAGGTCACAAGACTAGGTCACAAGACTAGGTCACAGGTCACAAGACTAGGTCACAAGACTAGGTCACAAGACTAGGTCACTAGTGGAGCTTTTTGGAAATGTTCTATTTCCCTTTTTTTCATCCATGTCGAGTGTTTCTTAGGCCAACCTAACCATTTAACCAACACTTTATCTCGTTTCTTTTTAAGTACTTTTTCTATGAGGTAAGTCTGATTATCATCAACTACCACTTTCTGCAACTCGTTTTCTTGGAAATGTCCGTTTAAGACTTCGTTTTTCAAGTCTTTTACTACATAGATTGGTTTGATATCTCTCATAATTCTATCAGCAATGATGAAATGTTCTCTTGTCCACGATTCGTCAAATGCTCTCATGAATGGGTGTCTGACTACACTTATCCTAACCGTATCGTGTATATTAAATCGAAAATTGGTTTGTATCTTATCAGGACGCTCCGTTTCGTATAACTGCTTCCATATTTTGTATTCATCCGATACTGTAACGGAAGCAGGAGTCTTTTAATACTGCTATGATAAGAGTGATTGTAGGAATTTGTTGCTTTCTGCAACTGATCGACCCATTTGTGTGTATTTTGAGCAAGCATATAGGTAAACAATAACTTTTTTAAAGTCTTGAAAAATCTCTCAACTATGTTGGCTTTTGTTTCTGTATTATTAGAAAAAAAATGATTTATTCTCAGTTTCTTGAATAAATTCTGTGTCGCACGGGATCTGAACTCGGGACCTCTATCAGAACGACAGTTGGTTATAGTCCCTAATTTTAACAACAAGCTTTTTAAAGCTGGGACGAATTCTTGCGATTTCAAACTTTTCAAAGCTACTGTATGAGCAACTTTACTGAAGCAGTCTATCCCAGCTAAGATGTAGATATATCCAGAATTATCTTTATCGTACTGCGGTATATGAGCTGTATCCAAGTCTATTTGATAACCAATATATGGAGTTACAACTCGATTTCTAACAAAGTTAGTATTCACTTGTCTAAGTAATGTGTAATACTCTCGACTTTGTAGAAATTCTTTGATTTGTTTTCTGGTTACGATATGTTTATTATCTTTTTTTATAGCTCTGTAGAATTTATCAACACCGCTATAGGCACCAGGAAAATTAAAATCTTGAAATTTTTCCAGAAGATAGTTTCTCACATCTAGTGCCAAATCCATCTCTCTTTTTTTTCAGTAATAGGAACACCCCGGTGGTGGTTTTCTCTGTGAACTTTGTTTCCGAATTATCCCTGAACCATTCTGAACTAGAGTTTGAGGTATATTGCTATCTCGCAGTGCTACTCTAAACTGATGTAAACCTTCTGGTTGTACGTTTTTATAACGGTAAAGCGTGCATTTTATCAAATCCATGATGTGACTGTTTGGTAAAAGATTTTGGTTAATTATTACCTCACCCTTTTTATTCCAAGTTATATTTTCGTCGTTATCCTCAATATGTTGTAGTATAGCTCGAGCTTATATTTGATATTCTGAGGGATTGATGACAGAATACTATCAGAACTTAGTTTAGGAGTTGCTGCAGCTGCTGCTGCAGGCACTGCAGGCACTGCGGGTACTGCGGGTACTGCGGGTACTGCAGTTGCTACTGCGGGTACTGCAGTTGTTGTAGCAGCTGCAGTTGCTACTGTGGGTACTGCAGTTGTTGTTGTAGCAGCTGCAGTTGCTACTGCAGGTACTGCAGGTGCTGCAGCTGCTGCTGTTGCACTACTGTTGGTAAATGGAATTAAAACGTATTTCTTCATTTTAAGACTTTAATCAGGATCTTTTTAGCTGATAGCAGAATGTTGTGAATCTTGGATGAATTATTTCTAATGATAGAATAATTCTTCTTATCGGAATTCTTTTTATTGGTTATTTTTGAAATTTAACTTTTTATGTTTGGAAAGCAATTTTTGGGTTTGAGGTGATAATACTGAGGAGTTGAGTGTGATATTATATATGATGATTACTGTGTTAGCTACTTGTTCTTCATTAGCTGTTTCTAATAGGGCTATGGCTTGATTAATGCTACAAGAAAGAAGTAGATGAAAAAATTTGTTTAAAAATTTTTTTTTTGAAAAAAAACTTTTTTCATGGTAAAATATTTTCATTAATTTTGTGATTTTTAACCCCTTTCAAACGAGGGTTAGGCATGAGACAGCCCAGGCTGGAAGCCAGCAATGTAGACCAGAGAGTTTTATCACCGTTTTCTATGGAAAGGTTGATTACAGAAGTAATAATGATGATATAAATTACGATAATCTGACTGATGAATCCGAACTGAGATTTCGGACATTTACGTGTGAAGCAATACCACTCTTCGTAATTAGATGTTCTCTCTTCCATTCCAACCCTGTAACTAATTTTTATTATTTTCCTATATTTCATTCATTTATATCTATATTATTTAGACGCGCACGAGCGGGCGAGCGCCCCGCTCGGGCGAATATAAAGCACCAAGTGATAGTTAATCGGAACGCTCCAGTGGGTGCACTAGGTATTTCAATCTTTTTTGTATATAATAGTATCTTCCATGGGGAATATTTTTGTTCTGAGTCGTAATTCATCAGGGCATTGCGCTGTTAAATCTATAATGAGATACCCGTACTGCTAATTTTTCATTATATCATTATAAGCCTGGATTAACAATCCAGGGATATGAGGGAAGATTTGACTATTAAGATATGATAATTGTAATAAACTACGAGGAGAACGAAATACTTCCATGTATTTTGTGTTAAGATTTATTGTCACTTGCTTCTTTCCTTGAATGAAAGCATTCTGCAGTATGTAGAAACATGTGCAATTCCTATGGTGACTTATTCTTGTAAATAACAATTCCATAACTGAGGAATTAGCTGCTTCATCCATGAGATCATCCACAATTATCAAACTATGTTTTTCTGGATCAGTAAATGCTAACAATTCATCTTCAGTAGGTAATCCTTGCTGAAAACTAATGTTTTCTATGATTTCTTGTATTTGGTCATAGGTATTTTGCCAGATGCCATAGTAATATTTTATAATAGATGGTGGTTGTTCACCGAATAAATGCTCCTTATTTTGTAGTATTCGCTTAATAAAATTAGTCTTTCCCGATCCTGACTGACCAAATAAGATATGCGTGGATCCGGGTTCAAACCCCAACATGTTTACTGCATCACAACTTGTGAATAAATGTTAAGATATTTTGTATATTAGCACTTTTATATCAACACAGAATATCCAGACTACGGAAATATACATTGTGCAGACCAGTGTGCAGAGCAGTGTGCAGCAGTGCGATAAGCTACATTCTCAAATGCTTTCAACCGTACAAAAAAGCATTATTAGGACAAACCATGGCTGGTTGAACCCCTAACAACCACTAAACAGCTGATTTGGGGGAGCTGGTTATCAAATGAGTTGAAGTATAACAGATTCCAACTCATTGATTACTATTCTCATTTAATCAGCATATTCTACAAACAACTAGTGGGGTGATGGTGATGAAAATTTTATTTGATCATGAATGGAATGAAAATGATAGTGGTGGTGGGTTTTGAATTGATTGTTGGGTTGGAACTGTCAGTTCGAAGCTTTCAGTCAACAAGTTACACAGTCTTGTAAAAGCAACAATAATGTGTAACCTGTTTTACAATGTCGCGACGTGAACGCAAGCTTGTGACATCATAATTTTGTACAGCCATTTTGCTGATTTTTTTTTTAGAATTGGAGGGTTTTAAAAATTTTTTTTTTAACCCAGTAGGGTTATTTTATAAATGATGGGAGCACTAGAAACATTTCTGACAGATTTTGTGATTTTTTTGATGTTCGAATTGACAAATCTCTGCGTTTTCATAACGCACACAATCCAACAATTCGGTCCATTCCGGATCCAGATTGATGAATTCCTGAAATTTTAATGAAACGCCGGGTATACCGGGCAATGGTGTTGGATCGTCTTTTCTTTTGTAGAATTGACGAATTGTGAGACATTTGTAATCTGGCTTAATTTGGAGGAAAATCATATCACCCAAAGGGAGAAAGAATTCCTCTGTCATTTGCTCAGATTTACATTCATCCACGGCACGACGTATTTCGTCAAAGAATTTGTTCATAAGTTTGACTGAACCACATCCCAGTGTGATTGAGTATTTTCTCAAATCGCTTGCTTCTACATCGGGGCGATGAATTGTCATTCCTTCTGGAAATGATCGCACCCTAACGCTCCTCCTATGACCTATGTCCAGGACATAGGTTGACCATTCACCAGGTTGGGTGGTCATAGCGTAATAGGAGGAGCTCGTCGTTGCCATGGTTAGAAGCAGTTTGAGTGTTGAGAGTGGGGGTGATGGGGCTTTATATTGTAGGAGGCCAGCTGGAGGGTTACACTGGCTCCCCCTATTTCCCATTACCTCATAAGCTATTTTTAGAAAATGATCACCCTGTCTATTTTTAGATTAGGGGGTTCCCAAGTATTGCAGCATAGACTACAGCCAGCTACAGCAGACTGTTATGGATTACAATGGATGAGGGGGTCAAGAGGGGGTCTGATTCACTGCACCGTGACGATGACTTTGACAGGTGTGCGATTTATTACCTACCCTTCCTTCACATAAGCTACCCTAGCTTCACCGGATGCATTCGTAGTGCAAGACCTTGGTTTGATGACGAAGTAAGAGAAGCTATTAAAAACCGTAAGAAAGCCCTCAGAATTTTTAAATCACAGCCGACCATCAACAATCTGAATAATTTTAAGTGCCTGAAAGCCAAAGCGCGTAGAATTGTCAGGCAAAAAAAACGTAGTTGCTGGAGAGACTATGTCTCCAGACTCACTGAAAGAACTCCTAGCAATAAAGTCTGGAAAATGATTAAGAAGATTGAAGGAAAGAACCTAGCTTCGCATGTAAGCATTCTAGAAGTGAATGGAGAACATCTCTCCTCACCAGAACAAATATCAAACGGGTTAGGAGAACAGTTTGCATACAACTCCTCATCGGAGAACTATACGAGAGAATTTCAATGTTATAAGGCTCAAGCTGAGAGATTAACCCTAAATATACAGTCTGATAACAGCGAAGATTATAACTCCTACATCACCTTAGAAGAACTTCAGAAGGTCATCTTAAAAGCGACTGACTCTGCAACAGGCCCTGATAATATACATTATCAAATCTTAAAACACCTACCTCAATCCTCTTTAAAAACATTACTGTATATCTTTAATCAAATTTGGGAGAAGGGATGTCTTCCATCCCTGTGGAAACAAGCCACGGTCATCCCAATTCCCAAGCCGGGGAAGGATCATAGTGATCCTATGAATTATCGACCAATAGCCTTAACCAGTTGTCTATGTAAGACAATGGAGCGAATTGTTACTGATAGACTGGTTTGGTTCCTGGAGTCGAACCAGCTTATTACAGAGTTCCAATCTGGATTTCGCCGTCACAGGAGCACATTAGATCATTTAGTCAGACTGGAAACTTATGTTAGAGATGCTTTCATTAACAGAGAACACGTAGTAGCCATATTCTTTGACCTAGAAAAAGCTTATGACACTACATGGAAATATGGAATAATGAAAGATCTCCACGACTTAGGGCTTCGAGGTCGCCTTCCAGTTTTCATCGGATCCTTCCTACAGGATCGCTTCTTTAAGGTCCGAGTGGGATCAACGATGTCAAGCCCCTACTCTCAGGAGAATGGAGTCCCTCAGGGTAGTATTCTCTCGCCCACCCTCTTTAACGTCAAAATCAACAGTATAGTAAATTCCATCTCAGAAAATCTCATGGCGTCCCTATATGTTGACGATTTCCTCATTGCATATCGTTCCAGATATATGCCAACCATAGAACGACAACTGCAATTAAATTTGAATAGGATTCACAAATGGTCACTCGAAAATGGCTTCAAGTTCTCTAAACAGAAGACAGTTTGTCTGCCTTTCTATTACTTACGATCAAACCTTCCAGATCCATCACTAATAATTGACAACTGTCAAATAAAAGTGGTGAATGAAACAAAATTTTTGGGTGTACTCTTTGACTCCAAATTGTCTTTCATTCCGCATATCAAAGCACTGAAAGCGAAGTGCCTGAAATCAATGAACCTCCTTAAAGTAGTGAGCAAATATAATTGGGGTGGGGACACAACGGTCCTCCTTCGTCTCTATCGAGCAATTACTCGTTCTCGACTTGATTATGGTTCTGTGGTATATGGCTCCGCCAGACCATCTTATCTAAAATGCCTGAATTCTGTACATCATCAAGGGTTGCGACTAAGCTTAAGAGCTTTTCGTACATCTCCTGTAGAGAGCTTATATGTACTGGCAGGGGAACCTCCACTTTCCCTTCGTCGTATCAAGTTATCCATGCAATACATACTAAAGGTAGCTTCAACTCCAACAAATCCAACATATGATGTAATATTTCATCCAAAATACATGCATCATTATGAATCTCGTTCAAACGCCATTCGACCACTGGGATTACGCATGAAATTCTATCTTGAGGCTGCAAAAATTGATACTACAATCATTGCCGAGACGGAAGTACCACCCATTCCGCCATGGATTCTCCCAGTCCCGAAAGTTATACTGGATTTGGCAGAGCTTAAGAAAAGCGAAACCAATCCGGTAGACTATCAAAACCTATTTTATAGTATAAGGTTTAAATACGAATCGTACAAATTTCTATACACAGATGGCTCAAAAATGGAAAGACGAGTAGGCTGTGCTGTCACTTCTTATAAAACCGTTATAGCTGAATGTCGTCTTCCAGACCACTGCTCAATATACACTGCAGAATTAACAGCTATTTACCTTGCCTTAAAGAATATCGAGGACTCAGAATCAGATCGTTATGTTATCTGTTCTGATTCCAAATCTGCTCTTCAAGCAATCCAAAATAAACAACTTGATAACCCTGGGATCTTAGATGTTCTTATTAAGTATTTCTATCTTCACGAATACAAAGACATAGTATTCTGCTGGATTCCTGGACACGCTGGCATTGAAGGGAATGAAAAAGCAGACCTGGCAGCAAAAAGGGCTCTTACAAAAGAGATAACTGATTTTACCATTCCATACACTGATTTTAAAATGACTATAAAATCTTTTATCATGTCTTGCTGGCAAAGACAATGGAATGAGTGTAATAACAACAAGTTGCATTCAATCTTACCTTGCATTCAAAATAAAATACCTAGTAGGTTCAATACTCGCAAAGATCAAGGAATATATCACAGATGCCTCATAGGACATTCAAGACTTACACATTTACACCTTTTAGTCAATGAACCGGCACCGGTATGCCAGAGTTGTCGGTGCCCCCTAACAATCAAACATATTTTATTAGATTGCAGCCACTTACAACGCTTTAGAAGACCTTTGTTTCAATCTAATACCTTACAACATCTCGTTACCAGATATCCAACCCAGACAATTATAGATTTTTTATATGCTTCTGGTTTCTACTACCAAATATAGTTAATCAATCTTAACCTAGAGAGCCTCTACATAGCCCACTCAGGTGCTGATGAGGCGTTAAACAATAACTCACACACACACACACACACACCACCCATTCCGCCATGGATTCTCCCAGTCCCGAAAGTTATACTGGATTTGGCAGAGCTTAAGAAAAGCGAAACCAATCCGGTAGACTATCAAAACTTATTTTATAGTATAAGGTTTAAATACGAATCGTACAAATTTCTATACACAGATGGCTCAAAAATGGAAAGACGAGTAGGCTGTGCTGTCACTTCTTATAAAACCGTTATAGCTGAATGTCGTCTTCCAGACCACTGCTCAATATACACTGCAGAATTAACAGCTATTTACCTTGCCTTAAAGAACATCGAGGACTCAGAATCAGATCGTTATGTTATCTGTTCTGATTCCAAATCTGCTCTTCAAGCAATCCAAAATAAACAACTTGATAACCCTGGGATCTTAGATGTTCTGATTAAGTATTTCTATCTTCACGAATACAAAGACATAGTATTCTGCTGGATTCCTGGACACGCTGGCATTGAAGGGAATGAAAAAGCAGACCTGGCAGCAAAAAGGGCTCTTACAAAAGAGATAACTGATTTTACCATTCCATACACTGATTTTAAAATGACTATAAAATCTTTTATCATGTCTTGCTGGCAAAGACAATGGAATGAATGTAATAACAACAAGTTGCATTCAATCTTACCTTGCATTCAAAATAAAATACCGAGTAGGTTCAATACTCGCAAAGATCAAGGAATATATCACAGATGCCTCATAGGACATTCAAGACTTACACATTTACACCTTTTAGTCAATGAACCGGCACCGGTATGCCAGAGTTGTCGGTGCCCCCTAACAATCAAACATATTTTATTAGATTGCAGCCACTTACAACGCTTTAGAAGACCTTTGTTTCAAGCTAATACCTTACAACATCTCTTTACTAGATATCCAACCCAGACAATTATTGATTTTTTATATGCTTCTGGTTTCTACTACCAAATATAGATAATCAATCTTAACCTAGAGAGCCTCTACATAGCCCACTCAGGTGCTGATGAGGCGTTAAACAATAACTCACACACACACACACACACTCCTCTAACTCGCCGACACTCTCCTCGAAATCGTTCACTAATTGGCTGCAACTTGGCGAGTCACTCCTGGTACTCGGCCAGTCGCTCGCTGAACCCGCCGAGTAACTCTGTGAGTAATTCGGTGAGTAATTCGGCGAGTCACTTCTGGTCACTTTTTCCGCAAAAATTTGTCGCCAACTCCTCGAATTTTGGGTGTTACGTAATTTTTGTTATTACTACGAGTTGACTACGAGTAACTCGGCTATGTGGGAACGGGGCTTTACACATTTACACCTTTTAGTCAATGAACCGGCACCGGTATGCCAGAGTTGTCGGTGCCCCCTAACAATCAAACATATTTTATTAGATTGCAGCCACTTACAATGCTTTAGAAGACCTTTGTTTCAAGCTAATACCTTACAACATCTCTTTACCAGATATCCAACCCAGACAATTATAGATTTTTTATATGCTTCTTGTTTCTACTACCAAATATAGTTAATCAATCTTAACCCAGAGAGCCTCTACATAGTCCACTCAGGTGCTGATGAGGCGTTAAACAATAACTCACACACGCACATTAGATTGCACCCACTTACAACGCATTAGAAGACCTCTGTTTCAAGCTACTACCTTACAACATCTCTTTACTAGATATCCAACCCAGACAATTATTGATTTTTTATATGCTTCTGGTTTCTACTACCAAATATAGATAATCAATCTTAACCTAGAGAGCCTCTACATAGCCCACTCAGGTGCTGATGAGGCGTTAAACAATAACACACACACACACCTAAGTTGACAAACTCGAACCATTCAGAATAATAATCCACTATGATTAAGTACTTGGAGTTGTTACAGTCAAACAAATCAGTTGCGACGGTTGACCATGGTTCTGTAGGTACCTCAGAAGGCATCAGAGATTCTTTTGTCTGATAGTTGCGAAACTTCTGACAAGTGTTGCATTTAGACACTAGGTCTTCAATTTGGCCATTGATTCCTGGCCAGTAGAGCAGGTCTTTAGCTAACTGTTACATTTTGACAATGGCTTGGTGTGATTCATGAAGCATGTTCAAAATGTCTGTCCACAGACTGCTTGGCACCACAATTATTTGAGGTGCTTGTTCATTCTGTCTCTTAGTTTATTGTCTGGCCTACGCCCTCGAAGGTCCTGGGCCTCCACGCGGCGAGGGTGGAAACACTTGGGGTGAAGTCCTCTATCCCCAGTGGCTAAAACAGGACCGTGCGCATTGCACAAGCTGCTCCAGCTTTACAGGAGGGTGTGTCCCCTACCATACAGGGGAAACAAAAATGAATATGTCCGAATCGACAATTTCAGACCGGCTCGCACGTCCCCCGGGTGAACAAGGTGCGCGTCCCTCAGCGGTAAACCAGGCTGAGGTCGAAAAATTGGCTACTGGTTCCAGACTTGGTAAACGTTTGCGTCCATCATTAGATGACGCAAATCAAAGCTCTCAATCTGCCTCTCTATTTCAGACATGGCCCAAGTTTCTTGTAATTACTGGCAGTGATGATGGGTTTTCCCGTCTCTCAGCCATTACAATTTGCAGGACCTTGAAAGAAAACGTAGGTTATATTGAAAATACAAGGAGATTAAAGAATTCTTCCTTGCTGGTGCAGGTTGCACACAAGGACCAATCTTTGAAGTTGCTGGAGTGGAAGGCCTTTGCGGGTGCCCCTATTAAGGTGGAGCCCCATCGGTTTTTCAACTCCTGCAAGGGCGTTATAACATCGCACGAGAGCAGTCTCTGCTCTGATGAGGAACTGAGGGACTGGCTGGATGACTACAATGTCATCCACATTCATCGCCAGCCCCCAAGATATTCACGACAGCTTCTCACACTGACCTTTGATGGCACAGTTTTGCCTGACAAGGTCAGCATTGGGTTCGAGTGGTGTAGGGTACGTCCCTACATCCCGAACCCAAAACGATGTTATAATTGCCAGCGATTTGGCCATTTTAGCGGCTCCTGCCGCGCCAAAGCAACCTGCGCCAATTGTGGGTCACGGGAACACGTTCATTCCCGTGACTCACCATGTCAGAAACAGTCATATTGTGTTAATTGTGGAGGTGATGGGCCAGCCTATCACCGTGGCTGTCCCAAATGGCAGCTAGAGAAAGAGATCCTGAAGTTAAAGACCACCAAGGATATCTCCTTTCCCCAAGCACGCCGTATAGCTGAACAGGCTGCTGGGGCAAGCTATGCCTCAGTCCTGTCTCAGATGGCTGGACCTAGATCTCCTTCACCCAGATCATCGCCCAGGCGAAGGATTGACCTAGATCCTAATTATAAATATTCAAAGGCAGGCCAAAGCACGCAGAAAGAGAAACCAGAATCTAAGACTTCACAGGCAGACGATCACCTCGCAAGAATAAAGCAGCATGCTATAGATGTCGGAAAAGGACATCTTGTAGCTCCATCGGTTAGTGCGTCACAACTTAGTGTACCCTCACAGGGTGCACCTTCCGGCGTTGAGTCGGAAGAGATACACCAGCCGATGGAAGAGGAGGCAGGGACTACCACCATCCCTAGGCCTCAACGGGTGGGGGCAATTGATAAAAGATCAATTGTTCCCAAAAGACCCCCCCTCATCAGAAAAACACTAGAAAAATCTAGTGCACTGAGCTTCATAACACCACCATCTAAGCATGGTGGGGCCCTCAAAAAGATCTTAACACCAAAAGAGGCAGCGACTTTGAAGAAAAAGTGAATATTCATACAAATTCATACCATGCACTACAGATTTTACTATGATAATATTAAACTCTTTTAACTAATTCATGGACAGTATCATTCAGTGGAACTGTCGAGGTTTCAGAGCCAACTTCGATGAAATAGGTTGCATGGTCCAAGACTTAAACCCTAGTGTTTTCTGTCTACAGGAAACATTTCTGAAACCTCCAAATAGTTTTAAACTGAGAAACTATCATATGTATAATACATATGGCAATATTGCCCACGATAGAGCCACTGGTGGCTCATCAATTTTAGTTAAAAATGGCATCATTCATACCCATATTGCTCTTAACACTAACCTTCAGGCTACAGCAGTTCGTCTGAACCTGAATAAAACATTCACCATATGTTCCTTATATATTCCTCCACCCTTTCACCTTACAGCCAGTGATTTGCATAACCTTTACAATCAACTTCCTGAACCGCGTCTTATCCTAGGAGATTTTAACAGCCATAACCAATTGTGGGGAAGCACTTCCCACAACAACAAAGGAAAAACCATTGAAGATTTTCTCAATGACCACACCCTTTGCTTGTTCAATGATGGTTCACCTACATATCTTCACCCAGGTCATGGAACATTTTCAGCGATAGACCTTAGTATATGTGATCCAGCGTTATTTCTGGAATTTGAATGGAGAGTATTAGAGGACACTCACGGCAGTGATCACTTTCCTATTGTCCTACAAAACGTAGAAGGTACAAGAGAAGTGGGTCAACTCCGATGGAAGTTGCATAAAGCGGATTGGACCTCCTTCGAAAAGCACTGCTTAGAAACAATTACTATGTCTCATTATAGGAATTGTAATAATCTCGTTGAAGATTTTACTGATGATATTACTGATATAGCCAATAAAACAATACCGATGACAAAAAATAATTCTAAACGTAGTGCAAGACCTTGGTTTGATGACGAAGTAAGAGAAGCTATTAAAAACCGTAAGAAAGCCCTCAGAATTTTTAAATCACAGCCGACCATCAACAATCTGAATAATTTTAAGTGCCTGAAAGCCAAAGCGCGTAGAATTGTCAGGCAAAAAAAACGTAGTTGCTGGAGAGACTATGTCTCCAGACTCACTGAAAGAACTCCTAGCAATAAAGTCTGGAAAATGATTAAGAAGATTGAAGGAAAGAACCTAGCTTCGCATGTAAGCATTCTAGAAGTGAATGGAGAACATCTCTCCTCACCAGAACAAATATCAAACGGGTTAGGAGAACAGTTTGCATACAACTCCTCATCGGAGAACTATACGAGAGAATTTCAATGTTATAAGGCTCAAGCTGAGAGATTAACCCTAAATATACAGTCTGATAACAGCGAAGATTATAACTCCTACATCACCTTAGAAGAACTTCAGAAGGTCATCTTAAAAGCGACTGACTCTGCAACAGGCCCTGATAATATACATTATCAAATCTTAAAACACCTACCTCAATCCTCTTTAAAAACATTACTGTACATCTTTAATCAAATTTGGGAGAAGGGATGTCTTCCATCCCTGTGGAAACAAGCCACGGTCATCCCAATTCCCAAGCCGGGGAAGGATCATAGTGATCCTATCAATTATCGACCAATAGCCTTAACCAGTTGTCTATGTAAGACAATGGAGCGAATTGTTACTGATAGACTGGTTTGGTTCCTGGAGTCGAACCAGCTTATTACAGAGTTCCAATCTGGATTTCGCCGTCACAGGAGCACATTAGATCATTTAGTCAGACTGGAAACTTATGTTAGAGATGCTTTCATTAACAGAGAACACGTAGTAGCCATATTCTTTGACCTAGAAAAAGCTTATGACACTACATGGAAATATGGAATAATGAAAGATCTCCACGACTTAGGGCTTCGAGGTCGCCTTCCAGTTTTCATCGGATCCTTCCTACAGGATCGCTTCTTTAAGGTCCGAGTGGGATCAACGATGTCAAGCCCCTACTCTCAGGAGAATGGAGTCCCTCAGGGTAGTATTCTCTCGCCCATCCTCTTTAACGTCAAAATCAACAGTATAGTAAATTCCATCTCAGAAAATCTCATGTCGTCCCTATATGTTGACGATTTCCTCATTGCCTATCGTTCCAGATATATGCCAACCATAGAACGACAACTGCAATTAAATTTGAATAGGATTCACAAATGGTCACTCGAAAATGGCTTCAAGTTCTCTAAACAGAAGACAGTTTGTCTGCCTTTCTATTACTTACGATCAAACCATCCAGATCCATCACTAATAATTGACAACTGTCAAATAAAAGTGGTGAATGAAACAAAATTTTTGGGTGTACTCTTTGACTCCAAATTGTCTTTCATTCCGCATATCAAAGCACTGAAAGCAAAGTGCCTGAAATCAATGAACCTCCTTAAAGTAGTGAGCAAATATAATTGGGGTGGGGACACAACGGTCCTCCTTCGTCTCTATCGAGCAATTACTCGTTCTCGACTTGATTATGGTTCTGTGGTATATGGCTCCGCCAGACCATCTTATCTAAAATGCCTGAATTCTGTACATCATCAAGGGTTGCGACTAAGCTTAAGAGCTTTTCGTACATCTCCTGTAGAGAGCTTATATGTACTGGCAGGGGAACCTCCACTTTCCCTTCGTCGTATCAAGTTATCCATGCAATACATACTAAAGGTAGCTTCAACTCCAACAAATCCAACATATGATGTAATATTTCATCCAAAATACATGCATCATTATGAATCTCGTTCAAACGCCATTCGACCACTGGGATTACGCATGAAATTCTATCTTGAGGCTGCAAAAATTGATACTACAATCATTGCCGAGACGGAAGTACCACCCATTCCGCCATGGATTCTCCCAGTCCCGAAAGTTATACTGGATTTGGCAGAGCTTAAGAAAAGCGAAACCAATCCGGTAGACTATCAAAACTTATTTTATAGTATAAGGTTTAAATACGAATCGTACAAATTTCTATACACAGATGGCTCAAAAATGGAAAGACGAGTAGGCTGTGCTGTCACTTCTTATAAAACCGTTATAGCTGAATGTCGTCTTCCAGACCACTGCTCAATATACACTGCAGAATTAACAGCTATTTACCTTGCCTTAAAGAACATCGAGGACTCAGAATCAGATCGTTATGTTATCTGTTCTGATTCCAAATCTGCTCTTCAAGCAATCCAAAATAAACAACTTGATAACCCTGGGATCTTAGATGTTCTGATTAAGTATTTCTATCTTCACGAATACAAAGACATAGTATTCTGCTGGATTCCTGGACACGCTGGCATTGAAGGGAATGAAAAAGCAGACCTGGCAGCAAAAAGGGCTCTTACAAAAGAGATAACTGATTTTACCATTCCATACACTGATTTTAAAATGACTATAAAATCTTTTATCATGTCTTGCTGGCAAAGACAATGGAATGAATGTAATAACAACAAGTTGCATTCAATCTTACCTTGCATTCAAAATAAAATACCGAGTAGGTTCAATACTCGCAAAGATCAAGGAATATATCACAGATGCCTCATAGGACATTCAAGACTTACACATTTACACCTTTTAGTCAATGAACCGGCACCGGTATGCCAGAGTTGTCGGCGCCCCCTAACAATCAAACATATTTTATTAGATTGCATCCACTTACAACGCATTAGAAGACCTCTGTTTCAAGCTACTACCTTACAACATCTCTTTACTAGATATCCAACCCAGACAATTATTGATTTTTTATATGCTTCTGGTTTCTACTACCAAATATAGATAATCAATCTTAACCTAGAGAGCCTCTACATAGCCCACTCAGGTGCTGATGAGGCGTTAAACAATAACTCACACACACACACACACAGGGCAAAGCTTGCAGAAACATAAACCTGAATCTAAGACTTCACAGGCAGACGATCACCTCGCAAGAATAAAGCAGCATGCTATAGATGTCGGAAAAGGACATCTTGTAGCTCCATCGGTTGGTGCGTCACAACTTAGTGTACCCTCACAGGGTGCACCTTCCGGCGTTGAGTCGGAAGAGATACACCAGCCGATGGAAGAGGAGGCAGGGACTACCACCATCCCTAGGCCTCAACGGGAGGGGGCAATTGATAAAAGATCAATTGTTCCCAAAAGACCCCCCCTCATCAGAAAAACACTAGAAAAATCTAGTGCACTGAGCTTCATAGCACCACCATCTAAGCATGGTGGGGCCCTCAAAAAGATCTTAACACCAAAAGAGGCAGCGACTTTGAAGAAAAAGTGAATATTCATACAAATTCATACCATGCACTACAGATTTTACTATGATAATATTAAACTCTTTTAACTAATTCATGGACAGTATCATTCAGTGGAACTGTCGAGGTTTCAGAGCCAACTTCGATGAAATAGGTTGCATGGTCCAAGACTTAAACCCTAGTGTTTTCTGTCTACAGGAAACATTTCTGAAACCTCCAAATAGTTTTAAACTGAGAAACTATCATATGTATAATACATATGGCAATATTGCCCACGATAGAGCCACTGGTGGCTCATCAATTTTAGTTAAAAATGGCATCATTCATACCCATATTGCTCTTAACACTAACCTTCAGGCTACAGCAGTTCGTCTGAACCTGAATAAAACATTCACCATATGTTCCATATATATTCCTCCACCCTTTCACCTTACAGCCAGTGATTTGCATAACCTATACAATCAACTGCCTGAACCGCGTCTTATCCTAGGAGATTTTAACAGCCATAACCAATTGTGGGGAAGCACTTCCCACAACAACAAAGGAAAAACCATTGAAGATTTTCTCAATGACCACACCCTTTGCTTGTTCAATGATGGTTCACCTACATATCTTCACCCAGGTCATGGAACATTTTCAGCGATAGACCTTAGTATATGTGATCCAGCATTATTTCTGGAATTTGAATGGAGAGTATTAGAGGACACTCACGGCAGTGATCACTTTCCTATTGTCCTACAAAACGTAGAAGGTACAAGAGAAGTGGGTCAACTCCGATGGAAGTTGCATAAAGCGGATTGGACCTCCTTCGAAAAGCACTGCTTAGAAACAATTACTATGTCTCATTATAGGAATTGTAATAATCTCGTTGAAGATTTTACTGATGATATTACTGATATAGCCAATAAAACAATACCGATGACAAAAAATAATTCTAAACGAAGTGCAAGACCCTGGTTTGACGACGAAGTAAGGGAAGCTATTAAAAACCGTAAGAAAGCCCTCAGAATTTTTAAATCACAGCCGACCATCAACAATCTGAATAATTTTAAGTGCCTGAAAGCCAAAGCGCGTAGAATTGTCAGGCAAAAAAAACGTAGTTGCTGGAGAGACTATGTCTCCAGACTCACTGAAAGAACTCCTAGCAATAAAGTCTGGAAAATGATTAAGAAGATTGAAGGAAAGAACCTAGCTTCGCATGTAAGCATTCTAGAAGTGAATGGAGAACATCTCTCCTCACCAGAACAAATATCAAACGGGTTAGGAGAACAGTTTGCATACAACTCCTCATCGGAGAACTATACGAGAGAATTTCAATGTTATAAGGCTCAAGCTGAGAGATTAACCCTAAATATACAGTCTGATAACAGCGAAGATTATAACTCCTACATCACCTTAGAAGAACTTCAGAAGGCCATCTTAAAACCGACTGACTCTGCAACAGGCCCTGATAATATACATTATCAAATCTTAAAACACCTACCTCAATCCTCTTTAAAAACATTACTGTATATCTTTAATCAAATTTGGGAGAAGGGATGTCTTCCATCCCTGTGGAAACAAGCCACGGTCATCCCAATTCCCAAGCCGGGGAAGGATCATAGTGATCCTATGAATTATCGACCAATAGCCTTAACCAGTTGTCTATGTAAGACAATGGAGCGAATTGTTACTGATAGACTGGTTTGGTTCCTGGAGTCGAACCAGCTTATTACAGAGTTCCAATCTGGATTTCGCCGTCACAGGAGCACATTAGATCATTTAGTCAGACTGGAAACTTATGTTAGAGATGCTTTCATTAACAGAGAACACGTAGTAGCCATATTCTTTGACCTAGAAAAAGCTTATGACACTACATGGAAATATGGAATAATGAAAGATCTCCACGACTTAGGGCTTCGAGGTCGCCTTCCAGTTTTCATCGGATCCTTCCTACAGGATCGCTTCTTTAAGGTACGAGTGGGATCAACGATGTCAAGCCCCTACTCTCAGGAGAATGGAGTCCCTCAGGGTAGTATTCTCTCGCCCACCCTCTTTAACGTCAAAATCAACAGTATAGTAAATTCCATCTCAGAAAATCTCATGTCGTCCCTATATGTTGACGATTTCCTCATTGCATATCGTTCCAGATATATGCCAACCATAGAACGACAACTGCAATTAAATTTGAATAGGATTCACAAATGGTCACTCGAAAATGGCTTCAAGTTCTCTAAACAGAAGACAGTTTGTCTGCCTTTCTATTATTTACGATCAAACCATCCAGATCCATCACTAATAATTGACAACTGTCAAATAAAAGTGGTGAATGAAACAAAATTTTTGGGTGTACTCTTTGACTCCAAATTGTCTTTCATTCCGCATATCAAAGCACTGAAAGCAAAGTGCCTGAAATCAATGAACCTCCTTAAAGTAGTGAGCAAATATAATTGGGGTGGGGACACAACGGTCCTCCTTCGTCTCTATCGAGCAATTACTCGTTCTCGACTTGATTATGGTTCTGTGGTATATGGCTCCGCCAGACCATCTTATCTAAAATGCCTGAATTCTGTACATCATCAAGGGTTGCGACTAAGCTTAAGAGCTTTTCGTACATCTCCTGTAGAGAGCTTATATGTACTGGCAGGGGAACCTCCACTTTCCCTTCGTCGTATCAAGTTATCCATGCAATACATACTAAAAGTAGCTTCAACTCCAACAAATCCAACATATGATGTTATATTTCATCCAAAATACATGCATCATTATGAATCTCGTTCAAACGCCATTCGACCACTGGGATTACGCATGAAATTCTACCTTGAGGCTGCAAAAATTGATACTACAATCATTGCCGAGACGGAAGTACCACCCATTCCGCCATGGATTCTCCCAGTCCCGAAAGTTATACTGGATTTGGCAGAGCGTAAGAAAAGCGAAACCAATCCGGTAGACTATCAAAACCTATTTTATAGTATAAGGTTTAAATACGAATCGTACAAATTTCTATACACAGATGGCTCAAAAATGGAAAGACGAGTAGGCTGTGCAGTCACTTCTTATAAAACCGTTATAGCTGAATGTCGTCTTCCAGACCACTGCTCAATATACACTGCAGAATTAACAGCTATTTACCTTGCCTTAAAGAACATCGAGGACTCAGAATCAGATCGTTATGTTATCTGTTCTGATTCAAAATCTGCTCTTCAAGCAATCCAAAATAAACAACTTGATAACCCTGGGATCTTAGATGTTCTTATTAAGTATTTCTATCTTCACGAATACAAAGACATAGTATTCTGCTGGATTCCTGGACACGCTGGCATTGAAGGGAATGAAAAAGCAGACCTGGCAGCAAAAAGGGCTCTTACAAAAGAGATAACTGATTTTACCATTCCATACACTGATTTTAAAATGACTATAAAATCTTTTATCATGTCTTGCTGGCAAAGACAATGGAATGAATGTAATAACAACAAGTTGCATTCAATCTTACCTTGCATTCAAAATAAAATACCGAGTAGGTTCAATACTCGCAAAGATCAAGGAATATATCACAGATGCCTCATAGGACATTCAAGACTTACACATTTACACCTTTTAGTCAATGAACCGGCACCGGTATGCCAGAGTTGTCGGCGCTCCCTAACAATCAAACATATTTTATTAGATTGCATCCACTTACAACGCATTAGAAGACCTCTGTTTCAAGCTACTACCTTACAACATCTCTTTACTAGATATCCAACCCAGACAATTATTGATTTTTTATATGCTTCTGGTTTCTACTACCAAATATAGATAATCAATCTTAACCTAGAGAGCCTCTACATAGCCCACTCAGGTGCTGATGAGGCGTTAAACAATAACTCACACACACACATTGTCTGGCCTACATACAGTGCTGCAGTGCATTTATCCATCCTAGGAGGTAAACGTTTTTAGAGTTGCAGTCTCCTGCTGCTGTCAGCGAAAATTTACCAGTTGTTGTTACTATGCTTTTTCCTTCATATACTAATTTGCATAGTTTGCAATTTGCTGTCTTACACTTTCTCATGCCGTACTGTCCCGACTTCGGGTTTCTCAGGTGGTCAACTTCCTTAGCTATCTTTTTGAGTTCCCTATTTGAGTATCCCCTTGCCTCTAAAGCTTTGAAAAGAATTTGAGTTGCTAGCCAAAAATCTTCCTTATTGTTGCATATTCTGCTGTATCTAGTTAGCGGTGATTTCACTATTCCAGCGAAAGTGTGTTTTGGATGGTAAGATACCTTGTGCAATAGTGCATGCGAATCTGTTGGTTTGAAGTACACTTGTGTCTTATTATATAAGACTTAAAGGTCCCTGTTTGGATGACTACAATGTGATCCACATTCATCGCCAGCCCCCCAGATATTCACGACAGCTACTCACACTGACCTTTGATGGCACAGTTTTGCCTGACAAGGTCAGCATTGGGTTCGAGTGGTGTAGGGTACGTCCCTACATCCCGAACCCCAAAACAATGTTATAACTGCCAAAGATTTGGCCATTTTAGCAGCTCCTGCCGTGCCAAAGCAACCTGCGCCAATTGTGGGTCACGGGAACACACTCATTCCCGTGACTCACCATGTACGAAACCATCTTATTGTGTGAATTGTGGAGGTGATGGGCCAGCCTATCATCGTGGCTGTCCAAAGTGGCAGCTTGAGAAAGAGGTCCTGAAACTTAGGACGACCAAGGATATCTCGTTTCCTCAAGCGCGCCGTATAGCCGAACAGGCTGCTGGTGCAAGCTATGCCTCAGTCCTGTCTCAGATGGCTAGACCTAGATCTCCCTCACCCATAACAAATCTGCTCTTCAAGCCTGCTCTTCAAGCAATCCAAAATAAACAACTTGATAACAGTGGGATCTTAGATGTTCTTATTAAGTATTTCTATCTTCACGAAAAAAAAGACATTGTATTCTGCTGGATTCCTGGACACAAAAGAGATAACTGATAACTGTCCGCACCCCCCTTCCCCCACCCCCATGGACAGAACTCCCCCGGAAATGCACAAAAATTACTGAAAATGCAACAGCAAGCACCCCCCCCCCCCGAAAATATCCTGGATACTGGCCAGATGTATAATATATATTTTCATATTAATGCCACGACGTATTAACTGATGATACTAGCCTGTATGATCACGGTGCTGCAGCAGGATCATTGAGCCAAGTTAACATTATATAATTAAGGCCTAGAAGTAATTCAACTAAATCTGTTTGTGTTATGATAATAAGGATGCTTTTCTAATAAGTTAGGCTGACCTAAATTGTGAACTACGAAGTTTTGAACTCAATTGACATTAGTTACTGTAGCTTTGAACATCTAAGATGACTGGATAGTAATGACCTAAAAAAAAAAAAAACTTGAAGAACACAAGGCTGATTAATGTCCCGAGGTGGTTTTAGACTAACGTCTTAAAAACCTATCAGGGGCGGGGGCCTAGCTCAGAGGTAGCGCTCTGGGCTTCCAACCACTGGGTCCCGGGTTCGATTCCCAGTCAAGCCTAAGTTGGATGGCTGTTTCATCCTTCAACTCATTGCCATGGTCCCTGCCTGTCCTAATTAGCCCATCAGGTGCAGAAATACAGGACGTAAAGCCCTAATCCACCCACCACCCACCCTAAAAACCTATCTGACATAAAGGTAAGTCGTACAGCCCACAAGCAAGAACATGTACTGTAAAATACATCTCTTGAACTTTTGAGACTGCTATTTTTCACGTTTCAGGCAAAAAAAAATATCCGGTTAGTTTTCTTTATGTTGTAGGCATTTTTAATTTTTCAAGTATAAGCTCCTTATAATTGAATCCCTTTCATCTTACTTCTCTATATATATATATAAATGTATAGGTAGATAAAAGTAGTGCTATTAATACAATGCATTCAACAGTCGAATAGTTTCTTGTCAAATAAAATGTGGATATCAATACAAACACCGACGTATTAACATTATTATAAAGTTTTATTCTTCAGTGTAGAGCAGTGCCATACATGAATAATAAAATCAAAATTGTATTCCTTCACGATACATTAGGATCCCTGGATGGTACCCTTTACTTTGATAAAAATACGTAGGAGCATGTACTCTTTTTTATAATACACTTCACAAGACATCATGTGAATTCAGGACACTCGGCGTACAGTTTCCAAGTCTATGGAATTGGCTGTAAAACCTTATCATATATTGCAGTGCCTGTTAAGAGTTAATGGAAGAAATGCCGTTGTCGTGATGCCATTTTAGGGCTTGCAATTCTGAAGAGATCAGCAAATCCCATCCAAGCATCATCTTGCACTTCGGGAAAGATGTTACAACCTCCAATGCCAGCAGTTAGGAAATTTACGCACACCTCCTTGAGATTTGAATCCACTTCCACAACCTAAAAAAGAATAAGATAATGGGCACATGAACCATCAACTAATGTTCAAAGCAGACATGATTGTTTGACATACATATGTATATGCAAATGTTTTTATTACACGCACCTTGCCCTTAAAGATGAAGACTTTCCCTTGTTTTCTTTTGAATAGGGCATCAACCCAGTCTCCCTCCTTTAAAAAACATGTTTCTTCCAAACTGTTGGCGAGAGGAAGAGGCTCTTGAGAAATAATAAAAAAAAAGTAATATATGCTCTTGAAGAAATGACATACCAATAGAATATATCAAATATGCAAAAGGCCAGTCTGGCTTTGGAAAGGGCAAGAAATACATTGTATACCCCTCCAGTCTCTCAGACCATTTAGATTCACGAAAACTTGCCATCTTCCTGCAGGCCTTCAGTGCCTGCTGTATGCGCATACACTTTTTCTTGCGAACAAGGCTTTGCTGTCGGGCCCTCTTCATTCCGTTATCAAGAGGTGGCCTCCAGTCTCGATTAATTCCCCTTAAAAATCTCAACTCAGAGAAGGAACTTCATGGCTAGGCTACTGGGTACACAGGACTTCAAAAGATATGATGGATCATTAACCAATTAAGGGCTTTTGACCAACTCTGCTAAAAATGTGCTATGGAATCTCATAAATTTTATGGTATCTGATGAGGGCAGGGGCCTAGCTCAGAGGTTGCGCTCTGGGCTTCCAACCGCTGGGTTCCGGGTTCGATTCCCGGTCGAGCCTAAGTTGGATGGCTGTTTCATCCTTCGTCATTGCCATGGTCTCTGCCTGTCCTAATTAGCCCAGCTGGTGCAGAAATACAGGACGTAAAGCTCTAATCACCCACCCCTCACCCATGGTATCTGATGATAATGACACAGCTGATAATGCAGTTTTCTGCAGCAGTATATACTCTCTCTTCTTTGTCGCCCAGTATACAACTCCTCATCGGAGAACTATACGAGAGAATTTCAATGTTATAAGGCTCAAGCTGAGAGATTAACCCTAAATATACAGTCTGATAACAGCGAAGATTATAACTCCTACATCACCTTAGAAGAACTTCAGAAGGCCATCTTAAAAGCGACTGACTCTGCAACAGGCCCTGATAATATACATTATCAAATCTTAAAACACCTACCTCAATCCTCTTTAAAAACATTACTGTATATCTTTAATCAAATTTGGGAGAAGGGATGTCTTCCATCCCTGTGGAAACAAGCCACGGTCATCCCAATTCCCAAGCCGGGGAAGGATCATAGTGATCCTATGAATTATCGACCAATAGCCTTAACCAGTTGTCTATGTAAGACAATGGAGCGAATTGTTACTGATAGACTGGTTTGGTTCCTGGAGTCGAACCAGCTTATTACAGAGTTCCAATCTGGATTTCGCCGTCACAGGAGCACATTAGATCATTTAGTCAGACTGGAAACTTATGTTAGAGATGCTTTCATTAACAGAGAACACGTAGTAGCCATATTCTTTGACCTAGAAAAAGCTTATGACACTACATGGAAATATGGAATAATGAAAGATCTCCACGACTTAGGGCTTCGAGGTCGCCTTCCAGTTTTCATCGGATCCTTCCTACAGGATCGCTTCTTTAAGGTCCGAGTGGGATCAACGATGTCAAGCCCCTACTCTCAGGAGAATGGAGTCCCTCAGGGTAGTATTCTCTCGCCCACCCTCTTTAACGTCAAAATCAACAGTATAGTAAATTCCATCTCAGAAAATCTCATGTCGTCCCTATATGTTGACGATTTCCTCATTGCATATCGTTCCAGATATCTGCCAACCATAGAACGACAACTGCAATTAAATTTGAATAGGATTCACAAATGGTCACTCGAAAATGGCTTCAAGTTCTCTAAACAGAAGACAGTTTGTCTGCCTTTCTATTACTTACGATCAAACCATCCAGATCCATCACTAATAATTGACAACTGTCAAATAAAAGTGGTGAATGAAACAAAATTTTTGGGTGTACTCTTTGACTCCAAATTGTCTTTCATTCCGCATATCAAAGCACTGAAAGCAAAGTGCCTGAAATCAATGAACCTCCTTAAAGTAGTGAGCAAATATAATTGGGGTGGGGACACAACGGTCCTCCTTCGTCTCTATCGAGCAATTACTCGTTCTCGACTTGCTTATGGTTCTGTGGTATATGGCTCCGCCAGACCATCTTATCTAAAATGCCTGAATTCTGTACATCATCAAGGGTTGCGACTAAGCTTAAGAGCTTTTCGTACATCTCCTGTAGAGAGCTTATATGTACTGGCAGGGGAACCTCCACTTTCCCTTCGTCGTATCAAGTTATCCATGCAATACATACTAAAGGTAGCTTCAACTCCAACAAATCCAACATATGATGTAATATTTCATCCAAAATACATGCATCATTATGAATCTCGTTCAAACGCCATTCGACCACTGGGATTACGCATGAAATTCTATCTTGAGGCTGCAAAAATTGATACTACAATCATTGCCGAGACGGAAGTACCACCCATTCCGCCATGGATTCTCCCAGTCCCGAAAGTTATACTGGATTTGGCAGAGCTTAAGAAAAGCGAAACCAATCCGGTGGACTATCAAAACCTATTTTATAGTATAAGGTTTAAATACGAATCGTACAAATTTCTATACACAGATGGCTCAAAAATGGAAAGACGAGTAGGCTGTGCTGTCACTTCTTATAAAACTGTTATAGCTGAATGTCGTCTTCCAGACCACTGCTCAATATACACTGCAGAATTAACAGCTATTTACCTTGCCTTAAAGAACATCGAGGACTCAGAATCAGATCGTTATGTTATCTGTTCTGATTCAAAATCTGCTCTTCAAGCAATCCAAAATAAACAACTTGATAACCCTGGGATCTTAGATGTTCTTATTAAGTATTTCTATCTTCACGAATACAAAGACATAGTATTCTGCTGGATTCCTGGACACGCTGGCATTGAAGGGAATGAAAAAGCAGACCTGGCAGCAAAAAGGGCTCTTACAAAAGAGATAACTGATTTTACCATTCCATACACTGATTTTAAAATGACTATAAAATCTTTTATCTTGTCTTGCTGGCAAAGACAATGGAATGAATGTAATAACAACAAGTTGCATTCAATCTTACCTTGCATTCAAAATAAAATACCGAATAGGTTCAATACTCGCAAAGATCAAGGAATATATCACAGATGCCTCATAGGACATTCAAGACTTACACATTTACACCTTTTAGTCAATGAACCGGCACCGGTATGCCAGAGTTGTCGGCGCCCCCTAACAATCAAACATATTTTATTAGATTGCATCCACTTACAACGCATTAGAAGACCTCTGTTTCAAGCTACTACCTTACAACATCTCTTTACTAGATATCCAACCCAGACAATTATTGATTTTTTATATGCTTCTGGTTTCTACTACCAAATATAGATAATCAATCTTAACCTAGAGAGCCTCTACATAGCCCACTCAGGTGCTGATGAGGCGTTAAACAATAACTCACACACACACACACACACTATCAATCAATATATCTATCAATCAACCTATCACTCAATATATCAATCAATCAATCTATCACTATCGATCAATATATCATTCAATCAATCTATTAATCCACCAATCTATCTGTCAATCAATCAATCTATCACTCTATCAATCAATCTATCTATCAATGAATATATCAATCAATCAATCAATCTATCACTATCAATCAATATATTAATAAATCAATCTATCCACCAATCTATCGATCATCACGACTTTAATGTTTTACCATATCTTGATTTGTCTAACATTTTCCTCAGCATTTCATCAGTTTTGACATGGTCCCAACGATATATGATATAATCTTTATTCCAAAGTGAAATATATTTGGCTCAATACATTAATTGTGACAATTCACCATGTCTACAGCCTAAAAATTATCATAATGCCTAATAATCTGATTACATAAGTGTTACACAAAAATGGCCAGTATAGCTCTGTATGCCAATGTAACTGAACCCAAATACAGACATGTATATCCATATTGAGGCAATGAAATATAAATAACATGATATTATTACATTCACAGTGAACCCCAGTTATCTGAATGCATCCCCTGCTAATAATATTGAAAATGGGAAGAGATGCATTAGTTTTTGTTTATGTGAAATATAGTTGTATTTATATATAGTTGAATATAACATTCTTTCCATCTCTATATAAGTGCATATGCAGCTGGGGCCAGCATCCTTGGAAGGGGGACTTTCTACCTTTTGGCCAAACTTCCCGGTGGGTTAATAACAAGGAAATTGCCTCTGTTGACAGGTTGGTTTTTTTTTTTTTTTTTTTTGCATGACCACCAGAAATAAATATCAGACACACCTCCCTAATGCATCATTGAACCATGCAGTTTAGCTGAACTATAGTATTTTAGAAATTGAAATCACTACTAGGCAAAAAAAAATTTAGTTGGCCAAAATTACTACATTTTATACTGCTTAGTTCTACCCCTCCTGCAGAGGGTGCAGGACGAAGGTGCTGTTAATTTGGGTTACTTTGTCCTATGTCTTGTTTTTGATACATGTCATGTCTGATATCATTTAGCACGCAGTTATTTTGACAAACACATAATAATAACTACCCAGTAAGTTAACATACGGTGCAATTCTGTTAATTTGCCGCAACAGTAGAGTCTACAGGTCCACTTTAGGTGGACATGGGTCGAGGGCAGGGCGTCTTGGGGTGAGGTTATTAGCAGCAGGGCCCGACAGTCCGATGGACACTTGCTCGCCCACCCCCCACCCCCGCCCGTGACACAACCCCCCCCCCCTTTTTGTATAGGGAGGTTGTGTCAGTGTTAATTGGCATTGACTTTTTACTGTGTTAATGTAAGATGTCATTGTCAAGTGCAATTAGCTATAAAACATCTGTGATATAATTGACAATATAATCCAATAAGGTCTTAGAAAAACATCACCAGTGACTGCATTGTCTACTAATGTTTCATGTTCATAATATTTAAAGAAGACTTAAAAAGAACTTAATGGTCGACAGTCCTTATATTTATTCCCTTAGTCTTAGTATTTAGATTTTTCTTTTTGTAACAATATTAAATAAGTATAAATAGCTGTTTTTCACATATTATCATTAAATGTTCTCAACCTAATTTATTGAAAAATTATTAGCCCTCGAAGGTCCTGGGCCTCCACGCGGCGAGGGTGGAAACACTTGGGGTGAAGTCCTCTATCCCCAGTGGCTAAAACAGGACAGTGCGCATTGCACAAGCTGCTCCAGCTTTACAGGAGGGTGTGTCCCCTACCATACAGGGGAAACAAAAATGAATATGTCCGAATCGACAATTTTAGACCGGCTCGCACGTCCCCCGGGTGAACAAGGTGCGCGTCCCTCAGCGGTAAACCAGGCTGAGGTCGAAAAATTGGCTACTGGTTCCAGACTTGGTAAACGTTTGCGTCCATCATTAGATGACGCAAATCAAAGCTCTCAATCTGCCTCTCTATTTCAGACATGGCCCAAGTTTCTTGTAATTACTGGCAGTGATGATGGGTTTTCCCGTCTCTCAGCCATTACAATTTGCAGGACCTTGAAAGAAAACGTAGGTTATATTGAAAATACAAGGAGATTAAAGAATTCTTCCTTGCTGGTGCAGGTTGCACACAAGGACCAATCTTTGAAGTTGCTGGAGTGGAAGGCCTTTGCGGGTGCCCCTATTAAGGTGGAGCCCCATCGGTTTTTCAACTCCTGCAAGGGCGTTATGACATCGCACGAGAGCAGTCTCTGCTCTGATGAGGAACTGAGGGACTGGCTGGATGACTACAATGTCATCCACATTCATCGCCAGCCCCCAAGATATTCACGACAGCTTCTCACACTGACCTTTGATGGCACAGTTTTGCCTGACAAGGTCAGCATTGGGTTCGAGTGGTGTAGGGTACGTCCCTACATCCCGAACCCAAAACGATGTTATAATTGCCAGCGATTTGGCCATTTTAGCGGCTCCTGCCGCGCCAAAGCAACCTGCGCCAATTGTGGGTCACGGGAACACGTTCATTCCCGTGACTCACCATGTCAGAAACAGTCATATTGTGTTAATTGTGGAGGTGATGGGCCAGCCTATCACCGTGGCTGTCCCAAATGGCAGCTAGAGAAAGAGATCCTGAAGTTAAAGACCACCAAGGATATCTCCTTTCCCCAAGCACGCCGTATAGCTGAACAGGCTGCTGGGGCAAGCTATGCCTCAGTCCTGTCTCAGATGGCTGGACCTAGATCTCCTTCACCCAGATCATCGCCCAGGCGAAGGATTGACCTAGATCCTAATTATAAATATTCAAAGGCAGGCCAAAGCACGCAGAAAGAGAAACCAGAATCTAAGACTTCACAGGCAGACGATCACCTCGCAAGAATAAAGCAGCATGCTATAGATGTCGGAAAAGGACATCTTGTAGCTCCATCAGTTAGTGCGTCACAACTTAGTGTACCCTCACAGGGTGCACCTTCCGGCGTTGAGTCGGAAGAGATACACCAGCCGATGGAAGAGGAGGCAGGGACTACCACCATCCCTAGGCCTCAACGGGAGGGGGCAATTGATAAAAGATCAATTGTTCCCAAAAGACCCCCCCTCATCAGAAAAACACTAGAAAAATCTAGTGCATTGAGCTTCATAACACCACCATCTAAGCATGGTGGGGCCCTCAAAAAGATCTTAACACCAAAAGAGGCAGCGACTTTGAAGAAAAAGTGAATATTCATACAAATTCATACCATGCACTACAGATTTTACTATGATAATATTAAACTCTTTTAACTAATTCATGGACAGTATCATTCAGTGGAACTGTCGAGGTTTCAGAGCCAACTTCGATGAAATAGGTTGCATGGTCCAAGACTTAAACCCTAGTGTTTTCTGTCTACAGGAAACATTTCTGAAACCTCCAAATAGTTTTAAACTGAGAAACTATCATATGTATAATACATATGGCAATATTGCCCACGATAGAGCCACTGGTGGCTCATCAATTTTAGTTAAAAATGGCATCATTCATACCCATATTGCTCTTAACACTAACCTTCAGGCTACAGCAGTTCGTCTGAACCTGAATAAAACATTCACCATATGTTCCTTATATATTCCTCCACCCTTTCACCTTACAGCCAGTGATTTGCATAACCTTTACAATCAACTGCCTGAACCGCGTCTTATCCTAGGAGATTTTAACAGCCATAACCAATTGTGGGGAAGCACTTCCCACAACAACAAAGGAAAAACCATTGAAGATTTTCTCAATGACCACACCCTTTGCTTGTTCAATGATGGTTCACCTACATATCTTCACCCAGGTCATGGAACATTTTCAGCGATAGACCTTAGTATATGTGATCCAGCGTTATTTCTGGAATTTGAATGGAGAGTATTAGAGGACACTCACGGCAGTGATCACTTTCCTATTGTCCTACAAAACGTAGAAGGTACAAGAGAAGTGGGTCAACTCCGATGGAAGTTGCATAAAGCGGATTGGACCTCCTTCGAAAAGCACTGCTTAGAAACAATTACTATGTCTCATTATAGGAATTGTAATAATCTCGTTGAAGATTTTACTGATGATATTACTGATATAGCCAATAAAACAATACCGATGACAAAAAATAATTCTAAACGTAGTGCAAGACCTTGGTTTGATGACGAAGTAAGAGAAGCTATTAAAAACCGTAAGAAAGCCCTCAGAAATTTTAAATCACAGCCGACCATCAACAATCTGAATAATTTTAAGTGCCTGAAAGCCAAAGCGCGTAGAATTGTCAGGCAAAAAAAACGTAGTTGCTGGAGAGACTATGTCTCCAGACTCACTGAAAGAACTCCTAGCAATAAAGTCTGGAAAATGATTAAGAAGATTGAAGGAAAGAACCTAGCTTCGCATGTAAGCATTCTAGAAGTGAATGGAGAACATCTCTCCTCACCAGAACAAATATCAAACGGGTTAGGAGAACAGTTTGCATACAACTCCTCATCGGAGAACTATACGACAGAATTTCAATGTTATAAGGCTCAAGCTGAGAGATTAACCCTAAATATACAGTCTGATAACAGCGAAGATTATAACTCCTACATCACCTTAGAAGAACTTCAGAAGGCCATCTTAAAAGCGACTGACTCTGCAACAGGCCCTGATAATATACATTATCAAATCTTAAAACACCTACCTCAATCCTCTTTAAAAACATTACTGTATATCTTTAATCAAATTTGGGAGAAGGGATGTCTTCCATCCCTATGGAAACAAGCCACGGTCATCCCAATTCCCAAGCCGGGGAAGGATCATAGTGATCCTATGAATTATCGACCAATAGCCTTAACCAGTTGTCTATGTAAGACAATGGAGCGAATTGTTACTGATAGACTGGTTTGGTTCCTGGAGTCGAACCAGCTTATTACAGAGTTCCAATCTGGATTTCGCCGTCACAGGAGCACATTAGATCATTTAGTCAGACTGGAAACTTATGTTAGAGATGCTTTCATTAACAGAGAACACGTAGTAGCCATATTCTTTGACCTAGAAAAAGCTTATGACACTACATGGAAATATGGAATAATGAAAGATCTCCACGACTTAGGGCTTCGAGGTCGCCTTCCAGTTTTCATCGGATCCTTCCTACAGGATCGCTTCTTTAAGGTCCGAGTGGGATCAACGATGTCAAGCCCCTACTCTCAGGAGAATGGAGTCCCTCAGGGTAGTATTCTCTCGCCCACCCTCTTTAACGTCAAAATCAACAGTATAGTAAATTCCATCTCAGAAAATCTCATGTCGTCCCTATATGTTGACGATTTCCTCATTGCATATCGTTCCAGATATATGCCAACCATAGAACGACAACTGCAATTAAATTTGAATAGGATTCACAAATGGTCACTCAAAAATGGCTTCAAGTTCTCTAAACAGAAGACAGTTTGTCTGCCTTTCTATTATTTACGATCAAACCATCCAGATCCATCACTAATAATTGACAACTGTCAAATAAAAGTGGTGAATGAAACAAAATTTTTGGGTGTACTCTTTGACTCCAAATTGTCTTTCATTCCGCATATCAAAGCACTGAAAGCAAAGTGCCTGAAATCAATGAACCTCCTTAAAGTAGTGAGCAAATATAATTGGGGTGGGGACACAACGGTCCTCCTTCGTCTCTATCGAGCAATTACTCGTTCTCGACTTGATTATGGTTCTGTGGTATATGGCTCCGCCAGACTATCTTATCTAAAATGCCTGAATTCTGTACATCATCAAGGGTTGCGACTAAGCTTAAGAGCTTTTCGTACATCTCCTGTAGAGAGCTTATATGTACTGGCAGGGGAACCTCCACTTTCCCTTCGTCGTATCAAGTTATCCATGCAATACATACTAAAAGTAGCTTCAACTCCAACAAATCCAACATATGATGTAATATTTCATCCAAAATACATGCATCATTACGAATCTCGTTCAAACGCCATTCGACCACTGGGATTACGCATGAAATTCTATCTTGAGGCTGCAAAAATTGATACTACAATCATTGCCGAGACAGAAGTACCACCCATTCCACCATGGATTCTCCCAGTCCCGAAAGTTATACTGGATTTGGCAGAGCTTAAGAAAAGCGAAACCAATCCGGTAGACTATCAAAACCTATTTTATAGTATAAGGTTTAAATACGAATCGTACAAATTTCTATACACAGATGGCTCAAAAATGGAAAGACGAGTAGGCTGTGCTGTCACTTCTTATAAAACCGTTATAGCTGAATGTCGTCTTCCAGACCACTGCTCAATATACACTGCAGAATTAACAGCTATTTACCTTGCCTTAAAGAACATCGAGGACTCAGAATCAGATCGTTATGTTATCTGTTCTGATTCCAAATCTGCTCTTCAAGCAATCCAAAATAAACAACTTGATAACCCTGGGATCTTAGATGTTCTGATTAAGTATTTCTATCTTCACGAATACAAAGACATAGTATTCTGCTGGATTCCTGGACACGCTGGCATTGAAGGGAATGAAAAAGCAGACCTGGCAGCAAAAAGGGCTCTTACAAAAGAGATAACTGATTTTACCATTCCATACACTGATTTTAAAATGACTATAAAATCTTTTATCATGTCTTGCTGGCAAAGACAATGGAATGAATGTAATAACAACAAGTTGCATTCAATCTTACCTTGCATTCAAAATAAAATACCGAGTAGGTTCAATACTCGCAAAGATCAAGGAATATATCACAGATGCCTCATAGGACATTCAAGACTTACACATTTACACCTTTTAGTCAATGAACCGGCACCGGTATGCCAGAGTTGTCGGCGCCCCCTAACAATCAAACATATTTTATTAGATTGCATCCACTTACAACGCATTAGAAGACCTCTGTTTCAAGCTACTACCTTACAACATCTCTTTACTAGATATCCAACCCAGACAATTATTGATTTTTTATATGCTTCTGGTTTCTACTACCAAATATAGATACTCAATCTTAACCTAGAGAGCCTCTACATAGCCCACTCAGGTGCTGATGAGGCGTTAAACAATAACTCACACACACACACACACAATTGTTCCCAAAAGACCCCCCCTCATCAGAAAAACACTAGAAAAATCTAGTGCACTGAGCTTCATAACACCACCATCTAAGCATGGTGGGGCCCTCAAAAAGATCTTAACACCAAAAGAGGCAGCGACTTTGAAGAAAAAGTGAATATTCATACAAATTCATACCATGCACTACAGATTTTACTATGATAATATTAAACTCTTTTAACTAATTCATGGACAGTATCATTCAGTGGAACTGTCGAGGTTTCAGAGCCAACTTCGATGAAATAGGTTGCATGGTCCAAGACTTAAACCCTAGTGTTTTCTGTCTACAGGAAACATTTCTGAAACCTCCAAATAGTTTTAAACTGAGAAACTATCATATGTATAATACATATGGCAATATTGCCCACGATAGAGCCACTGGTGGCTCATCAATTTTAGTTAAAAATGGCATCATTCATACCCATATTGCTCTTAACACTAACCTTCAGGCTACAGCAGTTCGTCTGAACCTGAATAAAACATTCACCATATGTTCCTTATATATTCCTCCACCCTTTCACCTTACAGCCAGTGACAACTTGATAACCCTGGGATCTTAGATGTTCTTATTAAGTATTTCTATCTTCACGAATACAAAGACATAGTATTCTGCTGGATTCCTGGACACGCTGGCATTGAAGGGAATGAAAAAGCAGACCTGGCAGCAAAAAGGGCTCTTACAAAAGAGATAACTGATTTTACCATTCCATACACTGATTTTAAAATGACTATAAAATCTTTTATCATGTCTTGCTGGCAAAGACAATGGAATGAATGTAATAACAACAAGTTGCATTCAATCTTACCTTGCATTCAAAATAAAATACCGAGTAGGTTCAATACTCGCAAAGATCAAGGAATATATCACAGATGCCTCATAGGACATTCAAGACTTACACATTTACACCTTTTAGTCAATGAACCAGCACCGGTATGCCAGAGTTGTCAGCGCCCCCTAACAATCAAACATATTTTATTAGATTGCATCCACTTACAACGCATTAGAAGACCTCTGTTTCAAGCTACTACCTTACAACATCTCTTTACTAGATATCCAACCCAGACAATTATTGATTTTTTATATGCTTCTGGTTTCTACTACCAAATATAGATAATCAATCTTAACCTAGAGAGCCTCTACATAGCCCACTCAGGTGCTGATGAGGCGTTAAACAATAACTCACACACACACACACTATCTTGAGGCTGCACAAATTGATACTACAATCATTGCCGAGACGGAAGTACCACCCATTCCGCCATGGATTCTCCCAGTCCCGAAAGTTATCCTGGATTTGGCAGAGCTTAAGAAAAGCGAAACCAATCCGGTAGACTATCAAAACCTATTTTATAGTATAAGGTTTAAATACGAATCGTACAAATTTCTATACACAGATGACTCAAAAATGGAAAGACGACTAGGCTGTGCTGTCACTTCTTATAAAACCGTTATAGCTGAATGTCGTCTTCCAGACCACTGCTCAATATACACTGCAGAATTAACAGCTATTTACCTTGCCTTAAAGAACATCGAGGACTCAGAATCAGATCGTTATGTTATCTGTTCTGATTCCAAATCTGCTCTTCAAGCAATCCAAAATAAACAACTTGATAACCCTGGGATCTTAGATGTTCTTATTAAGTATTTCTATCTTCACGAATACAAAGACATAGTATTCTGCTGGATTCCTGGACACGCTGGCATTGAAGGGAATGAAAAAGCAGACCTGGCAGCAAAAAGGGCTCTTACAAAAGAGATAACTGATTTTACCATTCCATACACTGATTTTAAAATGACTATAAAATCTTTTATCATGTCTTGCTGGCAAAGACAATGGAATGAATGTAATAACAACAAGTTGCATTCAATCTTACCTTGCATTCAAAATAAAATACCTAGTAGGTTCAATACTCGCAAAGATCAAGGAATATATCACAGATGCCTCATAGGACATTCAAGACTTACACATTTACACCTTTTAGTCAATGAACCGGCACCGGTATGCCAGAGTTGTCGGTGCCCCCTAACAATCAAACATATTTTATTAGATTGCATCCACTTACAACGCATTAGAAGACCTCTGTTTCAAGCTACTACCTTACAACATCTCTTTACTAGATATCCAACCCAGACAATTATTGATTTTTTATATGCTTCTGGTTTCTACTACCAAATATAGTTAATCAATCTTAACCTAGAGAGCCTCTACATAGCCCACTCAGGTGCTGATGAGGCGTTAAACAATAACTCACACACACACACACACATGATCGTATTTATCATTAACATGTTCATTTTCTTATTAATTAATATTTTCTGACATGTAATTGTTTTTTTTTTTCAATTTAGTTATAGTTACTCTAGATAAAGACATTTACACATTAGCCCTGACCTGCAGTTCTGTTTAAACTTAAACATTTGTCCAAATTTATTTTAATATGTCATAAATATACCTCCCAATGTTAATATGTTGACCATGCCCAAATAGTATGTGCTGACAGTACAATGTATAGTTTTGTTTACATTTGACTTGGACTTGACAATTGTCATAAATTTTTATTTTATTTTATGGATAGGACTACAATTCAATCATAACATATATGTACACTTCATACACTTACCGATCCTTGAATCAAGCAGTGATGTCCTGCCAGGGCCCGGTTTTTCGTACATTGAGTCTGACTCAGATCTTGAGTCAGTCTCATTGTTGAGTTTGGACTTGAGTGAGCCTAGCTCAGAATTGAGCCATGATCGGTTTTTGGAAACACAAACAGACTCGACTCACCGGAGACTAGACTCAGTGTTTGAGCTGCTCAAACGTGATGCTCTTCAGTGCAGAAGGTAAGTAAATAAACTTTTTTTACTTCCGGTTTTAGCAATAGCAGATGACATAACATAGCATTTTTCTAGATTATAATTTTTTACAACATTATGGAAGAGGGAGGGATCAGCAGGAAGGGATGGGAAGTTAGGGAAGGGATTTTATGTTTGGAGGAGGTGAAGAAGCGGGAGGGGATTTTGTTTAGTTCATTTGAAGGTGGGAGGGGAGGGAAAGCCATAAGAAAGGACACTTGGCTTGAGATCGCTGACATGATGAGGAGCAGGTATGTTCCTAATGTTTTATCATATGTAAATACTAGTATATTGCATGCTCACAATCCGTGACATTTTAACAATATCTAATAATCATGGGGGTTATCTCAAAATAGACTGTCACCGACGGGCGAAAGTACGTTCGGACGTTCCCACTCGTATTGTTTTCATTGTCACTAAAAATTAAAAATTTGTAAACAATTTTGTGATTCCATGTAAAGTACCTTAGAGTTATCATCATGTATGATCGGTAAATCCATGCATCATCTAACTTCTATGTCCATCATATTTTAATCCATTCATAATATACAATGACTGTTGTGTTGACTGTCAACATGCAGAATGACAGTACTCTTAGACTGAAATTCAGAAGCAGTTAATGTACCCACAAAAAAAAGAGGCCACTCCCACTGAAACTCATTACAACTAATCCAATGCGGCGATTTTTGCTACAAAACTGTTACAATTATGATTGACAGTCAACAGCGCGTCAATTCCAGACATTGTTTTGTCTGGGTTTATTACGTTGTCTACAATTTGTTAATTGTAACCTATTTCTTTTTGGTGCACTGGGTGCCCTTGGTGCCATGATCAATTAGTCTGGCAAAAACCTCGGTCAGTAGGCCAACCATGGGCCAACTAAGTTTGAGTTATACAACAGGGGCGTAGTCAGGACCAATGCTCTTTATATTTTAAGTCATTTGAAACTTAATATTTATGTTGTTTAGAAAATAAAACATTTTATATATAATTCATTGTATCAATGTATGCGTCTATTTAGAATTTTTTTAATTAGATTTTTTTTTAATGACAATGATGTTCATTAGAAGAAAAAACATCTTGTATCGGCCTACTATCCTGTTACATTATGACCTAATTGACCTTTCATGTGCACTGTCAATATCTATCTATCAATTCATAATTAATAATGTGCTATGCAACACGATTTTTCCAATTATTTAGTCAGCCTGAGTCGGTTTTTTCGTGCATTTTGTATCTGAAAGTCGCATATTAATTTACTCCAAAGCTTCATTAATTGAAGTTGTCAAATATAAAATGTCATTAATAATATTAAATTAATTAGGGACGTCAAACCGAGACGACTCACTTTCTGCTTAGCGTGTTTTTTTATCAAAACAGCCCGAGTTTGGAGGTCGCTCTAGCCCAAACTTTTACACCTAAAATTCTTAAAATTTGGTTATTGGTCAATTACGACTTGTAGATTTTAGTGCTGCAATCGGATTTTTACGTAGGACAACCCTATCTCGAGTTACGAGAGTTTGTTTGACGCTAAAAACAGCGTCGCGCTACTGCTATAAAAATCTGTGTCGCGAAATTACCTCAACTTTCAAAATTCGGCGATACCTTATTTATGCATGCATTTTGTTGAAATTCGAAATATAGATAAAACAACACCTAAACTTTCTTATTTTTCATGACACAACTTTGTAACTCGAAAATTAATGGATGAAAACGCGATTCACAACTTCAGCGTCATTGCACTAAACCTGATTTTTAAAGCACAATGTTGTATCATATTTAAATTAAAGCCAAAATTCTGTAGAAATAGATTTTTATGTTTTAAAATAAGTAACACCTGTTTTTAAGATGTGCACTTCAATCTTCTGCTGGATGTCTGCAACTTCTGAAGAAAAGGCCATTTTAGCTCGTTTTTGTCCACATTGAAAAATAATGACTATGAATGTTACCACAATTATACTTTTTGCGAAATATAGTTTCAAACCTCCGAAGAAGCACTTTTGAGGCTTTGTAAAATATTTATAAGATCAGTTTAAAATCTTTTAACTACATTGTCATAAAGAACTTTGTTGCCTTTGTATGTATCTTGAATATAATAAAGATATACTGTATATTTCTCATTTTATAGCCCTTTAAACTGGCTTCTTCAGAACATCCGACTGAAGGCGCGCTGCGGCTGCGGAATTTTGGCCTTTTTTTATGCTTTTAAATACCCATTACTTCGCCAATAATTAAAATATTTTCATAAATAAAACAGATGCAGAAAGCTCTTCTTAAGCTCTATTAGATGAGCTACTTCCTGTATTAAAATTGAAAATTTGGTTTGACCACCCTAAATTAATGATGAAAATTGAAGATTATTTGAAAATTGTGATATTTTTCTCACTATGGAGTTGTTGCTTTCAGAGGCTACATAAGAAGCTCAGACTAACTGGAAAAATGTTCCAAAAATACATAACCAGAAGTAAGTACCATTCATTTCTATTGACCTTTTGAATTTGCTTCATTTAATGACACTATACTTCAGGTATACTTCATGGAAAATTTTGGAAAAAAATTGGTTGTCATGGATTATGGAAAATTCATGATGGAGATATCTGAATGAAAGCATGCTATGTTAGAAAAATTTATGCTAAATATATCTTTTACAGTTAAGTGGCCATGGTTAAGCTATACCGTGCTTGAAATTTACAATTGTCTGGAAGCATGTGTCTTAGAACCCTGATACGTATATATAGTAATAGTGCTTATTGTATTGTATGGTTTGACATACAATGTATTTCATGCAAACTCTTGGGGTGTGAAGACTTTTTACAGCCCACTCTTTTTAGTATTATATATTTCCACGGGTTTCAGTATTACCTGATTGTATGCAAATCAGCTAAAAATAGCATGCATGCACAGTCATACAGCAGCCACCATCACTTTCACTCAGATTTGCTGGCAGTAATTATTTTCCAAATTTTATTTTAGCAAAGCAAAAACTAGCCCAAATGAAGGCCAAAATTACCGGAGGTGGGGAGGTAGAGGCCAATGAATCCAACTTAAACAAGCTAGAGCAGCACTACAACGTGCTGTTCGGCGGCAATGCAGATGTGGCCGGCATCCCTGAGGGCATAGACACTACCGGTAAGAATGTTATTTGAATTAAATGTAAATGGTGTAAAGTCTGCCAGTACATTGCACCTATATTTTGCAGACTTTGCTATGACACCCTTGGCAAATCAATTGATAGTCCTTCTCAACTGTCTTAGTATGAACCACTGGGGTTTAAATCTCACGCAAGTGCCATCATTGTTATATAATATATCATGGAGTATAGAAAATCACATCCAGTAACCTTTATATGATGTGCAGCTATTAACAGATTAAGAATAAAAGATAAGTATATCAGTGGGTTCCAATGACCAATGGTTAACGTTTGTTTTCCTTTTTTTATATTTCAGACACCAACACGAATGAAGCAGGTAATTCAGCAAGCCTTGAAACTGTTTTTAACTCAGAGAAAGAGTATTCATTCAAAGAGGTATAGTATTTACTATAGCAAAAAGATGTAATACATGGTTTACCTGACAAGGATTGAAGTTTATATTGAGCATGAGTTTATTGAATGAAATGTTAAAGTTTAAAAATGACTGTAAAAGAAATGAAAAATAATTGCTTATTTTGTTGCCTTTTCAATTATAATACCATATTTCAGATACTGTCCAAGCTGACATGCCACAAGGTAAGAAAAACATATGAATCCTCTTTATAATGTTTAATAATACCCTTGGCAAAAACATTTGTTGAAGTTACTCTGATGAAAAGTTGTCTGCAACCCAGCCTATGTTTCATGCATCTTGCAACAATTCCAAATTCCATACCTGTTAGTAAAATACCTTATTTGTGGTTGCAGAAGAAGCAGGTACAAGCTGCGGGAATGGTATGTAGGCAAAAAATTTAAAACTAAATGCTTAGTAATGTTGATTGATGTCATCCACATGTCATGTAATGAGTTTAAAATGCTATAACTCATGATTCAATCAATGGGTCTTCAGCCAGTTATAGTTGTACAGACTTTCTGGAACTTATTTGGAAGACCTTTTGGATCAAAGGCCAAGGTCATAGAATGAAAACTGACTGTTACACATTTACAAAGTATTCTTGTACATGACATGGAATTACTCAATGCAATAACACATTACACAACACAATGATTGAAGACTATGACTGGATAAAGCCCATAACTGTTTCAATACAGTTACAGATGATATTATTGACTCTTTTGTTTCTCTCTTTTAGAAGTAGATACACCAACTGCACTAGATGGTAAGTGATAAATGTGGTCAAGAATCCTTAAATAGATAGATAGAAAGGAAAAGCTGCCTGTTTAATGACCGATTACATGGGTTTTCATAATAGATTATATTAGCTGAGACAGTGGGGATGCATCCGTGCTAGAAGGGGAATAGACAATAAAAAGAGATATCAAAGATGATAATTGAAATGGTTAGATATCTTTGATATTAGAGAATAAATATATTTGGAGGTAATAACATGCAAAACATTTTTGTTTACCATGCATATGTTTCTATGAAGTTAAAAATAGGGCGGGGGCCTAGCTCAGAGGTAGCGCTCTGGGCTTCCAACCGCTGGGTCCTGGGTTCAATTCCCGGTCGAGCCTAAGTTGGATGGCTGTTTCATCCTTCGTCTCATTGTCATGGTCCCTGCCTGTCCTAATTAGCCCAACTGGTGCAGAAATACAGGACGTAAAGCCCTAATCCACCCCCCCATGAAGTTAAAAATCACATTGACCTTAATCTTGTTTCATTTGCAGATCTTCCAGAGGTCTGCACGAAGCAGAATGGTAAGTATTTTACAATTTAAATATATATGATACAGAAAGAAATTTGCAAAAGCTGAGCAAAATTGCCTTAAACTCAACATTTACGCATTGAAACCTGGAGTCAGAGAAAATGGCCACGCATTGTGTGGCTGAGTCCTCTGCTAGTGGGCCGCGGCAAAAATGTATGCTCTCTAATCGCCCTTTATTTGTTATCTATATATATGGCTGTAGTAAATATGCAAAATGGTTGGAAATCATGTTGACTTTATAGTCCTGTTTCATTTGTAGAACTTCCACAGGTCTCCCAAAAGACAAGTCGTAAGTATAACAATGCTATGCTTATACTTTTTAAAATAAATAATAATTTATAGCCATGTTTTTGGTTAACATATGACAAATCAACGAAACAGATACCTATTTTGTTTTACTTTAGACATTTAATTTCATGCCATATTTTCACCTATATAACGAGTGTCTGTGTGGCAAAGATATTGTGGCTGTCAATGGATTTGCTGACAGACACTGTTTGTGAAATCTTAGTCATATATGCTACTTAACAATTATGTTTTTCAATTGCAGAACTTCCACAGGTCCCCAGCAAGAAGATTAGTAAGTAAAATTGCCTATCGTGATATCTGTTTAATATATACTTATATCCCAAAATAACCTGTATTCTAATGATATACCACTAGGGGGCCAGATAAGATGGACGCTGAAATGATGTCTCTTTCAAATCAAAGATAAGTTGTCTGATTCTATACAATTAATGTGAATCTAACACCGTGAATTTGTGTACAAACTAAACATAAACATGTAGGGCATCACTAACTGTGCAAAACAAGCCTCCATGACTTTGAGTGCCCTAACATCGAACTTGAGTGCCCCGGCATCGAAAGACTATGTACCCGGTCCTACCATGAAATTGACACTGCCCGACAGATATGTTTGTCTCCTGCGTATCTGGGACAATTGTAAGTAATGCTGATGAGTCTCTAGAGATCTTTGTCCCTGTCTCTCACAGCATTTTTACAAGGAGACTATTCGACATATTCATACAACTATTCATTTGATCAGTCAAGAGTGCCCGAGTCTGATGACATGAAGACTCTATTATCAGCCAGCAAAATTGATGCAATCCCCACAACAACTCCGCAAATTAGGCACGAAAGTACTGAAAAATATTCCCCATCTGACTCCCAATGGAAAGAGAATAGTTGCAGCAAAAGGGTTGAGATCCTCAAGAAAAAGACTGAGTGCTGCCCCTCTTTCAAAGAAACATTTTTGTCCACAGAAGGCAAACTACTCATGAAATGGCAGTAGCAAAGGCACCAAAAAACATGTTAATTGTTGGTAATTCAAATGTAAGGGGCCTTGCAACTGAGATTAGGAAGCGCGGCATGGATGCTACTGGTTTTGTCTTCAGTGGCACTCTCATCAGTGACATTCGCCACCAGATAAGCTCCTGTGAACCAACCGGCAGCCAAACAACGCACATAGTCCTGCACACAGGGGACATAGACGCAAGAACTCGCAGACCCCTACACCACACAACAGAAGCAGTGAAGGAGATGAAACGCTCTTTCCCAGGCTCGCACATCTATATAAGGTTTAAGGTTTATTTAGTAGACACCTAAATTGGCTCGTTGCCTTGATTAGGTGTGTGTTTTCACAGTGTTTAAATATAATTGCAAGTAAAACAATTCTGTATGTTACAGTTAATTTGGTATCCATTAATTATATAAAGTTTGACATATTGAGCAAATCCAACAAGACTATGCGTTTGCAATTTAGAAGATATGATGTGTTCTGTTTTATTTAATGTATTTATCATTTTTAACTTTAAGCAGTTTTCAGTTAATGTCCTTCTATGGAAAGTATTGTAATATTGATTTTTTGATCTGGTGTTGTAGTTATGTATGTCTTTTGATTTCAATATTTCAATATTTTGGAAATATTCAGGGACACCATTGTTTTCAAGTTTATGTAAAAATTTATATATCTGTAATTTGTTGATGTCTTCTGAACGTAATATATTAAGTCTTTTAAACAGTGGTTCGGTATGGGCATTGAATCTAGAATTGGTTATTACACAAATGGCTCTTTTTTTAATCTTATTTAGTTTGTAGGATTTATGTCCCCAGACAAGTATTCCATAACATAATTTCGAATGAATTAGAGAATTGTATATTTGAAGCAGAATGTTTTCTGACACTGACTTCTTGATCAAATTTAAGGAGCCAATAGTTTTTGATAATGTGGCTGTTAATCTACTTATATGATTCTTAAATGTGAGTGCAGTGTCCAGTAGTATACCAAGATAATTGAACTGCTAACAGTCTCTATTTGCTTACCATTCAGTTTAATTTCTGGTTGGTCTACTTTTTTTTGGATGTTATGGAATATCATGCATTTTGTCTTATTTTGTATTCAATGAGAGTTTATTAGATTTTAGCCATATAGAGATATTCTGGTGTTCATCATTTATATTTTTTGAATTTTGAGCGGCTGTTAACTCGACTTTTATAGAACTACATAATGTGGTATCATCTGCATATATTATGACATCAAAGTAATCGGTTGCTCTGCAAATATCATTGATATATATTATGAATAATAAAGGTTCTTATATTGATCCTTGAGGTACTCCTGTAATTATAATTTCAGTTTTTGATTTTTTGTCCTAGAATTGCACATATTGTTTTCAGTTTGATAAGTAGCTGACAAATAGCTCCAGTTCAGTGCCCTTTAGTCCATAGAATTGAAGTTTATTCAAAAGAATTTGATGGTCTATAGTATCGAATGCTTTACTAAGATCCATAACCACATTTACAGGAACCTTATTTTCTTCCATCATCCATATGATGTTATCGGTCAGTTGTAAGCAAGCCATTTGAGTTGAATGCTTTTTTCTGAAACCGTAGAGGTTTTTTTTTAACAGTTTGTTTGTTTCAAAGTAATTTTGTAATTGTTCATTCATAACTTTTTCAAACACTTTAGATAAAGCTGGGAGGATTGAGATTGGAATGACTTTTGCTAATTTTAATGCATTAGGGAATATTCCAGAAGATAATGATTGATTGACCAATTTTGCTAAAGGTTTTGATATTTCCAGTTTTATGTCTTTCAGTAGTTTGCTTGATATTTCATAAAAGTCTCGCGAAGCTTTAGTCTTTAAATTTGTGATAATTTTGATATCTTTTTTAGTGACGTTTTTGAATTCGAAATATTTTAATGTCGGGTGTTTTAGATAATCTTAGAATGAATTGTTCATATTATCTTTAATATTTTCAGCCAAATTTTTCCCAATATTCATTAAAACAGTTAGCCACATTCTCATATCCGAAATAAGTACAATTGTCTTTGACCAATTTATCTGGCATTTTGTTCTGAGTTTTAGTTCTTCCTAACATTTCATTTATCATGGTCCAGCATTTTTTTTAATCATTCTTGTTTTGTGTGAAATTATAATCGTAATAATTAGTTTTAGCTTCTTTGATGGCTCTTTTCAATATATTATTGTAGGTTTTTAAATTAATTTTCAGTGATTGATATTTTTCACTTTCCACTTTTGTTTTCTTTAGTTTAGAGTATAGTTTATCCCTATAGTTAATGGATTTAGTCAAACCGGTTGTGATCCATTTGGATTTTTTGTGTTTTCGTCTGTCAAATTTAACTTCAGTGAAATGTCTACATGATGCTGACTGAGGGCCTTATGAAAGGACTAGCCACTCTCATAGCATATTTTTTCACCCAATTGTCCTTGCATTTTTAGATAGTGCCTTGAAGACGAATGGGGATACCCAGTTGACATTTATTTATTTATAGTCATTATTGAAATATGTTGTTTGTATGGGTTACACAATCAGTGTTGTTGTTTCACTGGAATAATACAACAAAATCTATATATTGAAAAAGTTTAAGAAACATTGTATATTGAATAACATCCGTGTACATTAATTCATATGTAAATTATTATTAGATGATAATATTGGTCTGGTACTGCCACAAATGGCACAATTTGTGCTGCAGTTTGTATTTGTTGGTCATACAGGCTTCAGGTTTCCTTTAGCCCTTTGGCCAACAAATGAGGCATCGGCTGCTGAGCTGGACTCGCACCTGGAAGAGGTGTTGGCAACGTTACAACTATATGACTTTGTGGTACGATAATTAAAAGTATTGATGTCCTTGAATGTATATAATTTGTTGTATCCCACACTAATTATTTAAATAGAGTCCATGCTCTTGAAAAGGGAGTATACAGAGACAGTCAGACTTGTATTGCCTTTTTGGCCTAAAATAATTAAGATAAGAAACCTTTTGATCTAGCTGTTTAAATTGCATTATTTTTTTTTCTAATTGAAAATGTTTCTTTTGTGTAATGAATTGCAGGTCGATGCAATATTAATGGATGGGGCCTGCAACAATCGTGCCTTAGTGAAACTGTACTTTGAAGGCCATCCTAGGAATAACAAATTCACGATTCCAGACCCGATAATTAATGGTCACAGAAGGGTATTCATCAGTGATCCATCGGTGAGATCCATATATAACTATCAAAATTCTATGGTTTTTTTCTCATCTAAAATGCATGTTGACTATGATGTTTAATGCTGGGAAAAAGTAAAGTTTGGCATACTTATACTTTTAGGTTTCAAGAAGTCTAATACTTGTACTTAATGGGACTTGGATAATTGTTTTTAAACTTGTGGTCACCAGAAAAGTTGGGTGTCAGTATTGCTAAAAACATTTGCATAGGGGACAGTTTATTCGTCATTTATGTGCTGTACGTAAGTGCAAATTTGGGTGGCTCCTATGTAAAATAACAATTGTGGTAGCATATTGATTGATATACTGTACTCGTTAGATTTTCTCAGTACTTGTTACTTTATTTGTAATTTACTCGGTACTTGTGCTCATACTTGTAATTCAGTACTTGCCCAGCTCTGACTGTCATTAGTAATTGTTACTTAGTATTAAATAACAGCTGATTAGTAAAAGTTGGTTTTTCGACTGATTTTGTAGCCCAACCATGCAAAATAAACTAGAGGTACATTTGATTTGAGACAATTTTCAAATTCCTAGGAATGGATATAGTCAGTGCAGCAACTTTCAGCCTTACACTAGCATTTTGAGTACAGCTATAAGCTGCCAAAGTTGCCCGATAATGCATTGGCGAAAAAACTAAAAAAATTTATCAAATTTCAAAGGGCTGTAAAACGAAAACTAATTGAGATATAGACCTAATATTTGGCAGTTTTTCCAACTTTGGGTAGGAGGGCGGGGGCCTAGCTCAGTGGTAGCGCTCTGGGCTTCCAACCGCTGGGTCCCGGGTTCAATTCCATTCAAAAACCATTTTTGCTCTGTCCCCCTTTCCATGGACTGATTATAACCGCTGAGTGCATACTCGAGCAAAAATGTTAGAAAACCGCTGAGTGCATACTGGCATATTAGGGGGCGGGGGCGGGGGCTGGGCGGGGGCCTAGCTCAGAGGTAGTGCTCTGGGCTTCCAACCGCTGGGTGCCGGGTTCTATTCCCGGTCGAGCCTAAGTTGGATGGCTGTTTCAGCCTTCGTCTCATTGCCATGGTCTCTGCCTGTCCTTATTAGCCCATCAGGTGCAGAAATACAGGACGTAAAGCCCTAATCCACCCACCCCACCCAAGGGGCGGGGGTCTAGCTCAGAGGTAGCGCTCTGGGCTTCCAACCGCTGGGTCTCGGGTTCGATTCCCGGTCGAGCCTAAGTTGGATGGCTGTTTCATCCTTTGTCTCATTGCCATGGTTTCTGCCTGTCCTAATTAGCCCAACTTGTGCAGAAATACAGGACGTAAAGCCCTAATCACACATACACACACACTGGCATATCTGCGTTAAAATATTATTCTTGTATGTAATGCTTACTTATGGCACACAATTCTCCATCTTCGGGATTGGGACGCCTTTGTTGATGGCCTCAAAGGTATATGATTGCCCTAGTAGTTGCTAGAAACATAATATACAAAGTAAGTTTTCTATAAATTGTTATGCTTGGTTACATGTCTATACATGAGATTGAATGACACTGGGTCGCGCAAAATAGTGTTATGTAATAGTAAATTGAAATTAATAATGTGAGATGGTAATAAGATGGGTAGGCTTGGAGTCCACACCAGGTAACACATTTACCCCGTGTGTTTGATCTTTTACTTGCCCTAGCATAGACATAGATTACAAGGGACTACAAATTAAAGTCTAATCCCAACGACATGCAGCTGGGACTTTTCTGCTCATAAAGAGTGCCTGGGACACCCAGAGGAATAAGCCAGTTTCCTTACCACTAGACCACCCAGCAGCCATGTAACATATTAATATTTTTTCTTTAATTCATATATTATCTCTCCTAACATACACCATAAATTTAAGGCTAATTACCTTTAATTCCCTGCAGTTATGAACTTGCACTTTGTAGTGTGTTGCATATACACTTATGCCTCCCTCCACCCGCCTGCCCAGACATTTGATGAAATCTTCTGTTTCCCTGGAAACCTTGCCCAAGGCTGTTTCTTGCACAGCTGTCAATATATGTATCGAAATAAAATTTAGAGGCCAAACACAATGTATTTTGTAGTACATAATGAAAATGATAATAATGTATATTATTAATATGAAAATTTTCAAATATCTACCATGTTTTTAGCTACTCTTCAGTGGCACATCACAATAATTACATGAAGTGTTTTAACTTTCTTTTTTTATCACAATACATACCTTTCTGGAGTCTGTTACAAGTAAATCGATGAACTTGATGCAGATGAAACACATCAAAGGACTTAATAACTTAATAACTTTATCGTCCTCATTTACCACTGGTGGGAGCTGTTAAAAAGAACTATGTTACTACCGGCTGGGAAGTTAAATTGTAGTTTAATATTAATTATGCCTCAATGAATTTCTAACTGAACACGACTCGTGAATTCATTTGCCAGAACCTCATCACTCATGAGGTTCATTGCCCTGAACCACACAATTATTAAGTTTTATTATAAAATTTATAGTTAATTTTATGCGAACAGTTTGGAATTATAATTTTAGCAAACTTACTTGAAGGATATTCCCAACCATGATCTACAACGGGAGAAAATTTAATTAATTGAGTTTATTAGGTTTAACTTTGGAGTGTGTAAATTTATATCAATTTTACTTTCCAAATTTTTTTTAGACATTCTAAAATATTCACCTAACCTAATTCAGTGTAAACCATACATACATATTTTTAATTTTTCCCTCTTAAATTTGTACAAAACCCATTACCATCCCCTAAATATTGATCATATAATAGAATGAAATTTACATATAATAATAAGTAATTTTACAAAAAATTTTAACAATTACAATGTGCAGTTGCATTTTTCCCTAAAAACTATCAATAGAGTTTTTGTACACAATTTTTGCGTTTAATTTAGGAACATAATTATATTTACCTAATGCAAATGTAGAATGGACGGAATGAATTTAAAGGGTTGCAATCCCTGTTGTAGCGCACACTATAATGTTCTTTTCTGTTGATTTCAAGTGATCTACAACACTTTTAATAAGAGTGGTTTTCCCTGTGGCAGCCTGAAATTATGATTAAAATGAAACAATAAAAATAATATCTATCCAAAAAAAGTATGGTCCATGAAGTAATAGTGCAGTTAGAATACCTTCTTTGTGTGAATATATTGGTATACTTAGTATTGTGAAATGGTTAACAATAAAATTTTTCATTGGATATACGATTATAAAGTTTCTTATTTATTTACTTACTTCCTCACATACAATGTTCTGTGTCATAAATTTTGCTTTGTCAAATTGTGATATGTTAAACAATTTCTAATCATGAAAAGTGATAGATTTTATGATCGTATTTATCATTAACATGTTCATTTTCTTATTAATTAATATTTTCTGACATGTAATTGTTTTATTTTTCAATTTAATTATAGTTACTCTAGATAAAGACATTTACACATTAGCCCTGACCTGCAGTTCTGTTTAAACTTAAACATTTGTCCAAATTTATTTTAATATGTCATAAATATACCTCCCAATGTTAACATGTTGACCATGCCCAAATAGTATGTGCTGACAGTACAATGTATAGTTTTGTTAACATTTGACTTGGACTTGACAATTGTCATAAATTTTTATTTTATTTTATGGATAGGACATGTTGTACAATTCAATCATAACATATATGTACACTTCATACACTAACCGATCCTTGAATCAAGCAGTGATGTCCTGCCAGGATACTGTTTATTAGTTGAGACTCCGCCATCCTCACTCCTGCAGCTGGTGTGGGCAGAGGCCTATCTCAGAGGTAGCGCTCTGGGCTTCCAACCGCTGGGTCCCGGGTTCGATTCCCGGTCGAGCCTAAGTTGGATGGCTGTTTCCTCCTTCGTCTCATTGCCATGGTCCCTGCCTGTCCTAATTAGCCCAACTGGTGCAAAAATACAGGACGTAAAGCCCTAATCACAAACAACAAACACCAAATATAGATAATCAATCTTAACCTAGAGAGCCTCTACATAGCCCACTCAGGTGCTGATGAGGCGTTAAACAATAACACACACACAGAGGTAGCGCTCTGGGCTTCCAACCGCTGGGTCCCGGGGGGCGATTCCTGGTCGAGCCTAAGTTGGATGGCTGTTTCATCCTTCGTCTCATTGCCATGGTCTCTGCCTGTCCTAATTAGCCCAATTGGTGCAGAAATACAGGACGTAAAGCCCTAATCACCCACCCACCCACCCTGCAGCTGGTGTCGATCAACTGATCATTGTTTTGACAGTTGTCACGTGACCTCATTTAAATATTTTATCAAAACTTGAAAAAACTAAATTATAAAATCACGACCAACACAAATGTTTTTTTATCTTTTTAATATAATCAACAACCGTGTTTAATTTCTTTTCCAATGATTTTTTAAAACCAAATATTACAAAAACGTGATTGACCAATCAGAATGCACGATGGCGTTGTGTGCAAGACAACGTTCGCTAAGGAATGATGATTTGTATACAATGAACAAATTGTCTGTTTTTGCAAATATAACGCCTTTGGACAGCAGTTCTTTCACTGTAAAAACTTTATTGAGATCACACGGAAGATATGTGTCAAAGATAGTCCTTATTGCATGGGGTAGGCCCTTGTTAGCAAGCGATGTTTTAAACGTTGTTTCTTATCCTCCATAAATATACACTATCACCCACACGCACAGTGAGGCACAGGTCCGTTGACTTGGCCATACATTTGGAAAGGTTAGAAAAATTAACCGAAAGTCCACACTGAAGCAATTGCAATCTGAGCACGAAATTGACGGAAGATCCTTGGATATGTGCGAGCATAGACAATTTCTGCATAACGCTTAATGGTAATTGGAACTAGATTAGAAGTGGACATTGCAAACAATGTCCACATTGGATAGCTTGATACCTGACTCGAAAGTAAAATAGGGCCCATGCCAAATTACTGGGCATCTTTTGTCTGACAATTGCAGGGTTGTTTACAACCAAAAAGAATGACCAACAAAGTATATTATTGTTGTAATAATTACGTATAATCACTCTTCAATTTACTCCTGATTCTAAGAGCGTAATGTCAGTTTTCTTCTGTGTTTGCGCTATAGATTACATTACAAAAAATATCTATTCCATAAAAGTTGAGTCTGTTTAGATATCTTTAGAAAACATGGCTACTAAAGAGACAAAAAATGCCTGACTTTGTACTTGCATCTTTGCAAAGATGCATAATAGAGCATCCAGAATTATTTTGATAACTAGAGATGATTTCTTTGATATGGTTGCATGTTGCATGCCATCTTAAAAGAGTACATTTGACACACGCCACATTTCAATGGAGTATATTTACAGCATTTTTATGGGGTAAGTTTTTATGTATTTTACTATTAAACTTTTTTCACTTTCAGAAGAGTATAATACTGCAATGTACTTAGGATTATTGAAACACCATAGGGCAAAAGTAACTTTCGTTATACCTGTTATGTCAGACATCATTGGTGATCACCAGGCTTTATCTATAATTCATGTCTGGTCACAATGATGCATATCAGTCATTTTGTTATTGGTATGAAATATGTATCAAAAGATCAGAAATTCAGAATCGTGATAACATACCTACCACTGATGACTGCAAAGCAAACAAATCTCAGTTATACTACTGTATTCCATGTACGCAATAGAATGATATTTATGTAATAATTATTCAGAATACAACTTAAATGTTTTCCTTGTAAACATGACATCATGAAATCTGTCCAGGCTGTTGATTGGTAAAATTTCACATACCATATGCTCAGCAGTGTGGTCTCATTTCATATGCCACAATCAAACAAATCAGTGTATTCATCACAGGCGCTTTTAACCACTTTGTTGTGGTTCATGCCTTAATAACTACTTATAGCCTATCTGTTACTGTTGGTTCGCTTAAAGTGCTTTTGCTAGTTGCCCATATCAAAATGGCCATGATGACCTATGAACTCATAAAATGTAAGGTGTGCATAATGGAACAGATAGGAACATGTCATCATAGCCAATTTTCAAACGAATAACAAGCAAAAGTAAGCACTACGTGAACCAACTGTAACCTCTTTTCATTCAGCTTCACCTCTTTCAAACCCCTCAGTCATGTAAATTCACAAAACAATCAAAAGTTATGCATGGTTTTTAATTGTATTAGATTCAGACAACTGTTTTCAATAGTTCATCAGATAAGATTTATTGATCACAGAATAACTGAAATTGTGATAGAGTAAACTATGGAAAGAAATTAGACAAATGTTATGCCTTGGCTATGAAAACTTTATTCACATGTCACATACACATAGTTTCATTTATAAATACAATTTTACATGACAATATGGAACGCATCTTGGTGTGTAAGGTTGTAAATGTAATATCCCCAAAAGGTTGGATCGTTATTTTAAGGACGGATCGTTATTTTGATACAATTATATTGAGCACAATCACAGTAAACAAATAAAACGGCTATTCCACTGAAACATTTTGTGCCTAATATTTCACTGATGGTGTCTTACAACTGATATCATTGACTTTGAAACAAAACTCCAGAGAACGTCATGTGAATTCTGATCTCCTATTGGCTAAGGCCAGTTGAAGAGTGTTAAACCCCGTTCACACACTCACGAGTAAGAGAGCCAAGTGACCATGGATATCAAAGACAGACTATACATGCTCACTCGTGGTCAATAGGGAGGCTGTTAATCACGTATAAATTATTTCGACTAGCATCAGTGAGGCACTCTTAGAGTGTCTACTGAGCATTCCACAAGCTGTACAAGAATGAACACGAGTGGATGGCAAGTATACACAGATGGACAGCCTCCCCTGTGTACCCGTGAGTGAGCATGAGTTACCAAGAATGGCCATGGACATCCGTAGGTCACTCGCCAACCACTCACCGAGTGATTCCAATGAAAAGGTAAACCATTTTACTCGTCAAACGTCCGTCAAATTTTTAAACCTGTTTTAACATGTTTAAAAAATGTTTTCCCTCTCCAAAGATTTTCATGAGTCATCTGCGCTCTTTTGTCATCCCCACTTGGGACAGTGTGAATGCCCCTGTACATTCACATGACGTAATCCGGTGTTTAGTTTCCAAGTCTATGAGTTCAGCTGTAAATTATCTACTTTTGATATAATAAGCAAAGAGGAGAAATGGTAAGAGGGGAAACTTCATTTTTATTAGCCATGTCAGGGTTAGTTTTTGGCGAAAAATAGTCATGATTCTTTGCTATATAATCATAGCAATGGCAAATGATGTCATTGTGATTGTTGTTAATGTGACGTCATATTTGTGCGAGCTTGAAATAATGTAAAAAACTAACCTTTCTTTACAGAGACGTTTAGGGAGACCCTGCACAAAGAATAACAAGAACATGCACTCTCGTAAGTAGGTCGCGCTATGCCTACAGGGAAATGGAGGCGCGTACAATTACGTCACTGTTAATAAAATGATGACGTCACATTGGCCTTTGTCAATCCTGTGTGTGTGCCTCCTTTTCCCAGCATTACCGGCGTTTACAATGTAAAGTATAGCGAGTGGCGCTTCTTGGTACATATTCTTTGCCCTGCACTTAAGCTTTTTGCACACCTAGTGGTTTGCAGGAAACAATAACCCTTGACGTCAAAATTGATGTTTACCTTTTATTGGTGATTGTGGCCTGTTGTATGACATCATCTACTTGTTTACATGTACCTCCCTGCATTCACGAGGGACAGATAAGAGGCTCAGCTCATTTCTATTAGCGCTGTTATTAAAAAAAATATTTTATATATTTGTAAAAATATTTGTTTCCCATGTAAACCTTTTGAAGATTATTTAAATTTCTTTAGTGTGGATGTCTTCTTTAAATTAGTAATGATAGATCCAGTGGATAAATCCTGCATGTTTCCATCACATGGGCTTGTCATAATGTGAAAAACTAACCCTGAACAGGCTTACATTGGTTCAATAACAGCGGTGTCTCTAAGTATATCTTTGTGCTAACAAGTTTGTCAGCCGATATCTGCAAAAAATATCAGTATAAACATATTGCCAGACTAGAAGTGGAAAGCAATCACTTTTGGGAGTCCCGAAAACTTCATTATAAGAGGGGGTCTAACTGAACAAACATTTACTAATGATTTAGGTATTAGTATGCTGTGTAGCATTTTCACCAGCTCCATCATTTTGCATTCTCTTTAGACACGGCAACTTTGACTTCACTGCATCTTTGAATTCCCTGTATTGTGCAGTGTAAATAATTGGATTAATGACACAATTTATGAAAGCAAGATAGACGGTAACATAGTAGAAAGAACTGGTAAAGCTGACTTTTACTCCGACATTGAGAATGAAGAAGTATGTTTGATTCAGGACCCAACACACAAAAAATGCGATACAGACGGTCACTAATGTTTTGATCAGATTTCTTCTTGCTCTCGCCCGCCTTTCTTCTCTGGCTTTTTCCGCTTGAGACATACTCTGCTGCGATTCTGGGTTGACTTTCGTTCTAATAGTGATGGCCATTTTGGTATAGCAATAGATCATGATAATAATGGGAGTGACCATGATGACGATGTAAAACAAGATACCCACAAAACGAGCCAAGGCAATGTTGGGCCACCCTGAAACATGAAACAACTCTAGAATGACAGTCCTTACAATTACAGTGGTTAGTTTTAGAAAATATTGGCTATATACCATAAAATCACCAAAGAAAAGTTATTATTGAACATATTGGCAGACTCTTTAGTTCTACATAGTTCCCATGGGGTACAATATTGCCAATTCTTGATTCTAGATTCAAAGTAACTACACTTAAACCTGTGCTAGAAAGTCACTAAGGGAACTGATAAATTAGGTTGATTATCAGGTGGTCATTAACTAGAGGGGTAAAACAATAAAAATCCAGTCCGGAGTTGCATGTGGTGGTTGTTTACAGTTGCTGCATCCAATGGTGCTTATGGCCAATAAACTAATATCGCCATTTTATTTTATGATATCAAATATCACTGGCAAATATCATGGTCAGTTATATTGCCTGGTAAATACTACAGAATATGAAAACAAGGCACAGGAGAACGTCATTAATACATTTTATTACACAGCTCCTTTAATTTTCGCCCGATTATCAAATTCAGGCTGGCACAGGGAAAGTTTATTTTGTAAAAAAATGTGTAGGTGTTTTGCTAGTAGCATGAATTAAAACCATTCTGACCTCAATTTTTCATAAAAACGACTGAAATCGCGAATCAGTTATGCCGCTCATAACGTTATAATGTCGGGTAATTTACCAGGCAGACAAATTTGCTTACCAAGCAATGATATCACGTAAGGCTTGTTGACAAATACCAGTAAGTGTTCTGGGTATGGTAAGCATGAATGGTTTTTGCCAAATAAACTAATATAACCTGCCAGGTCAGCTACTTGGGCAGTAAGTGCTGTTGGTTGTGGCAGCTGTTCTCTACAAGAGGCTATTCTCTACAGGTGACTGTTACCTAATCATTTTGCACAAAGCTCTCCAAAGACATTTTGTTGAAGACCTTCAATAGATACTACGGAATGCTATCACAATTAATATGTTGCTTTAACCTTGTTGAAATTTCAATAAGTATGAAATAGTTTTTCCACATGTCAATATTAGATGTCAATTACAGTTTTTTTAACTCTGGAGGGCAGTATAGTTAACTCTTACCTCCATATCTCAAACAATACCCTTCAGGTCCTGGTGGACTAGGCCAGACATTTGGAAAGGTTGGAAAAATGATCCCAAAAGCCCAAACAGATGCAATTGCAATCTGTGCACGCTTACGGCTGAAAATATCCGGGTATGACAGAGGATGGACGATTTCTGCATAACGCTCGATGGTGATTGCAACTAAATTTGCAGTAGACATTTCAAACATGGCCCACATTGGATAACTCGATCCCCATACTCGGCAGTAAAATTGGGCCCATGCCAAATTGCTGGGCATCTTTTGACTGACAATTGCAGGGTTGTTCACAATAAGAAAAAAAGACCCAATCAGATCGATGACACTTTGGTTTAAAATGAAGAAATTGCAAACTTTCTTTCTCATCTTCTTGTTTGAAGCGATAACGGTGACAGCGAAACCGTTTCCCAGAACACCAAATATTCCAACAACGATATAGAAAATAGTTTCTGTTGTCAAATTACTTTCTGTGTGAGTTTCTTCAGTAGGATATAACTCTGTTGTAGAGTCCATATTGGAATGAAGTGGTGATGAAGTATCCAAATTTTTCATTTTGGTTGCTTGGGTTGTGTAGCAGACTCAGAATGCTACAACATAAAAGGAACAGTGACTACCTTTAATATTTCCTGAAATTATACATTTGGTTAAGCCACTTGGATCAAACTGATAATTGAATGAATTACTGAGCAAAATATTATAAAAAAATAATTCCGCGTCACACCTTGTTCAACAAAAAAACATCTGCCACATTTTTTTTAAATTTCCTTTGTGTAAACATTTTAATATGTAAGTTTACAACACAGGTGTTCTATAATTATAAAACGGACTCAAACATCACATTTATTTCAAACATTGAGAAGGTATGGAACGAAATTAGTCTGTGTCAGTACTACAGCTGAAACCGGCCTATTATATTCATTTACAGAATGAAAATTATTAATTATAAATTTTAGGTATAATGTGTAACTACAACACTTGGATTGCAGTACATTTTCAGTAATTATAGATTTCTGTACATTGACTTCGTGTTCACTCGTATTAGAAGTCACTTTCTTTTTTTTTGCATGGTGGCAGACTATTCCAAATATCAATTAACAGGCTATATATCGAACCCTGGACCCTGTAAGAAAAATGATTGACGTTTTTTTTAGTTAAATGAATTATTGCTTCTGCCATAAGCTAGGGCACACAATTCCTGGTGTTTACAGCAGAACTTCTTTCACATAATATCCTCCAGAATTCAGTTTCCAAGTCTGAAATCACGGAAAAGACCTACGAGTGACCACGGATGGCTATATGTGCTCACTCGTGGCCCTGTTAATCACGTATAAATTCTTTTGACGCAGGTTTGAAGGACGTTCAGCGACCGCTTGCTGAACGTCCGTTGACCGCTCGCTGAATGTCCGTCAACCACTTGCCGAATGTCCATAGACCGCTCAGCTAAAACACCCATCGTGAGGCATCCTACAGGCATCTGTGGGGCACTCTTAGATCGCAGTGAATGAGGAGAGGGCTATGGAAGGGCTACGGATGGGCTGTGGATGGCCACAAATGGCCTCAGATGTACGTAATACGTACGTAGAACGCTCGCCGAGTGACTCCGAGCAATTCTCGTAAAAAATGTAAACAATTCACTCGTATAACATCCGTCAAATTTTATAACATGTTGAAAAAAAATTCATCCGCGCTCACTCTCCATGCCCATTCGTGAGTGTGAAGTCAAATCAAATATGCATTGGTATATGCCAGTGGTTGTCTAATGGTATGGTAGTGAATTATAACTTATAAGCGATGAAAAATTTCTGAATATTTCTTGATGTATAACAGCGTGGTCTATTACAGCTGATTTCATAGATTTGGAAACAAAACTCCAGAGGATTTCATGTGAATCCAGGACTCCCATTGGTTAAGGCAGTATCTCAACCAGTGTGAGTTCTGGATCGATATATCGTCCTCTGGAGTTTAGGTTCCAAGTCAAGGAGTTCAGCTGTAAGATTTACAAGCTCAAGATTACTGAGGTTGAAGGTGTTCATTGGTGAAGTCAAGAGAAAGTAACACAATGAAGAAAGAAAATATATGTGTAATAATACATGTCCTAACCAATATAATTAATATGGAATACTCTTAAAGGGAGTGCAAAATAATATAGAACTCTTATATGTACAGAGGAAAAGGGGAAATTTATTCAATGAATCACAGGAATACCATGGTGCTTATTTTTATTATATTTTTGCTCAAGCCTTATTATTATAATTTTTTTTACTTTTGCTTATTTGTAATTAAATATCTGTTCATTTATACATGCATTTACATTCATATCATTCATATGCAAAGAATTTATACATAACCTATTTTAAAACAACTTTTGCTGAAATTGTCTTCCTGTTTGAACATTTTTGATATTAAATGAACGAATGAATATATTTCACCTTTTTTTGCTCAATCGCCTAAAATCTGATGTGGCAGTCTAAAACAAAATCTCAAAAGCGTCAACAGACAATAAGAACAGTGGCCTACCTGAGGTGTTGTTCCAAATGGCATTATTCCATGAGCACGTGCTGGCCTTATAAGGAAGGCCTCATCTACCAATCAGAAAGCTCCATTTTGCATCAGCTTTCTGGACAGGTGCACGTCTTTGCAATGAGCATTTGGTGATGTACAAAAGCATGGTAATGCCCTTTTAGTTTCACGCCAAATCATATATTCAAAGACCATATCAGCAACAGATATATAACACTATCTCTCTGATATTTTTTCAAGATATTTGAGATCAGGAGTACATTTAATTTAAGTATAACGTATGGGTCTGCTGATTGGCTAGTTCGACTTATTTGCTGGAGCCAGGTTCACTTGTATATACAGTGTATTTCATATGCATTGATTAAGTGTTAAATGCAAGAAATTTGTCCAAGACTGCCAGAGATTTAACCCTGCACTGTAATGAGTTTCTGTAGCCTTCTTGCAAATTTACCGTAGTTTTGACAGTAAAATAGGTATACAAGATATAAAATTCTTCTGGCAAGATACATTGTACCATAAATCTATCCTACGGCATAATACTACATAAAGAAAATGGCAGTCAACCATAATTTATTCAGCAGATTGCCGTAAAATAGACCAAATTCTACCATACAGCATTTCACGGCATATTCTACAGTAAATTTCATCCATAGCCATAGTAATGAAACCCAACATTGGGTCATTACAAGGGCTCATTGACAGTATTTTACGGTAAAGCACCTTTTTAAGATTTCACCGTAAGCAATCATCACAACTTGATAGAAGCATGTGTTGTAATTTTACAGCAAACATCTCTTTGTCATCTTTTACGCTAGACATTACGGTAATTTGTGCAGCAAGATACTGAAAAAATGCGCCAGCAAAACTACAGGACATTTTTTTACAGTGTGTGGCTAAGATATTAACCATTATGCAGCATCATAACATTCTCCTATTTTCTCTGATTATCTTTAAAAGTATCTCTGATAACTTAATCTATATTTTGTTTATGTTTTGATATTCATACACATGTAAAATAACAATGGGCATCCACTTTTGCATTATTCATGTTGGTTTACATAAACTGTGCAACTTCATTAAATTGGGTAGTTTCCTTTACACAGCTTCTCTCCGGATACCCACTTAAAAATTGGATTTTGAATAAAGGAAAACAACTCGATTGTCCTGCGTTTGTGTGCTTCGATTGTGACAGGATTACAGACTGTAAACATAATCAAAATGCATGACTCAACAGTAAAAAGACAGCAAAAAACACAATGCTTGTGCAAAACAAAATCCCTACCCACTTCCCATGACACTGTGCTGTCACTTCAAAGCAGTGCGACCTTATTATATTCTTTGCTAGTTTTCCTAGTTAAAGCTGTACTGTCTGTCAAATTTGCGATTTTGTAAGACTCAATCAAATAGTTCATGAATTACCTTTATTAATCAAGGCACACTAAATTTGTGTGACCTATTGAATTTAGCAGACATTAATTACTAAAAACATAAATCATACATTGAGAGAAAATCAAGACCAAAACATTGGAAACAATTTAGTATTGTGATGTCATCACTGAGTTTGTTTACATATTGAGTTTTTGATGACATGAAAAACTAATATTTATATTATTTATTGTAAATTAAAACTAAATTGTTGACCAAAAATGAGCATGTAATGGTAAAATATATCACGAAACAAGAAGGCAGTATTGATTTATATCATTACTTTTATATGCAAATTTGACAGACAGTGCACCTTTAAACAAAATAGGCTGTATGCTGACTTAAGAAATCTTCTCTTAAAAATACGAAAAGTTTACTCTTTTTTTTTTTTTTGTTAATGCAACTTTTCTGAATTACCTGCTTGTCAGAACAATAATTGCGTAAACTCAGTACATGAACATAATATGTTAATGCTTAAGCATGAAGCTGAAGGCCGTTTTTCATGTGATACATGACATTGTAAACACATAAATATGCCACAGGATAAGTGGGCATTTTTAATTTTAAATCAGCCTCCCCCATTTACCTGTTAACTGACAGGGCGGGGGCATAGCTCAGAGGTAGCGCTCTGGGCTTCAAACCGCTGGGTCCCGGGTTCGATTCCCGGTCAAGCCTAAGTTGGATGGCTGTTTCATCCTTCGTCTCATTGCCATGGGCCCTGCCTGACCTAATTAGCCCATCCGGTGCAGAAATACAGGACGTAAAGCCCAAATCACACACACACCTGTTAACTGACAAAGGGTAAACCTTCCTACCTCTTCAACCCCTGTACATATATATAATTTGAGGGTGTACATATCTTATGTCTCACAATGTAATCATAGTGTAATTGTTTTGTACCGGTGAAGTATTGTCAGTGTGTTTTCGTTGATTGCAATTCAATGAAAAATAGCGCTGCGTCCACAATTCGTCTAAAGAACTAATGCCAGTTACGTTTTAATTAGGTGAAGATCTTAGCTTTTAGAAAAAATTTTAATTTATAAAAATCGGATGAAAACTGACGATTATTTTTTCAATAAAACGTACGAGCAAGTCAGATCGGTAGAATTGCCCGCACTCGCTGCTTATATATATAGCAAGGGCGCAGACATTTGTGGGAGTACCACAACAAAATCTGTTCGATCCACAATCATTTCTTGCCGCCACTTCTCGGTCTTCTCCTGCCTCTATCTCGCTGAATATTTGGTATATTTTCTATCCGAAAACACGTACGGAATCAGTATGAGCTATGCTAAACAATGGACTACTGCTCAGTTACGTTAGATTATTTTTAAAGTTGTGAGTCCGGCGGCGCTCTTCATGACGTTCGCCATTACGCCACAGAACTTGCCTTCTTGCCTTCTCCCATTCATATCTCACTTCATATATTTGGTTTATTTTCGATCTAATTATAAAATGAAAAACTCCTAGGGTACCCTTTGCACAGGTGGGTGCTGCCACCTCTTGCCAACTTGAACATACGGCCTACGGCCTCTTGGCCTTCGGCTATAATTTTTCTGTAATTTCATTGTTATACCTTTAATGCCATAAGCCAGCCTAACTATAAGAGAAATTGATTAATTTAGTTTAGATGAGTAAATGAGCAAAATATGTACATAATCGGGTCACTGGGCTTTGAGGTGACAGCTCACAGTGATGAGCCCAATGGCCATCTAAATGTTGTTTCCGTGAGAACTTTTATTGAATGACTTGTAAATGGTGTCTGTGCTGGGGCAAGGGCAAAATGCTAACAACGTTTTATCATTTCATCATTACGCATGCCTGTGATAGTTATTCATTAATGATCTTCTGACTCATAATATATTATCTGACATAAAGTCAAACCAATATTGGTTTAGCATTGAAGTCCATACCATGCATAGGAATTTTCTGTTCATTTTATCCTGTATGTCAGTGACCTTTGGTTGCTTTGTGGCCCCCCAGATGTCTGTCAATCACCTGTACTATACTGCAAGCAGGAGTGGGCATTTCATGCAGTTCTGCATCTACATTACAACACCCAAGACCCATCAATCATCTCTGTGACATAAGAAAACAACCTGATTACTTCCACATTTCGATCTCCAGCACTCTTGTAATGGATATGACTTGTTGTGATGCTGTCTTTTAGCAAGCTAAATTTACTATGCACTTGTGAAATTCCATCAGTCACTGTGATGTAAATCAAGCATGAATGCAAAGAGAGCTTTTGAGCTGTTGTTTAATGAGAGATTGGAGAAAAAGGCAATTCTATTTTAAAGTCTCTCCTGTAGTTCTTTCCATTAGGCTAAAACTCCGTAGGTGTTCATATGAGGCACGGCGAGACCTGGTTTAACCTTAAAGTTAGTGTCTCCAGATTTAGCACATTCAAGTAATTATATAAATCAATACTGCCTTCTTGTCTCATGATATTTCTCACCCATTACATGTCAAATTTTGCACAACATTTTAATTTTGATTTACAACAAATAATATTAATATTAATTTTTCATGCCATCAAAAATTCACTATGTAAACAAACCCAGTGATGATGTCACAATGCTGAACAATGGATGATTATGTCATTTCCAGAGTTTCCAATGTTTTGGTCTGGATTTTCTCTCGATGTATGATTTGTTTTTTAGTGATTAATGTCTGATAAAATCATTAATTCAGTGTGCCTTAATTAATAAAGGTTATTTTTCAACTATTTGATAGAGTATTAGAAAATTGCAAATTTGACAGACAGTGCAGCTTTAGAAGACCACATGGCTTACACTTTTACATTAAGGGTTCCCTCGCTTTAAAGCCCACCTCATCAATAAGGCAATGGAATTTTGCTCTATGGTGAGCTGCCAATATAAAATGTCGGACCGAACTAAATTAAATAGGGTTGAACATGTAATATTAGTGTGTAATTATGCAATATATGTCACTTCATTTGTTTATTTTTTTTTATTTGTCACTAAATGAATTTAATTTCAATTATATTTAAATAGCCTCTTTATCTTTTCATTTATAAGTATGCTTATGTCTTTTATTGTTTATGTTATATACTAACTGTATTGAACTTCTTCATACTGTGTTCAAATAAAAAATCTTAAATGTAATAATGGCTACGACGTAGAAAACTAGACAATCACTGCACCCTTTCATTGTTACACTGATATGAAGTTGCGTCACCCTTTTTAAGCACAGGTGGATATGTATTCTTATATATGATTAAGATAAACTGATCGCGGTCAAATTTTCCCCTCCAGCAGGATTGTTAATTGCTCCCTGAATTCCGTCAGATCCTCTCCTGCGGAAAGGCCTGATTGAGGGTCTGATATTCACACTGCCAACCTACAACTAACATTAAATTTTAACAAATTTCTAGGTGTAAAAATCAGTTTTCCAATAACCTCAGAATAAATTAAATTACTCATACTTTCCATCATTAAAAAATATTACTATACTCACCGTAACACTATAGAAGAAATGTCTCTTGATAGTTTTGACTTACCTGTAATTTTTGCAAAGGGCCGAGGGCAGACTCATTGAAACGCAGGTTGCGACACAGGTCTTTGGTCTTTTGATTTGCTAGGGTTCAAAAAGACTTAATAGCGTCGTTTTGACATTGTATAGCTTCAGGTGAACTGTTTTTTTTTTCATCTCAGTGTAGTTTCCCCCTTTGCAAAAAGTTAAGAACATCAATGAGATGTAGTGTTCTTTTCTCATTCGGCAAAAAGTCTTTGTCATTTGTAACAAAAAAAAATACAAAGAAAAATCTAATTTTCCTAATAACGAGGGGAGCATGAGCAACTTCAATTCATTGAGATCAATCACATATATCGCGTATCTTTAATCCTCAAAGCAAATTCCAGTGGAGGTTATAATTGTAAGAATAAAAGTTTATATTAATAGTGTGATATTTTCTAATTGATTGAAATTGCAATGCATTACTTTTGCATTGTTGCCTAATCCACAAATGCATTTTATCTATTTGGCTTATTATTTCAATTATGTTAACTATGATTTTAACATATTTGATTTCCCTGTATAATGTACATTTTAAGGAAGAATTTGCCGAAATTTTGAGGCAATTATATGCAACAGTTCAAAAGTTATAGTGAAAAATGTGTGCCAAAATGGCCATTTGAGTAAGGCAATTAATTATATGCAACAGTTCAAAAACTACAGTGAAAAATGTTTGCCAAAATGGCCATTTTCACCAAAATCCGCAAATACAATTTTACAACTAGTGTTACATACCACATGAATATCACAAAACTGACTGGCAATGGGGGTACACCCGAGTATAACAATATACAGTAACCCATAAGGTGGATGCCCCCCAGTAAAAGCAAAAGGCACAAAGAAAACAATGAAAATGAAAAATAAACAATGGACTTAATTTTCATATTTGCAACACCATTTTTCAATGAAAATAGAAAAAAAAAATTATATATATATATCTCTGAAGTGCTGTAGTAAATGCAGTCATTACATTTGTTTCGTGAGGTAGCATTACAATTCAAGAAGTATTCTGTATTGCGTTTTTGCATGTTTATACAAGTTTTCATACAGACTGTTTGTGTTGTCTACCTGTGCTTACAATTTCATTACATACTTCAAATTCGAGAAAAACAAGGGTTGTTAAGATCCTGTCAGAGGGCTGGCATGTTACAGTTTTATTCACAGGGCTCTGGTTATTGACCAACACAGTCCCCGAGCAGGATAATAGCTAGGGTGGTCCAAAAAGTAAAAGTTATTGCTCCATAAGGATGCCCTTGTTCCTAATGGTGAACTGAAAATATCTCACAAATGTTGTAAAAATTGAACAATATCTAGAGGTTAAGCAAAATGCACTGTTATACATGGCCACATATGTGCCATGTGCTTTTCCACGAAAAGGATAAACGCATGGTTTTTAGCTAATTATAATGAGGCAAAAACCATGCATTTTCCATGAATTTATCTAAACGCATGGAAAACGCATGTATCACAATTGGCCATGTACCTGAGGTCGTAATGCAAATCTAATGGGAACAATATGAGTTGGTCAACGTTCATACTTTTGTAACATTTTTAATCACTCCTGCTTGCCTTACATGTTAAGCCTGTGGGAATTCTAGTTTTTGGTTGCAGCAGTCTTCCTTAAGTGACCTTTTCAAGCTTTCCATGCCCTTTTTGTGGCATCATTGACAGAGTTATCAAACAGGCAGGCACTGAAAAGTACATTGCACTCAGAAGGATACTGTAGGAATCTTTCAAGGCTTCAGCTGCTAAACTTAATAAAATTATCTAGATATGATTCTAACAGAAACTGCAGATTACTTAAGTGGTGTAGCTTTCTCTAGAAGACAAATATGTATAATAATAATAAAAACTTCTACTGGAAGAACCAGTAGCACTGCATCTGCATCATATCAACAAACATTACATTAATGACATATCAATTATGTTCCCAATAATTACTGTTAACTCTTAAAAAAAGATGTTTGGTCTAGTAAATTACTATGTTCACCAATTTATAGCAGTAGTTTGGAAAACATACAGTGCAGTCTCACTGGAATCGAACACAGTTACTTGGCAGCTTTGGAGACCATTAATATATATATATATGTGTCTGTCATTAATGGCACTTCCTCAATCAGCTTTAAAGAAAACTTCACAGTGCAGTGCATAAGTATGCAACAGCAATTGTATCTCTGTGATTGACTCATAATATAATATCTGACATAAAGTCAAACCAATATTGGGTTAGCATTGAAGTCAATATCATGCATAGGAATTTTCTGTTAATTTTATCCTGTGTGCACCATTTTACAGCTTTTTAGTAAGCTAGTGCACACCCCCCCCCCCCCCCCCCACAGTATGCTTATGTATTTTATTGTTTATGTAATTTACTAACTGTATTGAACTACTACAGTGTACAAATAAAATAATCTTAAATTTAATGATGGCCACGGCGTAGACAACCAGACAATCACTGCACCCTTTATTTGTAATGTTGACTCGTATGACGTTGCATCACTATTTTGAGCACAGGTGGATATGTATTTGTAAATATGATTAATATAAACTGATCTACTCCGTCAAATTTTCCCCTCCATCAGGATTGTTAATTGCTTCCTGAATTCCATCAGACCCTCTCCTGTGGAAAGGCCCGATAGAAGGTCTGACATTCACACTGCCAACCTACAACTAACATTAATTTTAACAAATTTCTAGGTGTGAAAAACAGTTTTCCAATAACCTCAGAATGAATTAAATCACTCATACTTTTCTTCATTTAAAAAGGTTACTATCCAGTATAGTTCTTGTATAGTGCTACTGTGAGTATAGTAGTTTTGACACAGTTTACCTGTATGTTTTGGTTTCCTCCTTCGTCTCATTGTCATGGTCTCTGCCTGTCCTAATTAGCCCAACTTGTGCATAAATACAGGACATAAAGCCCTAATCACACACACACACACACACACACACACACACCTGTATGTTTTGCAAAAGGCCCAGGGCTGACTCATTAAAACGCAGGCTGCGACACAGGTTTTTGGTCTTTTGATTTCCTAGGATTCAAAGACTTAATAGCGTTATTTTGACCTTGTATAGCTTCAGGTGAACGTTTTTTCTTTTTTTTTTTTTTATCTTAGTGTAATTTCCTCCTCAACATCACTGAGTTGTAGTGTTTTTTTCTCACTTGGCAAAAAAAGTCTTTCTCAGTTTTAACGAAAATAAAAACATCAAAATAGAAAGAAAAGTCGTTAATTTTTTTCTAATAACGCGGGGAGCAACTTTAATAGGGAATTTTCACGGAAGGTTCGCTATATCTACACCAGGTGGCTACGACCGAATACTGCAATTCTATTGGCAGAAAAAGTTCCTGCCCTTGATTTTGATTGGCTGAAGCAAAGTGCATCCTAGCAGCAGTATTTTTAGTGCATTTTAATGTTTATTTGATATCTTATCATTCCATTGATTTTCACTTCTTCCCTGAGGAAGTTATATTTACGGAATCAGTTATTTATGAGCTACTTCGTCTGAAAAGCAAAAGGAGTAATCAGAAGAGATGAAAGACTTATGTCCAGCTGAATTCAGGGCTGCTCGGTGAAAAGACTCTATTCAGTGTTCAATCGTATATATAGCATATCTTTAATTCTCAAAGCAAATTCCAGTGGAGGTTATAATTGTAAGAATAAAAGTTTATATTTATAGTGTGATATTTTCTAGTTGACTAAAATTGCAGCAATGCATTTCTTTTGCATTGTTGCCTAATCCACGAATGCATTTTATGTACTTGGCTCATTATTTCCATTCTGCAAACTATGATTTTAACATATTTGATGTCTTTGTATAATATTTACTTTAAGGAAGATTTTGCTGCAAATTTGAGGCAATTATATGCAACAGTTGAAAATTTATAGTGAAAAATTAGTGCCAAAATGGTCATTTGAGTGTGGCAACAGATATTTTAGAGTTTATATATACATTGAGAGTTTATTATTTTTACCAATCTCCGCAAATACAATTTTGCAACTTAGTGTTACATAATACATGAATATCACAAAATTGACTGGTAATGGGGGTACATCCGAGTATAAGGGGCGGGGGCCTAGCTCAGAGGTAGCGCCCTGGGCTTCCAACCGCTGGGTCCCGGGTTCGATTCCTGGTCGAGCCTAAGTTGGATGTTCATCCTTCGTCTCATTGTCATGGTCTCTGCCTGTCCTAATTAGTCCATCAGGTGCAGAAACGTAAAGCCCTAATCCTTAGGGTGGATGCCCCCCAGTAAAAGAAAAATGTTTAATCAATCAAAAATACAGAATATATGATACAAGCCGACAAGAAAACGAGAAAAATAAACAATGAACTTAATTTTCATATTGTCAACACCATTTTTCAATGAAAATAGAAAAAAAAAAATTATATATATATATCTCTGAAGTGCTGTAGTAAATGCAGTCATTACATTTGTTTCCTGAGGTAGCATTACAATTCAAGAAGTATTTTGTATTGCATTTTTGCATGTTTATACAAGTTTTCATACCGACTGTTTGTGTCGTCTACCTGTGCTTACAATTTCATTACATACTTCAAATTCGAGAAAACAAGGGCTGTTAAGATCCTGTCAGAGGGCTGGCATGTTACAGTTTTATTCACACGGCTCTGGTTATTGACCAACACAGTCCCCCAGCAGGATTCACATGATGTCCTCTGAAGATTAGTTTTTCCAATTCTATTAAATCTGTGTAATAGCTAGGGTGGTCCAAAAAGTAAAAGTTATTGTTCCATAAGGATGCCCTTGTTCCTAATGGTGAACTGAAAATATCTCGCAAATGTTGTAAAAATTGAACAATATCTAGAGGTTAAGTAAAATGCACTGTTATACATGGCCAAATGTGCCATGTGCTTTTCCACAAAAAGGATAAATGCATGGTTTTAGCTAATTATAATGAGACAAATACCATGCGTTTTCCATGAATTTATCTAAACGCATGGAAAACGCACGTAGCACAATTGGCCATGTACCTGAGATCGTAATGCAAATCCAATGGGAATATGAGACCATTAATATATATATATATGTGTCTGTTAATGGCACTTACGCAATCAGCTTTACAGAAAACTTCACAGTGCAGTGCATAAGTATGCAACAGCAATTGTATTACAAAATCCAACGTTCGTAGCACCCTCTAAATGTTTTCCAATGGACCCAAATAGTTGCATATATTCATTAATATGGGATTTGCCGCACTGGAGTTGCTTATAATCAGCATGGATGCGAAAATTACGAATTATATTTTCCTGTTATTCATTGTTTGTCACACCACTGCATAATCAGTAATTACAAGACTAGCCCCGTATGATTTATTGTATGATGCATCATTATTGCACATTTTTCAATACATTCTTATTGCAAATACAGCATTCACCAAAATTAATAATTCCTATCACTCAGTATCACCAAAATATTAAAACATTTTGACTTTCGTTTTAATTTTCTAAGTGCATTAGACTGGATTTTACCAAATAAATGATAGTGATAAATGTATTGCATCACAATCTTCAGTCATTAATACCTTTGTTGGAAATCTTAGGGTAATTTAATCTTGTGTAATTTTTTTTTTTATACTTCAGCTGGCTTTAAATAATCATATAATTTAGAATCAAAGATGTCTTTTACATAATTTTCAGTCTTTAATTGGGATATTGGATACACCCACCACTAAGACAGTCACTCTCATTTACCCCTGCGGTTTGTCAGGCTTTGAAATATGTCCCCATTTGGCAAATGGTTTGGGAAAACATAATTTAATAATTAATGAATGATACTCAGCTGTGATCAAAGATTTTCAATAGGATTTGCATCAAATTGCAAATTCAAAGCAAATTACATGTAATGGTATATTAGCCATGGATCCGTGCTTAGTGGTATACTCTCTGTCTTTTCTTTGATATTGTATATGTTTAATGATTAATTATGTTACATTTGTTGTGTATCAGAGAAAAAAGGCCTACTGGAGCCATCCCAGATAGCATTCCAAATCCTGTCAACGCTGGCACGATGTCGGTGATGTCATAATGATGCGGCCAATATAGAAACGATGCTGGATTGCTATCTGGGATGTCATCGCTGATTTTAAAAATCAGGCTGTGGATTATTGTGACAACAAGAAAGATGCAGAGACAACAGTTCAAAACACTTCAACAGTCACACTAAAAATATATCCAGATATATTTTACTTTAATTTTCAGAAAATATGTAATTTCTCATAACTTGCAAACTGTTAGCAGCTGGGTGGCCTAATGGTTCAGGCATCCACCAATTCCATATCGGCCAGCCAGCTCTGCTGAGGACCCTGGGTTCGATCCAAGGCCCGGACACTCTTCATGAGCAACATCCAAGCTGAATATTGATTGCATGAGACATTCAACTGGAGTAACCTTGTACTCTGTGCATGCTGAGGCAAGTAAAAGGGGTAAATTTGAAACATGGTGTGGACGCCAAGCCCATGCTTCAGATACAGTAGCATCGAGACATTGAGAAAGTGAATACATTTAAATTACAGCCATTGACAGCTATTGAAATAATTATACACAAGAATACTATAGAATCCAATGCCACCTCACCAAACCAAATCACTTCTAAGACAGTTCGAACTTGAAATTCTCAAAGTGTCTGGATATAATTTGGTGTGACCATAATTTGGTGTGACCATACATTGTCATATCAGCCCAGACATTTAATGAGCCTATGCTGAGGCAAGTAAATCTAATCCTTGGTGAAATGCTTAACATTTTGTGGTTTGCAAGTCTTATAGTCTCATCATTACGTCTGCCTAGCTATTGCAGCTGGTCACGACAAGTTGACTAAGTTTTAAAGTTGGTAACGATCCACAACATTAACTTATTGTAATGAAACTTTTTTATTGGTTGGGGCCTAGCTCAGTGGTATCGCTCTGGGCTATCAACCACAGGGTCTCGGGTTCAATTCCCAGTCGAGCCTAAGTTGGATGGCTGTTTCACCCACCATCTCATTGCCATGGTCCCTGCCTGTCCTAATTAGCTCATCAGGTGCAGAAATACAGGACGTAAAGCCCTAATCCATTCACCCATCATGGCATTTTTAATTGTACAGTGGACCCTCGTTAATCCACAATTCGATAAAAGGAATCCCGCGATATCCAAACGATTTTGATTGGGAACCGATCTCTACAATGCTATTTAGACTGGTTAAACCTGATCCCAGTTTCCGAATCAGAACGGTCTTTTTGGGCATCGAATGGCACTTTCCTTTATATAAATAATTCATTGATTCGAACCTTCGGTAGTTGTTTCAGTGCAACTGACCTGCATAATTAGCCAGGGGTGTTTAATTAAGGGGTGACAGTCTATATGTCTCATTGCTTTGTCCTCAACTTGTTTGAATAGCAATTAATAACCCATTGAATTGAACTGTCACTTTATTGCAATTAGCAAAACAGAGTTAAACGACCATATTTTATATTAATTAACAGATTGTTCAGTGACTGATAATTGCTGTCTGTACAAAATTACGAATCCATAAAATGTTAAGTTAATAATAACTTAATGACAATGTAATTCTAAAGGACTAAATCCCCATCTCCAATTCCATCTCACAAGCCAGTCAGCTCTTTAGTCAATATTGTGAAGGTGACATGATGTTGACCGAGAAATCATTGCCTGGAACCAACCATAAGTTTCAAGATGAAATACTTGTGTGCCTACTATATCTATACAAATACGTTTTCACACACCAGATTCATTTTCTATCCTTCTGATTAAACTTGTTTATGTGACAAAAATGTAATAACTATACTGAGACAATCAATAGCAGCCAAATTGGCATTGACCTTTTAAAATGCACGGGCAAAATGGCCAATATATAATATTATGTAGACGACAACTTAAAAGAAATTGTTCTTACACCAGAAGCTTCATTTCTAAATGGGGCGTGGGGTCTTTTACTTGCCTCAGCATAGATAACTTTCTCGTTGAAAAAATCTAGTGCAGTATGTGCACATGTTATGCATTAGTTAAATACAGTTCAGGTTTTGTAAATTACATACATAAAAGATGTGAGCGGCGCATACATTGATTATTTGCACGGGTATGACATAACTCAAAACATAATGCAAATACGAAAAACATAAAACAAAGCTGTAATGTGTTTTCATGGGCAACATGTAATAGATATAGAAAGACATCAAAGAATAACCATGCAAATTAATTGGAATTGGTCAGGTATCCTCACGGAAAGCATAGGGCGGGGGCCTAGCTCAGAGGTAGCGCTCTGGGCTTCCAACCGCTAGGTCCCGGGTTCGATTCTCGGTCAAGCCTAAGTTGGATGGCTGTTTCATCCTTCGTCTCATTGTCATGGTCCCTGCCTGTCCTAATTAGCCCAACTGGTGCAGAAATACAGGACGTAAAGCCCTAATCCACCCCCAATCACGGAAAGCATTGATCACTGACAACACAGGCGTTTGCCATCATTAAAGCACAAGCAAGTTAGCATACAATAAGACCAAGGCTACTGACTTTGTCAAGGACAGCTTTTACTCCCCCTGCGCAACTGCCTTTAAGGATGGGGCCAGTTTCAGTCAATAACATCATATTACACATCCAAAATGGCAATATTATACACAAAAATAATTTTCCTTCTTATTCTTAGTGGTAACTACATTTATTTATGAGTTTTTTTTTAGGAATTCCTTGCCTGTTCGCTGGGAATGTTCAATTCTCATCTCTAGTGGCAGCTAATTTGCATATTTCACCATCTACACACATGATGGTGCTTCCTGATTGGCCAATATCTACCACTGTGCACTAGGGGCGGGGGCCTAGCTCAGAGGTAGCGCTCTGGGCTTCCAACCGCTGGGTCCCGGGTTCGATTCCCGGTCGAGCCTAAGTTGGATTGCTGTTTCATCCTTCGTCTCATTGCCATGGTCTCTGCCTGTCCTAATTAGCCCAACTGGTGCAGAAATACAGGACGTAAAGCCCAAATCAACCAACCAACCACTGTGCACTGTCAGCTTCAAGCCAATTAAGTGACCTAACTGAGCAATCTTTGTTTAAGAAGAGTGTAATCATTGCAAACAAAATTAATTGATATGCAATTTCACTTTTTGACATTCAATGCCATAAGCCACCCTACAGTTTGTATTTAAGTCCAACTGGAAACTAGGAAAATAATTGCTATCAAGTTTAGGGCATTTCCTAATATATTCAGCTACATTCTGATTGGCTGTTGCAAATGACATAGCTGCCTCTTGAGATGAGAAGCCAGTTAAGGCAGTCAGGAGCCTTTGTATTAATTAAAGTATAAGTGACGTCATCACTGAGCAATGTTATATAGGTTGGCAAACACCTGTGCTGACAGTGACCCATGGCAGAAGCACAAGTTCACTCTTGTGGGACCCAATCATGTGTCTCAATGATCCTATATTCGTTCTATTTTGGTACCACCCAGGGGCGTCAATTTCTATTGACGGTTGAGGGGGGGGGATGCAGGCCTAATTTGTCTGTCCCACTGTGACTTTCCCTCACTCGTACAAGTAGTAGCAGTTAATGTGCGGACACTGGCCAAGAGTTATATTAATGGAGGATCACTTATGCCAAACTTCTAAGCTTGTACTTGGTGCATGCTTTGGTGCTCTAAGCTCAGATTGGCTCTCATGCCTAAGTGTAAAGGCCCTTTCACACATAGCCATATCAGACGCCGGAGCGTCCCGGAGTAACATTTTATTACCTCCGGGGGGTTCCGGGATCAAAGAGCTGTTAAATGTCAACAAAAAATAAATGTTTGGCGATGTGTACACAATGTCAATACGGTCTCAACAAGGAGCAACACGGAGCTAACACGACTGTCCCGTTTAGAGTGCGGAGTGAACCGGATTTTCACGGTGCCTTTGCGGATATCCCGGTCTTTACACCGTGTTCATTCGTGTGGAACCGTGTTGCTCCTTGTACTCTCCGGTGTTAATGGCGGCGAAATATTCATGCCCGGTTGACGCCGGATGTAGCCGGAGATATGCCAGAGTCAATACGGAGATTCCCGGAGATGGGCAGAGTATATTGGGAGTCTATACGGATCTACACGGATCTACACGGATCTACACGGATTAAATTACTCCGGGAACTCCGGCATAAAAAATTAAACATGTTTAATTTTTTGCCCCGGAGTCCCAAGATGGTCCCGGAGCGCCCCGGACAATGACGGACAATGCCGGACAATCCCGGACAATCCCGGACATGAACACGATGTCTACACGGCTTTCCCCGGAGTATGCGGGAGTATTCCGGAGTTGTCCTCCGGGACGCTCCGGCGTCTGATCCGGCTATGTGTGAAAGGGCCTTAAGCAACTCGAGGTCCAAGTTCCTGCCTGAAAATGTTTGATGTCAAACAAAAAGTAATTTTTACCTGTTTTTATAACATGCAAGCTGACATATGATAGAAGCACAAGTTCACTCTTTCCGTGACACAGGAAGTTGTCACAGGGGGAAGAATCAGTAACAGAGCCTACAAGGGGCATCAAACAATACTTATCTGCTACGGTGTCAGTGACCTCTTTTGGTTCCTTTTAAACGCTAACTTCTGACAAAGTTTAAGCGTGTAGGTGCATGTAACAAAAAAAAATATTTCATTTATCTATTTTTTTTCACATTTTGTAAACACAGCCAAGATATGTTTATGTGACTATCAAAAGGCACCGCTAGGCCATATATAGTGTTACTGTATGAAATTTCATTAGGGTAAGTGCATTGGTGTTAGAGTTCTCCTCTGGAAACGGGATTGAAACGCCCACCCTCCTGCCTTTTGGACAGACACTAATGATGCCTGTGTGTTATGTGGGATGTATTCCCACCCTACAAAGCAAGTGTGGGGGGGGGGGGATAATGTAAATATCCCTGGGTCATGGGTTTAATTTAAGCGTGACATGCAAAGATGTAAACCTAATATATATATATATATATATATATATTTTTTTTTTTTTTTTTTTATTATATACATATTGTTCTATAGTGGAATCAATGATGGACAAGGCATATTTTCAGAGTTTTTACCCAGTTTTAAAAAGTTGCTAAGTCCTGTTTTGAATTTGAGCCAATTCAAAAGAGATTGAACTACATAGTTTTAGCTATTAAACCACTGATAACTGAATTTTAGCAAATCTTCTTAAAGGCAATAAATATTTGGTTCCATTTAGAAATATGAAGCAGTTACTAGTGGGATTTCTGCAGAAATGTGAATGTTACCTAGGGGCATTTTTAGGTAAAAGTTGGGAACCAGACTTTTTGGCATAATTCAGATATGCTGAATCTGATGAACCCGGTTCCCAAGCAAAATTTTGCGTTTTTCACCCTCTAATTTGCATAAACAAAATGGCCGCCAAATTGCAAATTGTTGATTAATTTTTATTCATTTTCTTTAATATTACTACAATCAGGCATGCAAAAAATACAAATAAATGGTTGTATCTATTTCTGCAATCAAAAGAATAACATTAAGAATTAGTTTCAGTAAATAGTGATAATTAACTTTCGTATATATGCAAATTAGTGGCGGCCATTATGGAAAAATGGTTTTTTTGCCAATATCTCTGTAACTAAGCAAGCAAGCATAACAAATTAAATGTCTATACCTATGTTCTGAAGGTCAAGGAATATGAATACGACATCTTTGATGCATTTAGTGGTATATCAACAAATTTATTGCCAAGGTCAAGCTATGTGATTGATGCAAAAACAGATGGCTAAATTGTGTAAGTGAGCTGAAATGCCAATAATTTTCGAAACAATCCATGCAATGTAGTTATGTCAAAATACTCCTTGATGGTGCAATCGATGTTACTCATCATTGGTATAAATCGACTGATTAAACCATATTCATACAAGGAGTTTCGTCATGCTTACAAGCACACATAGCTGTGCATTGCAACTTGGATTTTCGGCATTTGCAACGAAGTGTCCTGCATTGCTTCTGACATGATCAAAAAATCATTTCCAAGCAAGTGTCAGGGATAGGATTCAGTGACATTAAAATAGGTTGTAGTCCTGAAAGACCATTTTTCCACCCCATGTCCACGGGTGAAGGCAGCTCAGGTATGGCACAGTGAGAATTTCTCCAAACCATTGTCTGGTAGTGCACACGCATCAAATGGAAGTGTAGGGCATCACTTGGGGGGCATTGCTTCTGGTCTCAAACTTTTGCTGAAGAATATGTGTCTAGCTGCATCAACTGAATCTGTTTCGCGCACATCATAAATTCTGCAGACAAACATTTCAGCGGATCGAATGGTTTCCTCTGTCAGTCCACCAATTTCCAAGTTTTTCAGCAGTTGATAATGTTCCAAGAAGACTTTCCATGATGACCTTTTAGTGTGATTTGCAATATACGACGTGTCACACCCAGTTAATGCATGGAATGGTAACAGACTTGTTGCTGAATCTCTGGGTAATTTGTTGAAAACTGCATCAATTGGTATGTATTTTTTCTTCTTGGCAGTCCCAGACAGCATCCACAGGTGTTCACATTGCATTTGCGGGAATTTGGACACCAAAAGAACAAGAACATCAGTGTCTCGTGATGACACAACAACTGTATTAAACTGACTGATGAAAGCATGTAACACCAACCTTGTGTCAGCTTCTTCATGTGTTGCTCTCAATTGACTCAAATCAGTGATGGTCTTTGATGACCTAACATCAAGTTCCTCCCTGAATCCCCCAGCAACTACTATCTCTTTATCATCTGGTGCCTGAATACAGAGTTCCTCAGACAGGAAATGGGCAAGGTTTACCTTGTTCTCGGGAAGGGAAAGGAAGTTTTTCCAGTTTATTGGAAGAGGCACATCACAACCTTCAACAGGCCATCTGATTGGTCGAGCAGTTTGTGTACGTCGTTCCCTGGTAGCACCCTTGATTGTCTCCTCTTTGTATCTATCAAACACGACATCTATCCGTTGATAACTGGAGCCTGCCTTCAGTACTGCTTTGACATATGTGTCCGCAAAATCCCCAAAGGTTACTGCGTTTTCAGGCTTTCCCAGAGCAACCACCAATGCCTGTCCATCAATGATGAGGCAAGATGAGGAGTTGTGCTGTTGAATAGCTTCAGGACAAGCTACTTCTTCAGTTAACTTATCTGCCAATACGGACTTGTTTCCAGTACGAAGTGTCCCATTCATCTCTGCTAGTGATATGGGAACTGGCAGGAGTTCATGCTTCAGGACAACTGGGAAGTCAACTGGACGACCTGCTTCATAGGCGGTTACAAGACGTTGTAGGACATTTCTGTCAGCTTTTAGAACAGTTCTCTTGTCTTTATCTCTATTTTCTTTGACCACTTCATACAGGGATGCAAATGTTTTAGCATTGCTCTTGTGAAGGGATGCATGGATTGAGAGGTTTGGCTTGTGACTGTGCTCTGGCACAATCAGTCTCTCCTCAATAAATACGCTTACTTTTTCTTGTCCTAGTTCTTTGGCACAAAGTAATGAGTTTTCGATTTCATCTGTTGCTAGTATAGGTCTTTGGTGACAATATTTTGCAAGGATCCTGGTGAAACTGATGTTAACACTTTGAATCTCTCAAAGGCTGTGAGTAAGGCCATTTCATCATCATTGTCCCGCTTTTGTCGTGATTTGTAGCTTCATTGTGAACTTGTACACCGACAGGATGATGTATGTACATTACATATGTTTCAGCTGTAATATGAGACCTCAGATTATATGACAGAGTCCATCTACACAGGGCTGAAGTTGTCTTGGCGATGCCTATGATTCCACCTCCTTTCTTTCCTGTGCCATTTATCCATTCCATGGCTTGGTCTAGGTCTACTTGATTGAAAAGTTGCCTTTTAGAAACTCTGATAGAACTGGTTCTGGAAGATGGTGCATCTCAGCTATGTACACTGAACCCCATCTTGCATAGTTCAGATGGTCATAGCGCATGAAGTAGGGTAACATCACACTGAAGGTGTGGAGATGAAGTTACCAGATTCCATCACACTGAGCTCGAGTGAACTGCAGTAGTATTGACACCATGTCGATGTTGTTCCACCAGAAGACAAAGTTAACATCATCAGATTTGCTTGTAAAGAAATCTTGCAGAAGCTTGCGAAACTGTTCCTGCTTCAGATACATTGTCAACTCTGCGATTCTTTCATAGAAATTTTCGTCAGCTGCCATTGCAGAAATTGCATCAGTGTATTCTTTGTCCAATTTTGCAGCAAACGAAAGAAAATTTGGCAACCAAATTCGCCACAGGGCTTGTAACGTGTTTGTGTGCTCTCATAGCCTTATTGTATGCTTTTCCTGACAAGACAAGCTGTACTGCACCCTCTCCTAGCAGCCCACTCTCCAGCCACACTTCAGCTAAACCGGATCCAGCCATGTGATCCCCAATAGTCTTCAGGAAGTTTATTGCTGTATGGAGTCCACCGAGGCGAAGGATCAATTTCTCTCTATATTCCTCAACTGACCACTTTAGCTCCATGAGTTTGCAGAATAGAGCTTGATCCACTGTAAGAACTGAATGCTCCTGGCCTAAATGTGAGGATATTGCAATGCACCTCCTAACAACCGTATTTAGTGTATCAAACTCATGAGCAGGAGCAGGAGCAAGAATAATGGACAAATATCCAACTGCTGTCTGCTCTGATTCCTCTGATGAGTCCAAGAAGGCTTTATTTTCAAGTTTTGACATCGCAGGAAGAAAGCCATATCTACTGCCTGTGCTTGTTTTACGCAGTCACTGTCTTCTTCGGGTTTTGCGAACCAGACCTTCTGAATAGGGGCAGTGAATACTGGCTCACTTGCTGCAGGATTTATATTAGCAGGATTCAAGTTCTGCAGGACATCTAGCACAATCAAAGTATGTCTGGCGGATGGCTCTAGCATCTGAAGTTCAGCATCTGCTCTTTGTCCCCTCTGCCATGCTGTCATTTGTGTCGCATGGAAAGTATTTTTTCCATCAAGTGTATCATCGAGAATATCGATATTATCTGCGGTGAAGTGGATGAATTTGTCAGGGACAAGGTTTGGTGGAATAATAGCTCCTGTTGACTGATCAATGGATTTAAGGGTGCTTTCAGCTAAGGAAGTATCTACTTGTAACATTTGCTCATAGCTCAAACAGTGGCCTGCCTTGTTGAACAACTGTACTAGATCTTTTGATCGTGTGGCTTGATGCAGTGTGTTGGCAAGTCCAATGTGCTTTGGAGTCCATTTTTTGCCACCACTGACACAGTAGACTAGATCTTGTGCTACACTCAGAACTCTGCTTTTGATAAAATCTTCATAGTTTTCAGTATTGTCATGTTCCAGAGCCTCTTGACCACCAAACAATAATCTTAGAAACATATACAAACTATCTGGAATACATGGAATTGCATCATTTTCACTTACAGAGAAACCTTTGTGCCCAGGAGTTTGCATCATGTCTCCACGAATTTTCAAAGCTACGTGTACAAGTGACAGAAAAATGTCATCTTGGGGCACATACTGCGGTAATGTTTTTTACAGTTTCCTTGGTTTGCTTCATTTGCAAAATGGCAGTATGCTGGTATTGATGGGGAATCAGCATTGTTCCTCTTTCCGATGTTCTCCTGTCAAGTGGCTGGAAGAAGTTGAAAGTATCTCCCAGCCGAGACTGCAGCTTCTCCTTGAATGTTGTCCTTCTACTGTGGTAAGATGGCTTAATTGTGGTGGATGATTCCTGAGCTAGTTCTTTATACCGTTCCCAGACATCATCCAACAGGATAACGTGTCCTTTGTCTGCTGAATGTTGCAACTCCTTGCATAACCAGATCATCGCAAGGTCTGCATTGTGTTTTTGAGGTAGATTTTGTGAATGCGCTAAAACAGGTCAAGTGGTATTTGGCATCTGCTGCAATTAAGTCAATCACTCCAGCCAATCGAAGGCCAATTTTGTAGTCAAGAGAGGAGGCTTGAATAATCTTATCACTCATTCGTTTTGTCATGACTGATATTAACCGTGTCTTTGCAGCAGTTTGACAGAAGATGCATAGGTTCCAGTTTACTGGTTTACTGGTTATGCATGCCTGCGTAATGAATGTCTGTTAACTGTGTCACTGCAACTTACTTCTTGTTTGCAATCTACTGCCTGTGACTTCTGCAAACGTTCGAGTTTACTTTTGTCCGTGAAATGTGCATAGCACAATTTGTGCCACACAAGATTTTGGGCATCAGCAGAATCAAAAACCTTCTCAAGACGGTCAATCATTATCATGTTCTTGAAGTCCCTGACCTTTCGTCTAGCACTGGTAGCGTTCCTGACTGTTGTAAGTCCATGGTCACTTTCTTTACTAAGTGGACCACTGGCAGAATGAGTTTGGCAGAATATGCACAAGCAATAATCCAAAGGTAAAGACCTCTTCAAGCTAACTACTGGGTCCATCCTAGTCTGCAAATTGAAGAAAAATTGCATGTAGACATATGAATTCTGATTTAATAACTTGTGGAATAGCTCTGAAAGTAGTTCAGTTACTTACCAAACTTGAGGAAGTAGATAAATCACAAATGTTCATGTGGTAAACAGCTAAAATGTCGGGGCTTGTTAATCACATCCAAGAATCACATTTGGAACTTATGATGTCACTACTGAAAACGAGGCTGAATCACTGCTACTCAAAAAGAGGCTCAATCAGGAATGTTTCCTACTTCAGTGAGGGTCATATCTCATATATATATCTGGGATATATGCCAGAGTATAATTAAAATGTTTTTTTTTTGTTGTTATAAAACCAAGTATATCAATTTATCTTTTATATATATATATATATATATATATATATATATATATATATATATATATATATATCCCGCAATAGAGTGTGAACATCATAGAAAAACCATGAGGTTCACACTATGAGGTTCATTGTTGTTAATCTCATAACATACATTATCCCTTATACAGAAAAGAGTTGGCCAATCACAGAGCAGCATTTACACTCCATGAACATCATGAACGTCATCAGTAGAACTTGAAAATTCTTCACAAACCCATAAAATGAACAAATTAGCTTTGCCTGACACAACCTATCAACTTTTATATTCCTTCAATTCTTGAAAAGTCTTTGTAAGGCCAACAATGCTTCAGTTTGTTGACTGTATGCTTGCTGAAATGTTTGAAATGGTGACGTGATCACCATGGCAACCATTCAGAGTGAGGCAGAACAGATCTAGACAAATGAAAGATTCCTACTCAATGCTGCAAAATAGTTCCTACCAAAAGAAAAACCGAGGGGTCATTGCGGGATGTAAATAAAACCTAATACTGTGTGATTCAGAGCATGTGTTTTTTGCTTGATTGCACAGACTTTAAACAAAATTCATAAAGAGTCAAGAATTTTCAAGTTATATTTTAAAAATTCTGAAAATATTGATTTGGTACATCTTATAATATAACTTATTCTAAATGCCTCAAAATGTTTTAATCATTATTTTACCTCCTAATTTGTTATGCTAGCTTGGTTAGTTACGCAGATATTTGAAAAAAAAAGAATATTCGGTTATGGCAGCGACTAATTTGCATATTATATGAATATAATTTGCCACTAAGTACTTGAGAGACGTCTTGATACTTCTCCCTCAGTCCAGCTATTTATTTGTATTCTTTGCCAGCCTAATTGCAGTGATATTGCAGATAAATAAATAAAAAAATAGGGCGCAAATTCTCAATTTGGCAGCCATTTTGTTTATGCAAATAAAGAGGGTAAAAATCCAAAATTTTGCTTGGGAACCGGGTTAATCAGATTCAGCATATCTGAATTATGCTAAAAAGTTTGATTCCCAAATTTTACCCAAAAATGCTCCTTGGGCCTTACAGAAGGCCTTTTATTAGAAATCTCACTAGTCTATATTATTCATCCTACCAGTCCCATGGTGTATTAAATATTTTTGATTGTCTTTTGTTGGTCATCCTGAATATAGATATATACTTATACATGTATATTTAATTTATCCCAGGTTATATGCATGTGACAGTAATATTTTTGTCAGTAATATTTGAATTGATTGATTACAGAGTATAATCACCCTGTGAATACCATACATATGGTGTACTTAGCTGCTTAGTTAAACTAGTAATTGCCTAGAGCAACTTACACAGTCGATTTATTCTCTCTGAAATTGGTGAGAGTTTCATGTGGTTGTTGAATGATAACAAAGAGAACTATATGAGATGTTGAAAAACAATTCAACTTATTTATTTTAAGTAAATCATTAAAGGATTGCGTAAATTGCATTGTAAGGCTGAAGCTTTATATGAAGATCTCTTAAGGATTTGCTCCTGGCATATTTTACCCCCCCCCCCCCCCCCAACCCCTAGAAAAATAAAATCTGCGCCCCATGCTTTTAATCAAAGAAACAATGTGCAAAAAAAAAAAAATTAATTTTAGACATTATTTTTGTGTGGTGCAATCAGGTGCTGATGAGGCGTTAAACAATAACACACTTGGTGCAAACATTTATTTTTCTCCTCTTACTAATAAAACAAAATAATGTTCTGCAGACAAGACAAATTCCAGACATGGATTTTGTGTAATTTTACAGACAATGTGATTAAAAGTGCAGTATCATTGAGCTGTAGGAGGCTTACTCTGTTCTTAGTATGCATGGGATGCATTATGGTCAATACTTTCCATTAACCCACACCTTTACTCTGCACCCAAGTCGTTTCCAGACAATTAAACAAAACATGACATGGAATAAGTTCACCCGATGGACCTTACAAACGGGGAGTGCCCATTGTCTTTTATCCAGTGGAGAGTGCTATATAAAATGTGCTATACAAAATGTGATGGACTTGCTATAAAAGAGCTTTGTGCCACCAGAGATGGTCTTACGACAACTGTTTTAAATGTAAATGAACTATATGATATAATTGAATTCATTTGTATTTCTTAATTAAAACGTAACCGATCAATTTTTCACATGTACGCTTTGAGCGTGAATAAAGATGTTAATAATAATAATAATATACAGTAAGTTTCATAAAATACAGTTGACTCTAGCTGTCTGTAGCAACCTGTACCTGGCTGTGGTCTAAACATGCTAAAGCCAGCTGCTTCTGTCCACTTCTATAGCTAATAATTGGCTGAAATCTATCACCAGATAAATATATAAACCTTGGTAAATGTAAGAAATTAATCTAATATATCATAAATATGTATTTTAGGTCCGGTTTTGAGTAGCCCGCTATGACAGCTTTGTCCAGTTTCAATTTGACAGGGCGTTTTTCATGAAACTAATTGTACTGATGCAACAATAAGGCTAGGAGTCCAACCCATATCAAGCACAATCATTAACTTCATGGATGGGGTCTATATAACTTGCCTCAGTGTAGACAACCGAGTACAAGTCACCACCAATCTAGCACCTTATAAGACTCAGACTCAATTTATTTGCATCTAAAAATGATCTAATTGTATTTATAGATAAACGGAAAATGTGATGCTAGGAGACCCACATTAAGATAAATAATTATCTCTAGCATGGGGCCACCTAGGGAGATTCTTTTATATTACAATATGTGGAACAATATTTCTATATAAAAGTACATGTACACATAGACAAAATTATTGACTGGTCAGACCCGCCAAATGAGGGTCACTTGGGAGCTATGCATCATTTTTTCATGCTTGAGTGAATTTCTCATCATTTCAATGAAATTCACATGCCGCAACAACTTGTGAGCAATTTCCAGATTATCAGAGTAAAAAACATAAAACTTGTTCTGTTAACAAATATTTTGTATTGTATTGATCAGTCTTATTTCGAAAAACTTGTATGTATAGCATAAATTAACAAAATAAAATAACATAAAAAAGGCACTGATCAAAATATCATTACACAAAAAGAATTGTGCACTCATACACACCTTTATAATAATATGAATGAAGAAAATATTGTCATATTTTACAAACTTTTCAAAACAATATTTAGTTTCCCATCTGCTAATATTTGGACTATGGGTCACATTCATTTAGTTGCACTACATTGTAATTGTTGCCCTGATATGGCATAACCTTCAAATAAGTTTTATATGGTGTTAATTATACAAATGTATGCATAAAATTAGACCATTTAACATAACAATGGGATTGTTCATCAATATGGAGAATATTGTATGAAGTCTTAATTGTGAGGTGGGTCTTCTAATGAAATCAAAAGAAACCGGGTGAATAAAATATTACAACTGCGTTTTTTCAATTGCTTTGCCATTATTATTTGATCTCCAGTACAAATTAATTTTTTTAAACATTAACTGTAATAAAAAAACGGAAAAATTGTGTAAGACCTGCTTTCACCGCAAAATTAACCAAATTTTGCACCTCTTTTGAGTATATAAACCAAGAAACAGAAGAGGGAAAAAAAGACACAAAATCAAAACAATATAGCACAAAGTGGTACTATTTAATGTATACAATAATAAGATTAAATGAGAGAAACAACAATTTTTGTGTTGTATCTGTACCAAAAAATCATCTTTCAAGATCGTAGTTAAAAAAGATAGTGACTCAGAATTTTAGTCACTCGAGCTAAAATTGGACCCACAGTGGCAATTGTAATACCACAGTAAATACACAATAATTTTACATTTAATCCTAATTCTAACATCTGCATAACATTCCGATATGTTCATAAAAAAGCCAATTCATACAATTATTTCAACTTCAGTAACACATGCATTTGTTACTTCTGAATATTCATAAACTTCGTTACCAAAATATGTTTGGATTATTCTTTAATAACAGTTAAGATTTCCTGTATTGCTCATGTTGTTTTATAATATATTAGTTATATCAAATATTTATTTTTGAATTCATTACATATAAGTACATTAAATGATAATTAGGTTGTCGATAATGTCACTTATATTTCCGTACAGCATTACATGTACAAGCAGCTAACTTTATGGCCCTTCAACCTTATAAAAAATGTTTGCAATAGAACTAAGCATCAGAGTATGTACAAATACCAAACTAAATTTGGTAAAAAGGGATGATATTTACAAATATGAAGTGGCAAGGTGATGTGAAATGCTACTAATAAAAAAGATCAAGACATTTCAAGCTACAGCTAAAGTAATAGCATTTCTTTCTGGCAATTATGACTTACAATTTCATGAGTGTTTATCTAACTTTTTCACAACACAACCCAAAAAGTGTCATATCAGGTTTAATTTAATTAAAACCTCACTTATATTCCCACATTTTTCTTTCCATTTTAAAAGTAGGGCATAATTGTGCGCATTAAGCAGAATTGATATGAATTTCAAAGCAACTTGAAGTTAACAACAGTAGCATAAATGACAATAATATGTTAAATATCCTAATGCATTTTTGTTATGAGATCATTACTCTACAAGATCTACACCAGAGAGTTACAAGTCAGTTTTTTTTCTTTTTAGTCATAACAACTGACATTTTACTGTACAGTTAAAGTCTATGCAATCTGGCAGTTGGTGACAGAGCCATTTCTAACCGAAAGACAGACGTAGCACCGGTCTTTCTAATAACTCACGCAAAGCATCAAGGGATACTATGGAAAAAAGAGAGCGTTGGAAAGGCGTCGCAACGCTGTTACAATGCTTTTCCAGTGACATCCAGGAAAATAGTACCTTCTGCAGTTGATGGAATTCCACGGTAAAGTTGTTCAATTTCATGACATTATTAGTTTTACCTAAAAGAAATCGTCTGAACCAGTTTCACAGCGAGTAGCTTCTTGGAAGAAAGAAATAAGGCGTAGTAACTTCGTGTGCAGACGACGCGCGGAAGCATTTTCCTCCCCGATTTCAGGGGAACGGAAAATCGGTTATGACAAAAGTCGGTGCGAACGTAGCACCGCCTTTCAGAAGAAACTGGTTTACAGAGGTTTACTGCAGCTACCAGTTATATAACACTCTTAACACCAGGTGTCGCACAGACCTCTCAAGTAACCTGCTGCCCCCTGCCTTGTTTAACCGATACTTCATCTTCCAATCAAAGTATGGGAGACCAAGGAATGACAGATCAAGTATTTTTCTTTCTACTGTTGTTGTGAATTTGTCAATTCCCTTCGCAAGATTGCTTCAGTCTGACTTCGTAGAGACTGAAATGAAAAAGGAAAACAAAGGGTCTAAAAATGTTCAGGTCCAACCCCCCCCCCCCTTTTTTAATGGAACAGCCCTAAATGAATGAAAATTGTTTCTAATATTATAATTATTATGTTTATTCATACTCAAAGGTGTACATTTGAAAAATGGAATAAGTACATAGTATATGAACTACTTTTTAACTGGAATTTCATTTAATTTATGGCATTTACTGGTTAATACTAATACAATTTTTAGATGTCATTTTAGATATTCAAATAAAATTACTGAGGTAACTAAGGTAAGAACAATATTGGGTGGTCTTAACGGTGAGATGGTCTAAGCAGTGAGTTGGTCTTAATCTAAGATTCCATAGTATTTATACCAGTCATTAAAAGATGACTAACCGGAGGTTTGCAGTACTCCTCCAACCATCTAAACACGGACCCTGAGAGCTCAGCAAAATTTGAGACAGCTATTGACCCGTTGAAGGACTGGAATAGCGAGTCCATTAATTGCTGGTACTGAAAAACAACAGAATAAAATACTTCAATTCAACAAGTTATCAGTAACATATTGAACAACACTATAACATCATATTTGTGCTTTTGTAGAAAGAGCTTCTGCTACAAGTTATTGCCAATGGGGAACTAACATAAGACACTGTTACAATGGGATGACGTCATCATCTAATGACATTACTAAATAGTTTATTTGCTTCGGTTTCAGTGATCTCTGGCAATTATCTAGTTTGATGATGGCATCTATCTTGTCAGGTTATTTTGGTGAAATCCATTTTCATCTGATTATCACTTTTTTACCATTGTTCCTTATCAGCTTCCGTAGCAGTGCTCTCTGGTAGTCTAATGCCCCATCGACAAATAATAACAAACTAGAGCTGGGAGACCCTAACAGCGTTCGCACTCATTTCTCCAATTCTAATTCAAGTTTTTTCCCAGGTTTTTACAGGCTGCCAAACCTTATTTGAAATATAATTTCTAGACTTGTTTCTGAATAATTCAATCTTTTATTGATGAAAATAGGACTTTTATTAAGGGTGTAGCAGCATCTTGAAAATAATAAGCAAAAATGCCACAAGAGCCAAAAACGATCGTTTTAACATAACCCTGAAGAGGGTGCAACGAACACCAGCACCCTAGGCGGATATTACAAGAACCATTTTCCGGGAAATTCAAGGGTTTTTCAAACTTCCCTGCTATTTCAAGGCTTTTCCTGACGGGAAAGCGTTAAAACGAAATTCCCGGTTTTTCTGGATTCCTGGTAGGAGTGGGAAGGAACCCTGCCCTAAATGAATTGTCACATTGAGAAATATTTAATACTTACAACTTGAAATTTTACATCGTCAGACAATTGATTTTGGCCATGTTGTGGTGTACTCTTGTGCGCCTTCACTATGTGTTCATAATTTCTGAAAACAGAAAGCATTATTTATATTAAGGCTATCCCGTCTCAGTAAAGTTCAGCAGATACTGACTCCAAAATGCATTCAATTTTATTTTTAGTTCCAGAAAATAATAATTCTCATACTCATCTGACATAATAAAATTTTGGAATTTGGTACATTATAGACACACAAAGCAGAAACTGTGACAGCATTAACTGTAAAACATATAACATCACAAACACAAGTCTGCCTCAATCTTCAACGACTTCACTTACGCCTTCATGATTTTGAGAGCAGTGACCTCCTTTCGTAAACTTTCCAGATCATCTTCTTGCTTCTTCTTCTGTTGAAGCAAATACTGCATGTAGTCAATCGACCTCTGCAAGACGGCTGCTTTGCTGAGTTTAGTGCTTCCGACAGGGTCGGGCTGTTGGCAAGTGGGTACAAGCATCTGTAGGTCATCGTAACCTTTCTGGAAAAAAAAAATATATTCACACTCGTCAGATTACATTGTAAATATTTCTGGCTCATCAGCATAATATCAAGGTTGTACAAGGTAAGCCTGTATACTACGAGTACTAAGGTTGACAAAAAATGTTTACTTCCAATTTCCAACCAACCCGACGTTACAAACTCCAACCTAAATTTTTTTAAGGAATATGACAAAAAAAAAGACATAAGAAACTCGCTTTTCTGCTTTTGAACCTTGAATCTAATTTTAAAAAAAAATTAATAAATAAAAATGCCCAACCTACCAACCCAACTTTTTCTAACATAATAATCAGAAACTGCCTTTGCCATAATCAAAATAATTTCTCCAGGCTTTCTATAGTGAATTAGTTAATTTCTCTGGAGATATAACTGGTTTTGAGCTTGTAACTTTTGAAAATATCTCATAGTAAGGCTGCCAAAGATGACCGTGAGATATATGGCCAAAAGTTACAAACAGTAAGTCTATAGAAAGGAATTAATTTACTCAAACACAGTTTGGGTTAATATAAACGTCCGTCTTTCAAGTATTAAGGTTGCCTCAAAAAGGAGGTTTCAATTTAATTCTGATGTCTGAATTACCTTAATGGCATCTCGTCTTTTCTGCTCGGCCTGAGTATGAGCCTCTCTCCGCCTTTCTTTCAAATTTGGCGGCTTCGTCGTGTCGCTGTCTTCATCATCTGCAACAAGAAAAACAATTTGCAATCCAATACTCTTGTCAAATTGTAAAATCGTAAAATCAGCAGTAATCAGTGACAATGAGAAGATGAAAATACAAGACTAGGACTCAAAAGATTAGTCACGTCAATACACAATAAAATCTTAATAATTTGAGTAAAGCTCCTGAAAGTTTCAAGATTTTTTTGCTTGTTCTGACAGTAAGATTGGACTTATAAATAACCAACAACTCATGAAATGATAAATCTCATGCTATAAGATTCTATAAGAAGCAGGATTTAGTTGACGTAAAGGACACAAGAGGGCAGTTCATGCTAATAATGTAACAGCGCCATCTAATGAACAATATATTCTACCATATATTTACAAGTAAAACATCGTCTGATATAACTGAATTAACTCATATAGTCTGCAAATGTCTAAGATTTCCAACTAGAGTCATTATTTGAAAAACAATCATGAAAGTACTGTGAAAAAACACTTGATAGCATTCATCGAAGCTATTTATCAGTAACATTACTTCCTTTTGTCCAAATCTTCAATGAATATTATATTTGAAAATATAACTGACAGAGATCAGCACATTCATAACTTAAATAAATATGTAATAATCTTGTACACGCTTATCCGTCGACAAATTTATGCCTGTTTTGTGAAATTCACCTGAAGTTTTAATATGTCTCTAAGGCAACACTTATTCAGATTTTAGCTTCTCATATCTGCCAATATGATGAGAAATGTGCTGACAGAAAATAGAAAGACAGGTAACAAGTCTTCCCGAAGTTCTGTCCTTCGCCAGACCGAATGTCAAAATGAGTCCATGTCTTTATGAAATATCATTATAAAATATGAATGAAATTTGGCCAGTCAGGTTTGTTGGTGTGGCAGACTTCGGGAAGACTGTAACAATGTAATTTAGGCCACAGTTTTTGATCTTATGTTTCTCAGAACTTTCTCGGTTCGTTTTTCATAAGACAGTCGGTCGGAAAATAAAAAAAATCCCCAGACAGTGGTTTTTTTTTCATAAATTAACACAGGTGATGTGATACTTTGAGATGCAATACACATATTTGCCCAGACAATGATCATAATTGAATTCATCTTCATCATGCACAGAAGAATGTTTTTATGTCACAACTTTACATAAATTCATTTGAGTTATTCACACATAAGTTCTCAATGATCTAGAAGTTAATAATTTTGAAGATCAAAATCTGATTTAAAAAAAGTTACAAACATAGGCTGAGCATGCAGCAACCCTCAGGGCAAGCTTATGACAAACAGAATAATTCAACATTCCTCAGTGTTCCTATTTGCAATTAATAAAAGATCTGAGAGATACCTAATTAATAGAAACCAATCAAATTAAAGTACCACTATGCAACAGTGTTCGTCATGCAAATGCATACCCCAAAAACATTAAGATATCGCATAATTCAAGCATCACACAAACATTGAAATAACATTGCAAATGCCACAAGAATCAAATACAACATTCAACATTCATATTTTGCAATTTGCAACAAATGCTTCATGTACCTGTGACTTCAGTTGTTTCGGGTGATGCTATAATCACAATGTCACCTATTTCGGACAAACACAAGACCAGACAAAACGATCATCAGTACAGTCTAAACAATTTGATCACTTAAAATGGTTTAAGTTCAGGAATGCTTGACATAAATCACTATGTGCTGATTGCAACACAAAATAGTTGAAAATACCAATCACTTTCCATGGAAACAACCATAGAAATTAATTGGATACGGCTACAATGTGCAGTTACTTATTAAAACACAATGTGAAAATATGTATCGCATAATTTTAATATGAAATCTTACAGGGCATGTTTGAACAAAACTTTCTTTTTTAGCAAATTGTAACTTATGTTTTTATTCACTCTGAATTTTGATGTACATGTAACTGAATTTGTCTTTGTCCATATATTAGCACATGTACTAAATATTTTCTAAATGCTCAGCTTGACAGCATGTGAATTTCACCAAAATTAAAATAAGAATTTTCAAAAGTTCTGCATATAATATTATGTCTCGAATAAAGTAACCAAATATGTTAGGTTATTTCTCTACTCCACAGACTTAAATGAAAGTCCTCTTGACGCGATAATAACTATCTTTTTAAAAACTCTGCGGCCTTATCATACTTATCAACAGCTTCAAAAGACATCCTATAGATAAGTATACACACTAATTTATATTCAATAACAAATTATTAACATTAATCATGATAACTAAACTATCAGCTAGTTAATCAATACAGATACTTTGATTGAATGCGTTTAGTTGCACAACTTCAAGAGATAAGCCAATATAAACGAGCCTATTCACAGTTTACACCTTGATGGGACACTGAAAGAAACCCTATCTATTTGATCATTGATTTCATTAATAATACATAGCATTTGTGTCAGGTGAGAGCATTGTAAGCTAGTTACAGAGTCCTAAGAAAACAGTGCATAATTAACGTGTAGAAAAATAGCCATATTTGCACTAGATTTTCGCCAAAAATCGTGTCTAGACTTAACAGTATTTCGTTACATGTATTATGTGTACGGATTCCCATTGGGATTCATCATTGTTTATCTGCTTCACTTGTACATTGTAGTAGCATCCTCTGTGACCTCTGTTAGACCACTTCCACATTACATGTGTATCATTTTCTTATTGATTCCTAGTTATCGGAATTACCTGTATTATGTGTAGAAGATGCTGACGACCCACACACGGCATGGATGGACCCGGTGCTACTCGTTCGTGAAAACGAGAAACGATTTGCTTGGGTTGGACTGATTTCTTCAATCTTGATCACTTGTTCTGCAACTTCTAAACAGATTTAATTCATATTACTCAATAAATGAGTATTAAAGATGTAGTCAGATCGACCTACAGGGCTCTGGGAATGATGCAGCGAAATTCACAATTTCAAGAAACCTTAATACAAGAGCCAACAAAAATTTGCGAGACAAGAAACCACGAGAATTAAGTGTTTCGTTTGTTTTCCATTTCATAAGTAATCCATCAACGGCAAAATCTTAAATCGGAATTACATGTTCAAAGTCAAAGTTTGTGTATGTCACGGACCATTCAGCTTAGATCAAATACAACCAAATGAGGTTCGAAAAAAAGATTTCATCATCTTCAGAGCTTATTATCTAAGAAATCAAGTGCTATTCATTCCTTACAAAAGCACTGAACTGAAGGACACACTTTGAAAAAGTACAATTTAGCGACATCTCAATTTCAAGTGCGCTGTTTTATATGATCGAATTAATTTCATCACATACCCTGATCGTAGTTCCCACTTTGTATGACATCAGAGATATTTTCCTGCAAATAGAACAAAATGTTATTTAATACATGTAAACAATGGTAAATGCACATGCTTTATGTTTGCACAATGGTGGGAAAAAAGTTCTGCGCACCCATTAAATGGTGTAAAAATAATTTTTTTATCTTAGCTCTTGTCCACCTGCGTACAATATGATGTACGTACTATTTTGTCAGAGCATTTGATACAGTCAGTAGACATTCTGTCATAGTAACAACTTGGATGCAATTAGTATAGGATTGGTATCTCGCATGCGCAAACTGTTTTTCTCACCACTGAATATCAACGCTGCAAGAAACAAACAGCAAGCCTGTTGTCCCCAACTTCCAAAGTCAATAACTAAAACATGTGAAAGTTCTCTCCTTTCCTGTCAAGACCTTTTAAGACATTCATTATGTGACATTTCTAGCATGCTGCTCAATCCATACACTCCGTTGGAAGTTTCTTCTATAAGAACAAGGATTATGACATACATTCTTCTTGCAGAGAGTTACTCTCAGTATCGATGGCAATGTTCAAAATGGATTATCTCAATAACTGATATAATAATATAAAATCGTTGGCAGTTGTTGAGTATAACTTTGCAATTCTTCAAAACTATATACACAGAAAAATAGTAACTGAAAAAACAAAAATACCTTCCAAATCTTTGCGATGTTTTTTTGCGTACCGTTATAGAGAGAAAATACCAGACCCCTGTGCTACTATTTTGCTTCAAGATTTAAGGAGACACCTTTTTAATTAACATGATTAAGGCCAGTTCAAAATTACCTAAAATTAGATACATTCTCCATGTTATCATAACTGTGACAATAGTGGTGGACCGATGATCGACTAGAGTCGAAAGTCGGTCGTTTTACGCCGGGAATCAAGCGCTTAGAAGCAAATATGTGCAGTCGATTTTAGTCGGAATGCATCATTAACCAGTGGGGAACAAATTCCTTAGATTTTTTTTACCCAAACAACAAACTCATGGGCGCTGCCATTTTGCTTTGGTCATGTGACCCTTCTGAGCCAATTAGAAGCGCCGTTGTGACAGCCATCTGTTATAGTGATTCTGATTGGCTGGAGATTTGTTTGTTTAAAAATGGCCGAAACTGAAGATCATTTGTTCCCTTTTCCTGGTAAACGTGGAAAATCCCGTGTGTGGGATTACTTTTGTTTAAACCGATTATGAACTGATCATCAGTCGGTTTCCCACAACATTGGAGAATGAAACCGACTCCCACCACTATGTGACAATATGATTATGAAGTCTTGCAAGACTAAAGTACATGGCCAATTGTGTCACGTGCATTTTCCATGCGTTTGGATAAACACATGGAAAACGTATGATTTTTGCCTCATTATAATTAGCTAAAAACCATGCGTTTTCCATGCGTTTATCCTTCTCATGGAAAACGCATGTGGCACATTTGGCCATGTACATGTGTGTAAGATACAACTGACCAATATATCACAAAACAATGTAAACTCATATTGAGTCATAAATGAAACCTTAGCCAATCAAGCCAGGTAACTTGAAGTTACACAAAGTGCTCAACGCTCCTAAGGATTCTTAGCGACAACCTCATGATTAAATAGAAATTTCGTTGCCATGGTAACAGAAACAATCCCCATATGCTGAAAGGTTTCTTTCGTGGTTCACTCTCGGCCATTTTTATTCCACCACAGCTACAGAGTTCATTTAATCGATGGGCCATTAACTCCTCTCCTGCTCACCAGATGGCATTTCTCTAGGTTCTTTAGGTCACGTGGTCATTTAGCCTCTTTCTGGTGTTTTCTAAAGACAAAGCATTTTGGATAGGAGAGCCCCAAAGCAGTAGTAATGCAGAGTTCCCAATACTGGTGCGATTACTGTGACTGACTATTGCAGAACGCAGGTCTGTTGTATCTGGTTGCGGTGAGTATTGAGGAAGTGGTTGCAAAAGGAGGCACCTAAGTATTCTATGCCATTAGGCAGGGCTTTGGATGAAACCTTTGCCACTGTTTCAAACCCTTTATTTCTCACATGAGTTTAAATACTGTTAAAACCAGGATATAATTGCACAATGGGGTGGACAAGTAAGTCGCGAGCCGTTACTGTGATGACACTAAGAAGTCATAAATTCATTGCAAAGGTTGTCATATTTGAGAGGATCTTAATCTGAATAAGTGGATGAAGCCCTTCAGAAGACAATGACAAATCCATACACACAAAATATCAAGAATGTATGCAACATATGCATCACATCCTCAAACACATAGATAGGCACAGCGACGTCGGAGATATCGACATTTCATTGCAAGCATATAGGACACAGAACGCATCCCAGTTGACACCCTACTCCATCCTAACAAACACCGCAATGGGCATCAATGACGATGCCACTTAAGATGGAGATGAAGAAAGGGACAAATCAATGAAGCGTCTCTAGGTCTATCTGCATCAAGTTGCACCCTCAGCAGCAGAAGCACAAGATGCTCCAAGATGTCAATGCACCTGTCATGAGGTGTGACCAATACTAGAACTAGGGGTTACCCAATATACATGATATGCATCTAATTTCCTTTATACCAAACATTAATTTTGTCATTTTTTTGTGATTATTATTTACAGATTTCTTACACTAGAAGTCCCATGCAAAGCCAATTATATTCTATATAATAAAATGAGAATTAGCTCTATTATTAACATTTCTTGTAGCTGTACTGTATGTCGATTAAAGTTATAAGATTATTTACTCATTTCTTTTACACTATTCTTAAGTAATATACACTGTATTAATGCAAAGCCAATTATATTCTATGCATATATGTTATCATATGTACACACAATATGCCATATCATCATGATCATCAGTAGACGCATATAATGAGAACCCAAAATGTCAATAAGAAATACAGTACCAGCGAAATCTACAACAGTTGACTACACTTTGGTACACCTTCCAATCTTTACATTAAAAGTTTGGACAAGTAAGTGATGAAATAACTAACGCGCTAAAGTTTTCGGTTGATGTGGCTGAGTTATAAAACTGATGAGATAATCTAGCAGGCCACCACTTAGCTTGAACCCATGACACCAGTAAAATCTGAGTCTAATTGGAAAGTACCTGAGCCACTGTGTCACTGATAGATAGATAGATAGATAGATATAGAAAGTGCAGCCCTCTGAGGCAAGTTCTTGCCACGAGCTAGGGTCGATTGTTGAGGTGAGAGAGAGAGTTGGAGGAGTCCACTCATGTTATTACACATTTACCCCATGGATGGGGTCTTTTACTTGCCTCAGCATAGATACCGAGTACAAGGGCCACCAATTTACATCGCATCCGAATGGCATAATGACAGCTGGAATGTAGCTCATGAAGTGCCCATTGAACCCAAGACCATCGATGGCATTGACCACTGGACCATCACCCTCCATACATTACTATTTTCGTATTTATAAAGAATATCTATATCATATCTATAAACATCAACAATAATCACACAGCACTAATGTGTACATAAACCAAGGAGACCTATTTATAGCATACACGCATTACATAAACACAACTAACATTACATAAAACTATCTACCCGAAGATCAATTTATCTTTTCCTTTTCTGCATTTCAACAACAACAAAAAACTGACCAACATAATTTTGTCACTTATAATATGCTCATATGCAATTTTTATATAATGTATATACCGTAACAATAAATTTGTCAATGTCATTCAAATTCTTTGTCATTCTCATCAAGGCTACTTAAACTTTCAATTGGTCGCTCGGTGGCCTAATGGTTAAGGCATGTATACATCAATTCCACATTGCCAGCTCTAGCTCTGCTGAAGGTTCTGTGTTCGATCCCCAGCCCACACTTCATGAGCTACATCCCAGCTGGATGTCGATCGTAGGAGACGTTAAACTGGAGGTGTCTTTTACTCAGTGTCTATGCCGAGGCAGGTAAAAGACCCCACCCATGGGGTAAATGTGTAACATGGTGTGGACTCCAAACCTTATCATCTCATCATTAAATCTGCCTCTGGCAGCTGGTCATAATCAGATGACTAAGCTTCAGAACCAGTAGCATTGAGAGATTGACATTTAACAAAAATTAACATGGTCTTTACCTTAACACATAACCATCATATAACCCTGCAATGGCCTGCATACCTTATCTGCATACTCTATCTCATTTTAAAGATTATTATTGACCATTTCAGTCATCGGCTGCTGATGCAGATCTGCCTAGCAACAATTAATGCATCGGAGAGGCCATAAGTGATGCCACATGTGCATTTCACAGACACTGTAGCAACACACATGCTGTCACTGACAACAAAGGAAAAAAATAAGCTTAAAAGCATTGTTAAGATATGCCGAAGTTTCAACATTAACATGATCAATGGCAGGTTTAACTTTACAAGTAGTTCCTCGGAGTTTTGCCAAGTTTTGCTATGAAGTTTTACAGAGATTAAAGTACTTAGAAGTTATGAATTTTAAGATGAAGCATGATCGATGTACGCTTTTTACGCATATTAATTTAAAGCCTAAGTTTTTATACAATTTTAATGAAATATTGCTTTAAATGCAGGCAGTTTATTGCAAAACAAAAATATCATTCTTACCCATTATACATATGTGTGCAAAAAAAATTATACCCATAACAAGGTTCCTGCAGGTTTACCTTCATAAGAAGTAAGACCTTTGCAAGACATAATAATACCATGCACACATGAAAAATAATATAGTAATCGAAACCAATATATTTAATTTCATCATCCAAAAAAATCTGGATATTGGCAATTAAACAATAAAATAAACACAGTTCTTGTGTTTTTAAAGGAAGTTCATAATTTCTATTCCATCTATATTTACCAAATCGTCTCAATATTACAATGTGAATGTTTAATATCCAAGTACATTTGCATCAAAATAAGACAATGTAAGACTTAGTACAGGCCTTACTTTTTACAAAAATAAAGTAAGACTTTATCAGACTTTGTAATAACCAGCGGGAACCCGGAAAAATAACTTGAACAATGAAAAAAACCAAATGTGAATTATTGATAAAATAGTAACATAAAATGTATGTAAAATGTAATGCAAATCTGGGTTTATAGTCTGTAATATCACTCAACAGACATCATAATTACACCCTTGGCAGGTCAATCCAGAATTATTTCCTGAGGATTATTTAGCCTTGAACAAAGAAGACTTAACAGAGCTCATAGCCTATCCGGAAATCGGGGAAAACCGGACAGGGAAAACTCTGGGAATTTTATGGGTGCTTGTCACAGACATTAAGAATTGATAATTAAAGTAGTGAAGTGGAAAAGTTTGAATATCTTAGAATCACTCTGTAACAGTGTAACCATGGTAACTAGAGAATGTTGAGTATTGTCACAGACAACATGGTATTATGAGGAAAGGATGGCTGTGACGGGGGCCAGTCAACTCGCCCAATTTTTTCTCTCCCAATTTTTTTCTTGCCACAAATACGACTCGCCCAATAAAAAACTCGCCCTTGACATTGTTTTTTCTTCCCCGTGTTGATTTGTTTGTGCAGTTTGTCAATAAAGAATTTGTCATTGAAGAACCATTAAAATGCGTTTTTGTGTTAGGTACAGCTATAAATATATATATATAGATATTTATAAAATTAATATATTATTAATAAAAGATGTCTATAGAGCTATAACAGCTATCTACATATAGGCATTTACCATTTAACTACAATATATTATAACATAAATAATATTTACAATATGTAAATATATGTAATAATATAGATGAATTCAATTAGCCAAATGTAAAGAAGTCCTTCACAAAGGTTATTTGTCATTAGTCAATTGCAATTGTACCCTGCCTAAGAGCTCACACCAGTACCATCACTGTGGGTACCTAACCATGCTAATGCTAATGACCCATTGCATGACCGAAGTGATCTAAGTTCATTAGATACATCTAACTGAACTCGAACTTTGAGACGAACAGGCATTAAAAAGTTCTTTAGTCATATCGTGTTCAGTACAAAAATATCCGAATTCCATTAGCGAAATCATCCCAGAATTGCACTCGACATTGATATCACAAAAGGTTAAACTCTGATTATGGACTCAACAACAAAAATCTCCAGTACATCGGGTGACCAAGTGCGAAAGCATAAAAACGGAAGCATTTTATGGATATTTTTCTTGGATTATAACAATAAAACCAGGTGTCTCGCTGATACGGTTTTATTTATTGCACTCAAGAGTTCTACATATTGCTTCTTTAGAACATGATGCCATTCCAATCAGACATTGGTTTGCTTTACAAAGATTGATGCTTCCCAACATCAAAGAAAAAATTAAAAGCATCAACAAACTGGCAATTTGCTAAATGGCAGTTCTTAGTCAAGGAATGAGCCGGTGGTAAGAGCTGTATCAGTTTTGGTAAAGACCGCGAAGGATACAGACGTTAACAAATTCGTGGATATTTAAAAAGTCATTAAAAGCAAAGCATCAGCGGGCAATTATAAATTGACTATAGTAGGATCAATAATACATGTCTACCTGTTTTCGGTCATATTTTGCCACAAATGGCATGGAGCAACACAAAATGGGCAGAAATGTTAAATCTAAGTCGTATAAACCCCAACTTTCTGGCTGATAAAACACTTCTGGGAAAGTAGCAGCTTGAAGTTTGCTGCAGTCATCATTGTATTTCCTGCTTCTTTGAGACCATAACTAATGGTTATAGTGATGACATGAAGGCAAAAAATTATCATTGCGAAGATAGGAAACTTAATTTGTACAGGGAGGGGATATTATCAATACATTTAAGGGTTAGAAAGTTTTTGACATGTTGGTAACATTTATATCTATATTTGTTCTTCTCCATGACATATATGTAAAAAGAAGATAAAACAATAAGTGGACAGTTATTTTGGATTAGACTATAATGCAGAATACAATAAAAAGAAGGGAATCAAATGGTAATGCACCAGATTTGATTGCATGCATATGTTCAAATGCCCAGTAGAAGATGTCTAATTGGCAAAAAATTTTCACGGACCTAAAAGGAGACGGTGCGGACTTTAGAGAAGACGCTTGCTTTTTTATGCAAATGAGATCAAAGGTCATTTTTGGCAGCGGATCATTCCTAGTCTAGGTAGAGACTACACCTTACAACCTTCTAATTATTGGTATACTGCGTAGTTCAAGGAATAAAATGGCTCAGTGTTTATAAAAGAAGTCCTTTTCCTGACGCTATCATGGGTGGGTAGGTGGATGGATAAGACTTAACGTCCTGTATTTCTGCACCTGTTGGTGGATTAAGGCTTAATATGTCCAGTATTTCTGCACCCGATGGGCTAATTAGAACAGGCAGAGACTATGGCAACGAGATTAAGGATGAAACAGCCATCCAACCTAGGCTTGATCAGGAATTAAACCCGGGACCCAGTGGTTGGAAGCCCAGCACGCAACTACTGAACTAGACTCCCACCCCTCCTGTCGCCATCAAATCATCCTCTCAATGGGTGCATTTGTAAATTAACACTTTTTGGCTTTTTTGACATCCTACTTTTTTTGTGAAATAAAAATTTGAATTGAATTGAATTGAAATATACATGGTCTGCAGTTTTGATAGGTTTCAGGCTAGAATAAAATAGAATTTACAACATACAACTTTCATGCAAGGTTTAAAATTTTCTTGTAAATACGGCCCACATACAACAAAATATCTGTGGCAACAGCCATAATTCATGTTATCCAGTACTTTCTTATCAACAAGATTGTGTAATTTTTGTACTTCTTATGTCTAAGAATAACTGATTACTTTTCATAACAAAATTATTCAGGCTGTCTGGGATTGTAGCAAGATGTAGCAAAATGAAACATGTATCCCAGGATATTAACCTTTCGGACTTCGAACTCTCCTCACACTTTTACATCATCGATAAGAGCTACTCCAATCATTCGTAAAGAAAATACAACCCGTTTGACAGTCTTTCTCACTCATAAGGGCTGTTCAGTGCCTCCTCAAAAACTGATACCGGTTCTATATTTGAAGTGTTCAGTGTGCACACTCAGTGTATTGACGCAGTCAGTTCAGGATACTTTCACATTATCGATGGCATATACAGTGTACGAGTTGCCTATTAGAAACAGAGGGTGAAGCTACTGGCGTCTCACTATAAACGTCACAATATTAATAAGAGCCGACAGCAGCGTGCGGTCAGTAAGTGTCTCGGCCCACATATACCATACTGTGAGAACATGACAACACCCATAATGGACAATGGAAAAGAAAGCTAGCTATATATCCTCCTATCTATCTATAGCATGTATATAACCCTGACTACCTACCCTCCTATTCTAGAGTATCTATCTTCCTATGTATCTATACCCAGATAGCTATTTAATAAGCCCAATAGTTGTAGGTACAGCAAGCCTTCAACATATTGTTCAAATACATTATATTTCCATTCACATCGATTGCAAACTATTTGGTTTGCCTTGTAAAATATCTGCTATAGATCTATTTTCTGTCAGATGATTTCAACAATTTACAATAATGCAGACTGTTTTACCTGAGAAAATTGTGGCATAGACCCAATTAGTGGAATATCAGCCAGCCAATCTGATGCAAAGTCCTCTTTAACGGTCGGTAAACGCCCAACCGAGGCTATACTACTTCCCGATGCAGGTCCTTGTGGGTATTTTGCATCAAACCGGAACGTCCCCCTATTTCGAGAAGAATAATGTTCCCGCCTAAAATTTGTGGCTTCACCTGAGGGATGCTGAGAAAACCCACTGTGATAGTTTGAGTTGCTTTCAAAAGAGGGCGCCAGAAATGTTGGCTGCGATGCAGATGGTGCTTCAGTGTATAAGCTAGATGATGGATAATGATTTGCATGATATTCGTTAGCGCCATCTACAGTCATTGGAGTCTCTCTAGCGCCATCTTGTGGATTGTGCTGGTACTCCTGTAATTGCACGTATTGAGGGTGTCCGTGATTGTGATATTTTGGGTCATAGTGTTTGTTATCCATTTTAGTCAATGATCCAAAATTCATTGTCATATTTGCAGCTGACTGGCTAGTCAGCGTATGATTAATCTGGTCATTCTTCCCGAACGAATGTTCCCGATTACTAGTATCTTGCGGGTTTGCAAAACTTTGTCCACTTGCTATGAAGTCCGAATAAGAGTTCATTAAAAATCTATCCAGGACATCAGTTCTCGAATCATCCGGCCTTATGACAACTCCAGTATTCTCATGTGTGCTGTTCGCCATTAGCTCATGCACTGATACCACATGAAGTTTATAACTTTTTATCTTATCCTGTTGATAAAGTATCTTTTTGAGCCACTGGACTAATCCTTGAACAACGGGCAATGATGGTTAGATCATAATCTGGGTCGAAGGTAACAATAATCTGTATCAAAGGTCATTCAAAGTACAATGGAGCCAACCACAAAGTGTCATATATTACATGTTATATATTACATTTGTAACTTCAAAATGCTACTTGCAATTTAAGCCTAACCATGCGTATACTTCACGGTAACTTCAGTGAGTTAAATCAAAGCAAACAAAAATTGAGTACTATTGTACTTAAAAAATGACCTATTCATTCACTTAGTGCATGACAAGCCAACCATGCTATAAAATCAATTTTTAAAATTTACACGACAAATCGACTTATAATTCTTGAAGACAGCTACCAATCGACTGCAAAATTATTATCATACTTTAGCTTAAATATTAAAAAAAACTGCACATCTTATCTTTCCTTTGTCATAGTATACGGCTATAAATAATTTGATCCTTGCATAGAAAGCAATTTTTATACATTATAGCATTGACATTATATGTTTATACATGATATCCTAAACAGCTGTGCTTGATTCATCATTAAAATCCACAAAAACTATATTATATATTTGTTACAAAAGTTGCATATTTTCTTAATGTCAATATCCATAGACTGATAAATCTAGAACACAATGTCTGACAGTACCTGAGATGAACAAAAATGTTATCAATAATAAATGCAGCACATATCTATCTTAATCGCTTTGTAAAAACCAACAATAAAGAACAGTGTGACCGAAGATCGTGGTGATGCAATACATAACGTAACTGCACTTTGAATTTTCTCTCGAATAAAATATAATGTAATCCAACTTATGGTATCATGTCACATCCAACATGAAATGAAATATTTATCATAATAAGACCTGCCTCAATGTGTATCCTGGGGATAGAACAAATAAAGAGTACCAAGCACCTCATGAACAAGTTAAAACATCCTTCAAGATCATGAGTTTAAACGTCCTTCAAGATCATGAGTTAAACGTGCTAATTATAAAAGTGCATAAAATGACATTAATCAAACAGCTGAGGTCTCTCTTGAACCCAATGATCCAGCATGCATTGCAGCACCAGAACAAGTGTAACTGATAGAGCACGTGCAGCCATTGACGTAACAACCGCTCACAGCATGCAATGCGCCAACTCCTCTCATTTTATACCCATGATGCAAAGCAAGATCAATTGCTATGATTGTCAGGTGGTTACAGAGTTACTTTGATAACTTCAGTTGGAATGTTATCCTCAATCGAATATACATTTCTACACTTCTAAAATCTTCACAATCAAATGATGATAAGCAATAATTCTTGCCTTAACTCTTTTATTTTAATTCTTCACTTTCTTTCTAAACAAGATATCTATAGCTAAAAATATAGCACTTAAAACAAATGAAATATATACTAAAATAAATACTTAATTATCATTCGATTATACAACATAGATTTCTCCTAGTACATTATGTATAAGCTAAATACAGAAATTAGGCAGTGTACTTCGCAATTTCATTTGACATTCATGAAAGCAACACAACTATTGACTAGTTACAATTGAACCAATGTACAGCAATGTAACAAACATTTTAAAATGAATATATATATTCAACAAACTTAGTAAAGATTATGAAAACAAAAAGTCAAGAACAGCTGTTTTCCATTTCCTGACATAATCATATGATAATGAACGCTAGATACGTATATGGAAAATGTTGAAATTACATAAGCCATTTATATTTGTACAATGATTACAATCATAATTTTCTTCCTAACCGAGACTCAGCAGCCTGACCAATAGGACTAGTAAATAACTGTATTTCGCACCTAAAGTGATCCTGAATTAATATCGAACTTCTCTCGCATAGATATAAGCACTTCACGTTATGCACGATATCCCGCTCTTTACATAACGTCCATGTCAAGCTTCCACAAACTATGTTATCAAGTTTCCTTTAAAGTTTCAGCAACAGCAAAATGCACCATTGATCTTTTTCCTCTTCTCAATTTTTTTTGCCACTTCAAAACACAATAAATGAATGCACCTGATACAGGCAAGCCCTATGGCTTCAATATCGGAAGCCTTTTCAGCGTAAGTACAACATAATGTCATAGGATAAGCACTAGGGGATGAGAATGTTATATACTAAAGCATATTCTATGAAATTTCATAATACATAAAAATGTTATTGATAACATAATATGAACACAAATAAAAAAGTTTAATTTCAACAGAAAGATTGCGGCTCTTTATACACACTTATTATATATATATATATCTTCTTTTTTTTAATAAAGTCAACCAAATTCCTCACAGCAGACACTTTGATAAACAGTTTAAATGACATTCACACTGAGTGCAATGCCTTGAAAAAATGAAATATCTTATCAATACAAGAACACTATAAAAGAGCCACCAGTCTGTCTAATCCACTAGAGAGCAGCAGCTGACATTCTGACAATATATTACCCCACCTAGTGGAGAATATTGTATCAACATGAGTTACACGATGATCATTTTCCAGGATAGATAGCTTTGTGTGTTAAGTAATGGTTTACCATGAATTTTGTACCATGCATTTTTTTTTTAATTATGGTAATTTTTTCGCAAATATTATATAATACAGGATCGAGAATCCACCTTAGGATACAGGCATTAGCAAAAAAGCAATTGAACAGTAATAAATAAACCTGTGCTACTTTGTAACAATTATGACAGTTTTGATAACCTCTCAACATGAAAGTAAAATTTGATCTACAACTGTCAATAAACCACATCAGCATAGATCACTAAAAAAAAAAAACCTTTTCCATAATTATTCGTTTATTTTGATTAGCATAATTAGGGTTTTAGTATTTTCCCACTGGCAAATGTCAAGTTCTGTGGAGCTCCACTAGAGCGACAATAAAGATGCCTTGACATCGTGAAAATAGAGTTTTAGTGAAAAAGATCATTTCTGACTTAATTACCACTTTTATTTTCAAAGATTGCAGTTAAAAATCTTTTCACTCTAAATAATAGACATCCCCCTCCCCCATATCAAGAATCAAACAATACACCTGTGGTGATTTTTAGTTGATCTATGAGAATCTTCCTAATATCTTTCAAACATCCATTGTATATATATGTATATAGATTCTTAATTGAATTAAGCGCTTGACACTTTGGGAGTTATCCCTTGTCTCTGTGAGCATGTCATGCAGTGTTCTGATCCTCAACTACCCCATCCCAATAAATCTGCCTCATTCCACACCATTAATATGACGTACCCCATGATCCATATGTGCGCATCAAGGTACTAAAATGATTCTTAGAAGCATGACATTGTAATTCATGGATCCATCTCAATTTGTAGCCTACTACACTACGTCATTATCAATGACCATGTCAATACAGTCTTGATCTTTTAAATCTATTTTTACATTTGTGACAACTATAGTATAGTTGTCCTAGTTTACTATTGTCATGATTGTGCTCTCCCCCCCCCCCAAACTTTTTAACCCCACAGTGATCAAACTAATAAAAGAATACTAAAAGTAGGTCATTATTTTAAAGTATGATTAGACTACTATAAGAGTAAGTACTATTGACAGTAGATATCCATTGTGCATGAAAACTTGGTGAAATTTGCAAACCACACCCCTCACACCATTTCCCAGCTTGAATTGATTCTCAACAGAACCATTACTGTGTGTAAATGTGGATTACAAATATCAAAATATAGTCATTCAATAGGGGGTCATACATATATACACAGCCATGAGTGAAGGGTTAACAAAATAGTTAAGGGGGCACCAGTGAGTCCACAAAATGAGGTGTGGGTGTTCTGCAATTCTGATGTAAACAAAGAAATTCACAGGACTACCATCTCCTAATATGGCTTCGAATCATAACGACAGCACTTTCAAAATACCAAATAATATCTAAACTCACATTTTGACAACATCAGAACTGTCATTAATGACGCATTCAGTGAAAAACTTACCAATATTCGTGCCACAGTTTCGTCGTTGGATGCCATAGTGCAAAATGAGGTCAATCTCGTCTTTTCTCGCTAACTTGGAGATTTGTTAGTTTTTCGGTTTTCCGCAAGGGGGGACTACTGTGCCAGAATTTTACTCGTGTATGAAAAGCGGACTTGCCAAACTCGGTACAGCTAAAATGATGTGCACAGTAACAAGTAAATTATTTAAAAAAAAAAAAGAAGAAGAAGATAAAGAAGAAGAATAGATATATAAGCGAATGTTAGCAGTACAGATGTCAGTGTACAGGAGATATGGCAGGGAAATGGGAGTGTTTAATTGTCCATGATAATTCATATATATATGCTTTAATATTAAAAAAAAAAAAAGATAACAAAAAAAAGCACTCTTTAAAAAGAGACCTGTACTAGACTTTTGTGATAATAGTCGATAGTAGATATTAATGACATGTAAACATATTAAAAAATATATATATATATATTAAGTTTTCCTGGACTGGACTTGAACTGCTGCACTCCCTGTTGCTGGTAGCAATGGCCGGTAAGCTCTTTCTATATATAGGTCATTTGGTGAAGAGCCTTACAAAAAAAAAACGATGTGGTTTAGTTTGTTCTACTGCACTAATATTCCATGGTTACCAGTTCAATTATGATCAAAACTTCAAAAAGATTTATAAGTTTTTTTTCAATTTTCACCAAGCAAACTGTTATAACATTTAAAATCCCAATCTCCCATCAGCCATTGACCTAATTCTTGTCCCAGACTGAGTTTCTTTTCGTTATATATATCTGGCATTGTGACAGTCCCTATCAGTCATAGTTATATCGTGTTATAGGTCTAGACACCAGGTATAAAAATGTTAGGTTTAAATTATCTTATTTATTTTCTATATAAACATGTGCGAGCAGCTATAGCCGCCCCAGAGGAACCCCCTTTCCAATGAATTTTTTTTTTTGACAACAAAGCTTACACTGGCGGATCTAGCCCCGATTCTACGACGGGGGGGGGGGGGGGGCAAAAGTATTACTGTAAGATGTCCCTGTCAAACATTTCATTGGCCACGTATATAAATTAAGGCTGGTACGAGGTAACAGATATATATATATGGCCCCAATGTCCCCCCCCCCCCCCGGATCCGCCGGTGTAAGTTTATCTGCACTTATTTTTTTAGCTATATTTGTAGATTCAATCGTGTTTAAATTATAATTGCATACTTGGTACATAATATACACATACATGATGATGACTCATTACAGCCATTTATCAGCCACTAAGAATATATAATGATATAATGTGGGCCCAGGTCATTGTGATCTTGTCTAGTCCATCTATCTTGTAATTGAGCTTTTAGTTCTAGAATTGCCTTTAAATTGTATGTGCATATCTATTTTATTGACTTTTACTACCATTGTATATTAACAAGGGCCTTATTGAAAAACTTATTTTCTGATGACCTACCTTGTATATATAAAGAAAAAGTAAAAATCTAGCAAACTTAGTAAAGCACCTTTGAAGTTTAATCTTAATTTAATTGGTAAGCCTATTTATCTTATTATTTTATTTGTTGTAATAGATATATTGGCACTCTATAATTTTTATAATTATTAAACCTCTCTGTTCTTTTGTTAATTGCTATCTACTAGGCCTGGTGTTACAAGAACAAAGAGTAAATTGAACCCCTATGTTTTTGTTTAATTGTTGTTAAGAGCTCTCAATCAAAGCCTTGAATACAGGGTTCAATTGCACTCAAACTATAGGTTTATATTGTACTTTCAAGACTATCTGTTCTATAGCAATTTATATATCCTCTATATATCTGTGGTAGTCATTGAAAGTCCAGATTTCACCCGAAAGGGAAAACAGGCATATCGTCACGGAAAGACACGGCAATTGTCGAAACGTTCAAAAAACTTTTTCCTGAGGTACACACTTTAGAAAATTTTTGAACGTTTCATTAATTAATGTTCGTGAACAAATCAAGTAAGGAGACGGGTCAGGTCTGTCAATCAGAAGGTGACGTTACAATCTGTGTATGCTAGATATCACCCAATCAGATAACATAATTCTTGATATCAACCAATCAGATCACATTCGCCAAAACCCAACCTGAGCGTTTCTTCACTCAGGGACCTTCACTCAGGCACCTGCAGCATATCACATAAAAATGTTGTCATAAATTGTTTTAATCAATTATTTAGGTTAATAAGCTTAGTAAATATCGTGCAGACCGGGTGCTTAAAAATCAATAATACAATATTAGCTTACTGAAAAATGCAATTATGTCTAACATAAACCTGAAATTACTTTTTTTTAAATAACAATTTGGATTTAGTAGTAGCACAAGATGCATACATGATATATATATATATGTAATAAGGGTGACACCTCCAAGATAAATGTAGATATATATCGCTACTGAGGTGCCACCCTAGATTACAGAGGATGCCCCTCCAATCCATACTCTATAAAAAAAAATGAATAAGTTAGAGATATATATATATTTTGTTGAAAGCACAGAGCTAGATTTGAAAATATTATTTAGAATATAAAATAATCAAATGGTGTGATATTAAGACAAAGTAATAAGGAATACCAAAGGAACCGATAGATTCACATGGTGTCCTCTGGAGTTTAGTTTCCAAGTCTATGAAATTTGCTGTAAAGCAAGTCAAATCAACTTCCGATAGTGAATCAAAACCAATTTATCAAAGATGCACATTCGCGTCCTATTTATTATCCTTATAATGATTATGCAGAATTGCCTTCCAATATTTCCACTTGTTCGTGGGAGCTGCAGCATGATGTCACAGTAATATAGTATTATGATCCAGGGATACACAACTACCTCGCCTACTAGCACTTGGTTGGTGGGTGTAATATACGCTAGGTGGCATACTTGTCTTATTTGATTGTTCGCCCTCTGGTGTAGATGGAGGAAACCAATAAAGATGGAGTCTGGAACGAATCATTATGTTATTGCATATCTTTAATCTGGAAGCATCAAAAAGACTAACAAATACGAAGACATAACATGGTGTCAGAAGTCTTCCCAAGGACCCAGAGAACATTTTAACACAGCAACATATCGTTGACATCATGGCTGCAGCAGGTTTCTCCCCGCCAAAGTTGACCGAAGATCAAGGCAGCTGCTCATCACGCACATGGCTGGACTACAAGGCAGAATTACTAAACTACTTCATTGCAGCAGGTATACCAGATGCGCAAGATTCCAGAAAAATTGCAATTCTAAAATATGGTATAGGCCCGAGACTGCGAGAAACATTAACCACATTTGTATTTGTTGCGCCAGCTGAAGCTGACACATTTAAGGATGTCTTGGATGCCTTCGACAACCACTTTGAGCCAAAAAAGTTGGTGAAATTAAACATGAAGAAATTTGACTCTTGCTATCAAGAAGAAGGTGAGACCATAGGGGCATATGTATCAAGACTTCGTGCATTAGCAATTAAATGTGAATTTGGGGACACATCGGAAAACCAACTTTGTAAACAACTGTCATCAGGTGTTAGAAGTAAAGAATTGAGAGATAGACTTTGGGCAGAAGATTTGTCTCTAGATCAACTTATAAAGAAGGGTCACTTGCAAGAACAGAGGCAAGAATCATTGAACGTGATAGATGGAAACAAAAATAGTCAAGTCAACGCTGTCAGTCGAGGCCGTGGACGAGGCCGACGCCCTCAGAGATTTCCAGGTCGTAACCATAGTAACAGTCGCTCACAGCAGAATTATGACAGGTCACAAGTAAGTCACCAGTCACAGCAAGGTCATCAATCATCTCGACAGGATCGTGGATCATCGCATTCAGGTCCCAGGAACTATGATCGACCACATGGACAACAGCGTACAGGCCGAACAGATGGAAATTGTTCACGATGTGGCACACAACATCAACCGCGACAGTGCCCTGCGTACGGAAAAGTTTGTGCAGTTTGTGGGCTTCGGAACCACTTCGCCAGAATGTGTCGTAGACAGACGTCCCGTGTGTATGTGCAGACAAATGACTATGTGCAAAATGACAATGCATACAATAACTATGATTGCAATAACCATGTTGATTATGTGAATGATGTTGTTCATGATGATTATGATGACAAATATGTTTGGATGAATGGTATCAATTCCTCCAAGATGTGGTCAAAACAGTTTGAAATTCAGAATTGTGGTCAAATGATGTTCAGATTAGATACTGCAGCAGAATCTAGTACTGTGTCTAAGAAATCCTTTGATGCACTCAGTCAGAAACCACCAGTCAGACTTAGTAGAACCCGGTTGATAGGATTTGGCAATCAGCCCATTTATCCCGTAGGGGTAACAACGTTACCGTGTGTGCACAATGGTCAGATCTTTACAATAGACTGCGAAATTGTTGATGGCAATGTGCCAAATGTGTTAGGGCTACAACATTGTACTTTGATGAACTTAGTCAAGTTAGTGAATGCTAGTGAGACACAGAAACAAGTTAATTGGCCAGACAATGTTACCAATTGTAGGTACAGTAGTGCACGAGACATTCTGCAAGAATACTCGGATGTTTTTCAAGGGTTAGGCAAAGTGCCAGGTGAAGTTAAGTTGAAGTTGTCAGAATCAGCTATTCCTGTAGCACAACCAGCCAGACCAGTCCCAGCAGCTCTTAGAGAAGCTGTACTAGACAAACTAGAAGAGCTTGAGTCATTAGAAATTATAGAGAAAATTCCAGTAGGGGAACCTACAGAATGGTGCAGCGCATTGCATGTGGTACCTAAAAAGGACCAATCAGTCAGAATTACTATAGACCCAGAACTTCACAGTTCTTGATGCTAATTCTGGGTACTTTCAGCTTGTCTTAGACGCACAATCGCGTAATTACACTGCCTTTAACACGCCATACGGTCGGTATAGATATAAGCGCTTGCCCATGGGCATCAAATCAGCTCCAGAGCTTTTCCAAAGAATATTTGGGGACACATTCGGTAAGGTGGAGGGCCTTCACATTATCATGGATGACTTTCTCATTGCCAGTGACTCGTTAGAGAGGCACAACCAGATATTGAGAGAAACTTTGAAAGTTGCACGTGCTAACTATGTAACATTTTCGCCTAGCAAAACACAACTCTGTGCCGAGTCAGTGGTATATAGTGGGCACAAATTTACAAACAATGGACTGGCATTGGATCCAGAGAGAGTTCGAGCAATTTTGGACATGCCAGAACCGCAAATGTCCACACTATTTTAGGCATGGTTACTTACATTTGTAAATACCTGCGAAACTTGTCATGCCTCACCGAACCACTTAGAGCTCTAATCAAAGAGTCTAATGAGCCAAACTTCGAATGGCATTTTGATGATGTGCACAGAGAAGCCCTCAATAAAATCAAAGCAGTCCTAACTTCTGCTCCGGTCCTCAGGTTCTACAGTTTAAAGGATCCGGTAGTCATCTCGTGTGATGCTAGTCAAGCAGGTTTGGGTGCTGTCTTAATGCAAAACAATGCTCCTGTAGCGTATGCATCTAAAGCCCTCACAGATTCCGAATTTGCCTATGCACAAATTGAAAAGGAGCTGTTGGCTATTGTTTTTGCAGTACACAAGTTTCATACCTACGTCTATGGCAGAACAGACGTGACAATTGAGACAGATCATTTGCCATTGATTAGAATTTTTGCGAAACCGTTGCATCAAATACCGATTCGGTTACAAAAAATTAGAATGCGCCTTCAGGGTTATGATTTCAAGTTGATTGCTAAGCGTGGCAAAGACATTCCGGTAGCAGATGCACTAAGCAGAAACTTCCTGAAAGAGCGAACAGCAGAAATTTGTTCAGTAGACGTCAGTGAAATGTCTAACTTACATCACTTGTGTGACTCGAGATTAGTTGAAATTAGAGAAAACACTAGCAAAGATGAAACGTTACAGTCCCTTATCTCAGTTATCAAAAATGGATGGCCTGATTCTAGAAATCTAGTAGCTGATTGTGTCAAACCATACTTCAATTTCCAGGATGAGTTGAGTGTACTTGATGGAATAGTGTTTAGAGGCCAGCGTGTCATAGTTCCCGAATGTATGAGGTCAGAAGCCTTGAGAAAATTGCACAATGCACATCAAGGTATTGTCAGAACAAAGCAATTGGCGAGAGACTTATTGTATTGGCCAGGTCTTAGCAAGCAAATTGAGGACATGATTGCCAAATGTTCGAGTTGTCAGAGTCATCGCAATAATCAGCAGAAAGAACCGTTAATGCTGAGAGACGTGCCTAACAGAGCATGGGCTCAGGTTGGAGTAGATCTCTTTGATTGCTTAGGATCTAAATGGTTGATCTGTGTTGACTACTTTTCAGATTACTTTGAGATGGAAAAGTTGCAAAGCACTAATGGATCTGCAGTGATTAGACAACTTAAAAAATGGTTCAGTGCTCATGGCATTCCGTTGTGTGTTGTTAGTGATAATGGCCCGCCGTTTGGTGGATTTGAATTCAAGGAATTTGGTAGATCTTATGGGTTCGAAATCTCCTATATATCTCCAAAACATTCTCAGTCGAATGGCATGGTTGAAAAGGCTGTAGGCATTGCAAAGAACATGCTGATTAAATGTTCAGAGACAAGGTCTGATCCATACGTAGCATTGTTAAACTTGAGAAACACTCAGAGAGAAGAATGTGGTTCTCCAGCACAGCGATTGTTTGAGAGACGCACTAGAACAGTGTTACCGACAAGGTCCGATTTATTTGATTCGCCAGGACAACAGAAAGTCCAATGCAGATTAGCAAATGATAGGCTTGTCAGAGCAATGTCTTACTATGATGGGCACAGTAGAGAGTTGCCTCAGTTGCAACCACAACAAACAGTTAGGATTAGAAACAATGATAGCAGATATGGGAAATCAGGTAGTTGGGAGCCAGCATTGCTGATTGGTCCTGCAGACAATCCAAGATCGTACCATGTACAATTAGAGAGTGGCAAAGTTACCAGGAGAAATTGCAGATCTGTATTAGGCACCAGGGAAACTGATATTTACAGACAGCAGTACCCTGAAGATGAAGTAGACCAGTTAGAGTACCAAACAGGTACAAGGATTATGTCATGTAAAGACATTATTAGTAATTGTTCTGTTTAGAGTTAATGTAAAATGTTAAAGTAATAGAATTGTGAAGTTGATTAAGAACTTCCATGTCAGTATGTAAAATTTAATTTCTTAGATTCATTCTGTGAAGTTGATTAAGAACTTCCATAATTGTTAGAGCGATGTTCTATGTTCTCAGATTATTCTGTATGTCAAATTTGTATGACTTGAACTTTCAAGTCAGAAGCACATATTTCAAAACATTTAATATTTGTGACATTTTAGAAATCTGACATTTAGTTATTATTTAATGTTTCAGATGAGTGTAAATGTTGACAACTATTAACATTTATTTTGGAAAAGAAGGTGTAATATACGCTAGGTGGCGTACTTGTCTTATTTGATTGTTCGCCCTCTGGTGTAGATGGAGAAAAACCAATAAAGATGGAGTCTGGAACGAATCATTATGTTATTGCATATCTTTAATCTGGAAGCATCAAAAAGACTAACAAATACGAAGACATGACAGTGGGCAGCTGCTCTTTAGCTCACTGTTAGAGTGCAGGAAAGTTGCACACAAGAGTAAATTCAGTAATGACTTTTCTACATGATTTAGCAACATAAATGTCATACTTTACTTCCATGACTAAGCTCAAACAATGTAGTGTTTTAAAAATCACAAAATTTAGAACCAATCAAACCAGTTTAGCAGCTAAATGTTTGTCTGAATTATATATACAACGTTTGCTGAATTTTATCAGCTACAGGTGGCCCAAAACATACTAAGAAAACCTTACCTGAAATCGCATCCGTGCCTCGACCATTCCCACGCTATGTTAAAAAAAATATTTTTTGTTTGTATACTTGTAAACAACTATGAAAGTGGTCGAGGCACAGAATCAAAAAACAATTAATTCAAAGGCTGCTCAGCCAATCAGATGTGGCTATTCATCAAAAGACTCACCTGCTGAACAGCGCGAAGGCGTTGTAACCACTTTTCTTCGACCATTAAGTTTTCTTAGTGAAACAAGTACCAAAAGAAAAGCTTTGGGGCTTTTATCATAGTTTTGATATTAGCCAATCATTGATTGGCTGTAAAACACTAATGATGTCACAGATAAATCATTGCAACGATCAATTATGATGAAATACAGACTGTGGCGTCCCCTATACATGTGGCGCGCCACGGGAAAAGGGGGCTTACGGGTGGTGACGTCATAACTGCGAAACTGGCGGGAAAATGCCAGCAAGCCACGCGTGCATAATAAATGATTGTCGTGAACAAGGAAATCCTGCCAAAACTGTTTTAACTTGCGCTTTTGTAGTTTTGGGAGTACAGCTATAAATGGCACACCATTAGAACCGCGATACAAAAGCGCAACTTACAAACCAAATTTGGTGAAGATCGGACTTGTAGAAGCCGAGAAAAATTTGATTATAGTACAAATTCAGGCCTAGCAAAATCCGTGATATTTTGACGTCATACAAATCGTCCATGATCACACAATTCGTCTACTTACTTTTTGTATACACGTTTGAAATTAAGCATTTAGGTCGACAACGCGCCCCTCCCTGTTCGCGGCGATTTTGATGCAACAAACATAATTATATAGTACTTAATTAGGCCTAAAGCTGTAAAATAGCAATAGAGATTATAGATCTATTCCCAGAGGGAGCTGCAGTGAAGTGACAGTTGCGCCACCACGCAAGCATTTAATAACCTGAAATATTCGATTTTTAGCTCTAAAACTGTCTGAAGTAGCACTAATATAGTGGATTTATTATATTGTAACAATTCTAGATCAAAATAAAACGAAAACAAGCTCCATTTCTTGAAAAAACAACAGCCGTCAAGTTTGTTTTATAAAACAAACTTGACGGCTGTTGTTTTTAATTTCAAACGTGTATGTAGGTATGATAGTAGTTAGGATGCAGATGTCTTAAATACATTAAAGAATATTTAATTCATAAAGACACATTTTTACGGAGCCACTAAGAGGAAATGGCAGAAAAAAATAAAATTTTCCCATGCGCACGAGTTAATTCAAGAATTTTTATTTTATTTTTTCCGTGCGCACAACAATTAAGTCGGTCGCACGAGAAAAACGGGCGCACACTTCTATCTATTTTTTTATCTAGGCCTAATAGTTTTCATTTATTAGGAGTTAAAATGCTGTTTCATTCAATGGCCAAGCCCTCTGTAGTGAAGTGCACTCAGTGACCCCAGCCCATTAGGACATAGGTCAGAAAGTTCATTAGATATATCTTGATTGCAAAAATGTATTGTGTTGTATTTCAGCAACTAAAAGTGCAAGAAAGATGGTGTTTTCAAATTAAGCACATGAAATTACATGTTCTACCAAAAGGTGACAATCTTGTATTATGTACATGTATTTGTACTTTTGCTCTGTAAATTCAATAAGCATTTACATAGCTAGATAGACAGATAGATAATAGATAGATAGATTGATGGGTATTGATTGACCAGTTGATATATAACATCTACATGTGTGATTGATTGATTGATTATTGACCAATTGATATACCATATGTGTGATTGATTGATTGATTTGTTCATTGCAATTTACTGCAAGGACTATTTTTCATTGCAAGGAACAGAATTTTTAAATGCAGAACTACCCAAATAGAATTGGTGCAAATGTTTCTCGTGCGCACGAGTTAATTAACTCGTGCGCACGGGGAAAAAAAAAAGATTTAGTTAATTAACTCATGCGCATGGGGAAAACATTTACGGGAAAAAAACATTTATATTTCGTAAATTAACTCATGCGCACAGGGAAAAAATATATTTTTCGTAAATTAACTTGCGCGCACCGGAAAATGTTTTTTTTTTTCTACCATGTCCTCTTAGGGGCTCCGTAAATTTTAAAAACATTCATGTATATATACACTTAATTCTTCAAAAATGTGTGATATCAGTGCAAACAGAAGAATACCAGGGGTTATGAAATGTAGCAAACAACACAAGTTCAGCAATTTTTGCATAATTGCCACAATTATAAAAAAGAAAGGGAAATATATGTCAAAATGAAGCTTTGAAATTGAAAGTATTACGATGTAGACATTTTAAAAGACAAATAATATGTGTTTAGGTACACTAGTAGGTGAGACCCAGTTGATACAGGTTTTAGAAAACATGAATTTTTCACATTTTCCCTCATTAAAAATATTCTATAGTATTTATGGCCACAAAGCATGTAGGTGCAATAGTATCAGAGTACTGCTTGGAAAAGCAAAAAAATTGTAAAAATGTTTTCCCAAATCCTTAAAACATAGTTTAGACATGTCAATGAGACTATGAAAAGTCAAAACTTGGCCATAAAAACTAATAAGATACCAAATTATATCAATGTATATACAATAGTGGTGGAGTTCTGCTTCGGAAATTAAGTGTGACAAACCCACCTGCACACACACTACATGTATAACTTTTTAATAGAGTATATATACAGAAAGTCAACAGTGTGAAGCATGGAACAGCTTGGCAATGTTATTAAAAGATCTACAAATAAAGAAATCAATCAAGTTCAGTACATCTGCAGTCTACAATTGGTCTGCATTTCTATGCAGGTACTTCAAACCTCTGCCTGGGATAATTAAGCTAAAATATGGAAAAAAATTTAGGTGGTCAGCGTGATAATTTAAAATTATTGAGACCGTTTTTTATTAGAAACTAAAAAGAGAACAATAATTTTAGGGGATCCGAAGAAAAAGCACCGCGCTTGTTTTCTAGAAAACTGACCTTTTTATGATGTCCCCAATTTATCCGAAATAATACTCAGAGCATCATTTGCTCATAAAAGATATTGACCAGCAAAGACATATACTTAAAGTAGAGCCTTTGGTTTATCATTTGGTATATATTTGGCATAATTTTAGCATTAGATCTGAATTAGTGCTGTCCCTTTTTAGTGCCACATACAACTTTTTTTTATTATTATTTGGCGTTTTTGGCCACTTTTTTTTTTTCGTTTTCGCTCAATTGGTTCAAGAAGGAGTTAAATGATATTGCACTTATTCACAGATATTTGCATTTATTCGCAAATATTTTAGTTTTTTGCCACATAATTTTTTTCCGAATTTGTTTCTTTTGCTACATAATTTTTTGTTCTGCTCAATTGGTTCCAGAAGGAGTTAAATAATTTTGCGTTTATTCGCAAATGTTTGCGTTTATTCACAAATGTTTGCGTTTATTCGCAAATGTTTGCGTTTATTCACAAATGTTTGCAAATAACAGCAAAAAGATTCAACTATACTGTAAAAAAAATATATATAATAAATAATTTAAAAAAAATTATGTAATGAAAAACACAAACTCAAAAAAATTGCGTAGCAACAAATGCACACAGAAAAAAATTATGTTGTATAAAACAAAGTGAAAAAATGTTATGTAGCCAAAAACACAGATAAAAAAATATCATGTAGCAAAGAATCTATATTGAAAAACATGTGGGAAACCACACAAATAAAAAAAATTATTATACATGTACCAAAAATGCCAAAAAAAAAAAAGTTGCAAAAACGCAAATGAAAAAACAATTGTATTATAAAAACACAAGCCAAACAAAGTATGAAGAAAGAACACATTAAAAAAATTATGCATCAAAAAACGCAAATTTAAAATTATTTTTATCAAAAAACACAAATCTAAAAACAATTATGTAGAAAAAAACGCCAAAAAAAAAAAGAAGTTTGTGGCACTAGTAGGCTTCCGTAGTAAGAATATTAACCTCAGCTGGTGGCCCATGTTTGAGGCTCAATTGTGTTAAAAATGTTGCACATATAATTTTGAAATTTCAGAAAAATTTAGAAAATGTTATGATAAACACACTGCCAGATTTTGGTAATTGTTGGTGAATGAGCACCGGAGATAAAAAAAAACAAATACGGAGGTTGTTTTTACGTCGGAAACCGGCTTTTTAACACGCCAATTTTAATGTTGATTTTTCCAAAAAGTTTTTATTATAGCAGCTTACAATTTTAGTTACCTCACGATCACATATCCAAATCTCGTAAGTTTTGACCAACGGATAACGAAGATATGTCATGAAATGTAATGCATAGTTTTACAAGTGCCTGTGTTGCTCCTCATTACGTCTACAGTGGTTGTATGAGCGAAAACATTAAATGTTTAAATACCACAAATGACCACTAAATATTGAGATATCTGGAAATTTTTTACATTTCCATAAACTACACATTTTAGACAATTACTTGCCATCAAAAAGTAATTTTTGAAAAATCCACCCATTAGCCCCCTTTTTACACGGTGCGTCACACATGTATAATTAAAGTAGAGTAATCATCAAGAATTTTTGCAATTAAACAACTTTGTTGCTTACGTTAACTGGTATCGATTACTTAAATTTGTTCATGAGTAATTCAGTCGTCTCTAAAAAAACAGCTAAAATGTTCCCTAAGTCACTGTAAAAGTGTTGTTTTGCAAATTGGCAATTAAAATAGTCACAAAATCATAAAAAGTGCCAATTACAACATCATTTTGGCGTCCTCAGTATTGATTGTTAAAGAATATTGACGACCTCCTAGCAGGCAAAGGAACAACAATAATACATCAATATACTTGTTTTAGCTTTTAACTCAGAGCCTATGGAATAAATTGTTCCACATACTCCTGAAAGGCTGGATATGCTACAGACATAAAATGCATAGACAAAAGATGAAACTCTGTAAGACATCCATTGGGTTTTATGAAATTACAATTTTCATCCTGATATATCAGACTGGGTTCTGTACATCAGCAAGACCACAAGGTAAGTGAATACTTGGAAATCAGCAAATCAGAAACTGAAAATTGAAAGCCTGGGTGCAACTGGGTCTTGAAAAATGACAATGATATGAAATATAAGTCATGCTTGGCTTTAGTATTTAATTTCAAATGTATGAACTTCAGACTTATCTAAGCTTTGTAAATATTGCGCAATAGTTCTGGATAGTTCAACAAGACTTTGATTTATACTTATATTAGTCTCTGTAACATTAACATGTACTATGTACAATTTATTTTTTGTAATATTATTTAAATTGAATTCTACGGAAGCCATTTTAGGACATGAGAAAAAAAAAATTAAATTGTATAAACGATTTAGTAAATTGTATATACGAAGTACTAAATCGTATATACGAAATACTAAATTGAATATACGATATACTAAATGGAATATACAAAATACTAAATTGAATATAAGATATACTATATTGAATATACGATATACTAAATTGTATATACGAAATACTAAATTGAATATACGATATACTAAATTGAATATACAAAATACTAAATTGAATATGCGATATACTAAATTAAATATACGAAATACTAAATTGTATATACGAAATACTAAATATGTGAAATACTAAATTGTATATACAAAATACTAAATTGAATATATGATATACTAAATCGTATATACGAAATACTAAATTGAATATACAATATACTAAATTGAATATTCAAAATACTAAATTGTATATACAAAATACTAAATTGAATATACAAAACACTAAATTGAATATACGAAATACTAAATTGAATATACGATATACTAAATTGTATAAACGAAATACTAAATTGTATAAACGAAATACTAATTGTATAAACGGAATACTTAATCGTTTAAACGAATTACTATATTGTTAAACAAATTACTAAACCGGCCATATCTTTGCTAATATTTGGTCTACAATTATTTGTACCTATCTAAAGACTCACCTTGGACAGTGCTATTTAATACTCTATACTGGAAAATTCTAGTTACAGCACAACAGCACTCAAAGGGAATAACTTTGTTTCACAATATGACATCCTAATTACCCTTGTCCTTAAACCCAGCTCTTTCTATCAGGCCCCAGTCTTCCCTTTCCTTCCCTGTCCCTTTCCTTTCCTTCCCTTTCCCTTTCCTTTGCTTTCCCTTTCCTTCCCTTCCCTCCCCTTTTATTTGAGCAATATTGGAATCTATTGGGCCCTGATAAATTATAACCAGTCAGTGTCCATATGTTAAGGCAAGTAAAAGACCCCACCCATGGGGTAAGAGTGTAACATGGGTGGATTCCTCCTCCCTCCCATCTCATCAATCAACCCTCAATAGCGGCAAGAACTTGCCTTAGAGGGCTGCATTTCCCATATCTATCTATCTAATGTATCTATCTGTCTATCTTTCTATCTATCTATCTATCTTGGATCCCTCCTAGATTGATGGGAAAAGTTATTTTAAAGTCCTCCTTCCTGATATCATCCATGCTTGGTCTATAATTGCAGGCTATATGTAATACTTATGCAATTTGACAATATGCAATTAGCATGGATCAAGATATTATTAAAAGGTAGCATGGTGCAATTAAAGTCACCATCACATAGTAAACCCAACTACAGGAAATACTACTAAGAAGGGAAGGGAAGGGAAGACTGGGGCCTGATAGAAAGAGCTGGGTATACGGACATGCTGTTGTCACAGATTAAACTGTATCTAGAATCTTTTTATGAGATAGCCCTGCCCAAGACGAGTCTTTACATAGGTTGCACATAACTGTAGACCAAATATTAACTAAGAAATGGCCAGTTTAGTATTTCGTATATACGATTTAGTATTTCGTATATACGATTTAGTATTCCGTATATACGATTTAGTATTTCGTATATATATACAATTTACTACACCGTTTATACAATTTAATTTTTTTTTTCTCATGTCCTAAAATGGCTTCCGTACAATTCAAATGCGTTGTAAAAATTTATTTAATGGACACTTTTGATTTCCATCATAGATGTATAATTAAGTGTCAATAAACTACTACTACTACTTCTACTACTGCTACTACTGCTACTACTACTACTGCTACCATACTACTACTGCTACTACTACTACTACTACTACTGCTACTACTACTACTACTACTACTACTACTACTACTACTACTACTACCACTACTACTACTACTGCTACTGCTACTACTGCTACTACCACTACCACTACTACTACTACTACTACTACTACTACTACTACTACTATTTGACATCTTAGAAATTGTTTAAAACAGCAAAACTTAAATATTAAATGGAAACCTAATGGCTGGATTGAAAAATATACCATCACCATTCTGTTTAAATCTTTGATCAAAGAGACCAATTAGATGAGAAAATGATGAGAAAAAAATCACAAGAATTTGGCTAAATATGTGTGACAAAATAACAAAGCTCTTCATTGCAGTAAAACATGTTGTTGGACAAACTACCTTTATGACCCACCAGGTTCAGACTTCGTGAAATAAAAAGTTAAAAATACCTTATGAAATTGGTTATGCTTCAAATTTGCATTTGATTTAGATCAATCACATGATGTCCTTCATATTAAAACCATTGATGATTGGAAATTTACCCCTGTTTTATAAATATTTGCATTTATGTTATGTCTTTCCCTCTCAAGATATCATATTTTGACTTTCATTTTCATGAGGTTTTCTCTTTTCATGGCTGGAACTCTATTGAGTAAACCGTAAATACTGGACAAAAGTTAAAAAAAATAAAATAAATAAATAAATAAAGTAAATAGATTAATTGAGGAAACGAACTAGAATATGTCTGGTGAATCTTGGTGTCTGATATTTCTGTTTATATCTTTGGCAATGCGTGTCATATCATAGTTATTCTGTGAATCTAGGTAATAGTAAGATGTTGCTACGCCAAAAAGAACAAAATATATAGATGTACAGAAGTTGAAATCAGTTTTCGCTGCCCAGATGGGCCTATATATATATCCTCTTAATGGTTTTGAATGTATAAATATGACAAAATAAATAAAGAAGGTAAATCAGAAAATTAGGCTATTTCTACACTAAAATATAGCTTATATATACATAATGGGTGTGCACCTATTTTTGACATAATAAGGATGCAAAAATTTAATGATACTCCACAATTTCGAACAAAACCGAATCCAAATTGCTGTCAAAAACTTTTGATGTGACCTACTTTCTACCAAGGCTAGGTTCGTTTTGCAAGTTTTAAAATAATTTATTGGCCTTTATTGAAAATCTGAATTAACAAATGCATTATATTTAAAGACTCGTGTGTGAGAAAACTAAAATCGGACCTAGGAAAAAACAACTGATTTTTCCAAGAAAAAGAAAACTGATATTGGGGACAGATTAGATCCAGACTCATTTATTACAATAAGTTTGGCCGCCATTAAAGTAGCTGAGATATTTTGCTGATTTCCGATTACAGACGTATGTATAAATCAGACGTTAACAGATCAATTCCAATTCCAGATGTATGGCAATTGGTCAAACTGTAATTGAAATTGATTTATTGAACTAAACTTAAGGTTGTGCCCATATATTTAATAACTCTTAAAGTTATATTTAAATTGCAAATAAGAGCAATTTGTGAATTGGCAGCTCAAGATTTAATAGAAGTGGAGCACTGGGAAAGAAAGTAAAATAGGGATAAGTTTATCTTTCTACTAAATTGTATAAACGAAATACTAAATTGTATAAACGAAATACTAATTGTATAAACAGAATACTTAATCGTTTAAACGAATTACTATATTGTTAAACAAATTACTAAACCGGCCATATCTTTGCTAATATTTGGTCTACAATTATTTGTACCTATCTAAAGACTCGCCTTGGACAGTGCTATTTAATACTCTATACTGGAAAATTCTAGTTACAGCACAACAGCACTCAAAGGGAATAACTTTGTTTCACAATATGACATCCTAATTACCCTTGTCCTTAAACCCAGCTCTTTCTATCAGGCCCCAGTCTTCCCTTTCCTTCCCTGTCCCTTTCCTTTCCTTCCCTTTCCCTTTCCTTTGCTTTCCCTTTCCTTCCCTTCCCTCCCCTTTTATTTGAGCAATATTGGAATCTATTGGGCCCTGATAAATTATAACCAGTCAGTGTCCATATGTTAAGGCAAGTAAAAGACCCCACCCATGGGGTAAGAGTGTAACATGGGTGGATTCCTCCTCCCTCCCATCTCATCAATCAACCCTCAATAGCGGCAAGAACTTGCCTTAGAGGGCTGCATTTCCCATATCTATCTATCTAATGTATCTATCTGTCTATCTTTCTATCTATCTATCTATCTTGGATCCCTCCTAGATTGATGGGAAAAGTTATTTTAAAGTCCTCCTTCCTGATATCATCCATGCTTGGTCTATAATTGCAGGCTATATGTAATACTTATGCAATTTGACAATATGCAATTAGCATGGATCAAGATATTATTAAAAGGTAGCATGGTGCAATTAAAGTCACCATCACATAGTAAACCCAACTACAGGAAATACTACTAAGAAGGGAAGGGAAGGGAAGACTGGGGCCTGATAGAAAGAGCTGGGTATACGGACATGCTGTTGTCACAGATTAAACTGTATCTAGAATCTTTTTATGAGATAGCCCTGCCCAAGACGAGTCTTTACATAGGTTGCACATAACTGTAGACCAAATATTAACTAAGAAATGGCCAGTTTAGTATTTCGTATATACGATTTAGTATTTCGTATATACGATTTAGTATTCCGTATATACGATTTAGTATTTCGTATATATATACAATTTACTACACCGTTTATACAATTTAATTTTTTTTTTCTCATGTCCTAAAATGGCTTCCGTACAATTCAAATGCGTTGTAAAAATTTATTTAATGGACACTTTTGATTTCCATCATAGATGTATAATTAAGTGTCAATAAACTACTACTACTACTTCTACTACTGCTACTACTGCTACTACTACTACTGCTACCACTACTACTACTGCTACTACTACTACTACTACTACTGCTACTACTACTACTACTACTACTACTACTACTACCACTACTACTACTACTGCTACTGCTACTACTACTACTACCACTACCACTACTACTACTACTACTACTACTACTACTACTACTACTACTACTACTATTTGACATCTTAGAAATTGTTTAAAACAGCAAAACTTAAATATTAAATGGAAACCTAATGGCTGGATTGAAAAATATACCATCACCATTCTGTTTAAATCTTTGATCAAAGAGACCAATTAGATGAGAAAATGATGAGAAAAAAATCACAAGAATTTGGCTAAATATGTGTGACAAAATAACAAAGCTCTTCATTGCAGTAAAACATGTTGTTGGACAAACTACCTTTATGACCCACCAGGTTCAGACTTCGTGAAATAAAAAGTTAAAAATACCTTATGAAATTGGTTATGCTTCAAATTTGCATTTGATTTAGATCAATCACATGATGTCCTTCATATTAAAACCATTGATGATTGGAAATTTACCCCTGTTTTATAAATATTTGCATTTATGTTATGTCTTTCCCTCTCAAGATATCATATTTTGACTTTCATTTTCATGAGGTTTTCTCTTTTCATGGCTGGAACTCTATTGAGTAAACCGTAAATACTGGACAAAAGTTAAAAAAAATAAAATAAATAAATAAATAAAGTAAATAGATTAATTGAGGAAACGAACTAGAATATGTCTGGTGAATCTTGGTGTCTGATATTTCTGTTTATATCTTTGGCAATGCGTGTCATATCATAGTTATTCTGTGAATCTAGGTAATAGTAAGATGTTGCTACGCCAAAAAGAACAAAATATATAGATGTACAGAAGTTGAAATCAGTTTTCGCTGCCCAGATGGGCCTAAATATATATCCTCTTAATGGTTTTGAATGTATAAATATGACAAAATAAAGAAAGAAGGTAAATCAGAAAATTAGGCTATTTCTACACTAAAATATAGCTTATATATACATAATGGGTGTGCACCTATTTTTGACATAATAAGGATGCAAAAATTTAATGATACTCCACAATTTCGAACAAAACCGAATCCAAATTGCTGTCAAAAACTTTTGATGTGACCTACTTTCTACCAAGGCTAGGTTCGTTTTGCAAGTTTTAAAATAATTTATTGGCCATTATTGAAAACCTGAATTAACAAATGCATTATATTTAAAGACTCGTGTGTGAGAAAACTAAAATCGGACCTAGGAAAAAACAACTGATTTTTCCAAGAAAAAGAAAACTGATATTGGGGACAGATTAGATCCAGACTCATTTATTACAATAAGTTTGGCCGCCATTAAAGTAGCTGAGATATTTTGCTGATTTCCGATTACAGACGTATGTATAAATCAGACGTTAACAGATCAATTCCAATTCCAGATGTATGGCAATTGGTCAAACTGTAATTGAAATTGATTTATTGAACTAAACTTAAGGTTGTGCCCATATATTTAATAACTCTTAAAGTTATATTTAAATTGCAAATAAGAGCAATTTGTGAATTGGCAGCTCAAGATTTAATAGAAGTGGAGCACTGGGAAATAAAGTAAAATAGGGATAAGTTTATCTTTCTGTTGACCCCTCCCTCCCCCCCCCTCCATTGTCCATTGTGATTGTATAGATTTCTTGTGCGTCACAGTGATATTTTGATTGATCTGCACGTATTTTGCACGCAATATATTTTTATGTCTTGAGTATATTAAAGCAATTAACTTGCTGCTTGGACAGTTGGGAATAAGTTGAAACCAGCGGCGTAGATCCTCGGGGAAGGGGGGGGGGAAGATGTATCCCCCTTACAAAGCAAGTGAGGGGATGATGTAAATATCCCCCCCCCCCTGGAAATTTACTGCTGCATAAATGGTATATTTTATCATATACATACTACATGCATAGTCCTTACAGACCTCAGTTCAACAGTCAATTGAATGATATATAAAATCCAATACAGTTGACAAGCAGATGTCCTGTACTTGAGAATGCAGTTGTCATCTAGAGACAGGTTTAAATAGTTCCGGATAGTTATGGTGGCTGGTGTCTACTGGCTACAAATCATTACTTCATGAAATGAAGAAAAATCTAAAAAATAAAACTCACACACATTTTTTTTTGTACATATCTTGTTCATTGTATTTACTTATCTGCTTATGTGTAGACTGAATTGTATGTCATCTTGCTTTTTCTTTTTTCAACCCTGTACTACGGAGCTTTTAAAGGGACATGCAAAGAAAAATAAAGGGTGGGGATTTGTCGTTCGAACGAAAATATTTGCGTTCGCACAGAAATTTTTTTGCGTTCGCACGAAAATATTTGCGTTCGCACAAAAAATTGCATGGGTAACTAGCCGGCTTTTTGGACTTTTTCCTACCAGCGTCAGCGTAGGCAGGGAGGGGGAGTTGTATACTTTAAAAGGCTGCTGCTCCTCTAATACTAGTCCGATTTTCGTCAAATAAAGACTGAATTGTTCAGGGAAGTGTATATATATATAATGTTTTAATTTTTTTTACATTTATGGCTGTAGCCGTTTTAGACATAGCTTGTTGACGTTTTGGTAATGTACCCAATTATTGGTGTAGACGTTTTGGTTGTTGACGTTTTGGGTGTAGCCATATTTGCGAGGGAACGAAAAAATTTGCGAGGGAACGCAAATATTTGCGAGTGAACGAAAAAATTTGCGAGGGAACGAACGAAAAATATTTGCGAGGGAACGAAAAATATTTGCGAGGGAACACAAATATTTGCGAGGGAATGAAAAACTTCTTTTTTTTTTTTGCATGTCCCTTTAAAAGCTCCGTACTTTATGATAGGTGCTCATTATATATCAGTATTACCAGTTGTGTTAATTATATATATATATATATATGTAACCAGAAATATCAACAATTTAAAGCTACTCGCTGTGAGACATGAATTTGCCAGACACAGTATATCCTATACCTGTCCTAAAACATTAAACAATATGCCAAGTATTTTTAAAGAAAAAATAAACACGCATAGCTTCCACGGTTTTAAATTATATGTGAGAAAGAAGACAGTTGAGGCTTATATTGAAGAATGCAATGTACTAAATTGTTACTCATGCAAATTTAATAATCAAAATTGCTTGTCATAATCTTATACATTTATGCAAATTTCCTTTTATTACATTACATTTGTAACTGTATACTCATATATGGCATAAAGCCTTTGGGAAGAGTAGCTTTATTCAATAAACAATTCAATACAGGTGGTTAAGTCAGCCACTTTTGAAAAGTTTATATTGCATGTTCAGTGGTACCATTGCAGCCAAGTCTTGCAGGATGCCAGAATTGCATACAAAAAATGATGGAGAAGGCATATCATCTCATTTTAATGTATACCCCACAATCAGTTGTATACTACATAGAAAAGCCATGTGGTATAGCCTATGTGGTATACATGTGTATACTACATGGCTTACCTTAAAAGGATGGGAAATGTATACCACATACTTCTATGTATGGCAGGCCAATGACAAAAAAAAAAACTTTTTGCAGCTAAGCGGTTCGCCGTTTAGAAAGTTTGAATTTTTGAAATCGGACTAGAATTAACGATTCTTGGACTTAAAAACGTAACAGAAAGTCAATGGTCTGTTCATTCCACAGATACAAGCTATTGTGTGGCTGTGTTGCTATGGGCAACGTCACAGGAGCGTCATCGCTTTGGTAATACAATCGAATAATACTGAACAATAAACCATTATCTTCCAAAATCTACTATAAAAACAAATTCTTACAAGAAATATTTAACAACTGGTTTGAAAATATCATTCGTAAATTCCTTTATTATTCTGAAAAAGTCCCCGAAAGTTTTGCGGTGATGATGTTGCTGACAGTTATGCAATGCTCTGATTGGTCAATGGCAAAAATGAATATTCTTGAATATTTTCTATACTACACGAATGCTTATCCAGGCAGCTCGACTAAAAGTGAAAATTGTGGGATATAAATAGGACTCAAGTGGATATATTTTTATATTCCCTCACTCGTGGACAGATAGGCTTCAGAATTCCTGGCCAATCTGTCCACTCGTGGGGAATATAAAAATATACCACATAACCATTGGGTATTATAATAACCACTGATACCCGAATAAAAGAAGTCGAATCTATTTGGTTTATTTTAGAAATATAAAGGAGTACGTGTAGGCCTATTATTTATCCTACCAGTCCCATGGTTTAATGAATATGTTTGATTGTATGTTTTTTGTTTGTTATCCTATGAACAATGATGAATATAAGAGATATGATGTTGACAGAGGAGTAACACCTATGTGTTTGATGTGTTTGTATTTGACTGATTACAAAGCATAATTACACTGTAAATACCATATGTGTACATACATATGGTACAAATCAGTTTAGTAATTGCTGAAATTGCAAGTTATACAGTCAATTTCTTCTCTCAAAAGTGTTTCATGCTTGTTGAACTGGTTTTCAACACTTCATGTTTTTTTTTTGTTTTTTTTTTCATATCAGTCTTTATTTATTTGGTTAAGTAAATTATCAGAGACATGTTTAAATTCCATTTTAAGGCTGAAAGCTATATATAAAGATCTCTTCATGATTTGGTCCTGGCAGATCTCAACCCCCTAGAAAATGAAAAATCTTCGCCCATGCGAATATCAGATTATTTATGTAGCCAATTAGTTAGTCAATAAGGACAACGGCGATTTGCTAGGTTACCAAAAAGATCAAATAAGTTTAAAACATGTACAATAAGCTCCAACATACATAACAGCATACAGGAAATTCATATTACAATATGCTTTAATTAACGCTATACCTAACTAAATAGAGGAAACGATATCTCAGTTTGGGTACAGATATGGCAAAATATAAAATAGGTAAAATTAATAAACTAAATTTTGTAATAAAAAAATAAATAAAAATAAAGTAAATAAATGAACACACACACTGTATATGGGTACTGTTGCTGATTGAATTTAATTTGGTGACTTCCAAGTTTGGTCAATGTTATTATTTTATTCACTATTTTTTGTCTCATCATATTTTACCTTATCTTATCTTTCTTAGTGAATTGAAATTGTTTGGAAAATGTTTTAACTGCCACAAACATTCTTCTGTTCCAACATAACACAACATAACATAACACAACATAACATAACATCTCATACCATAACATAACATCTCATACCATAACACAACATAACATAACATCTCATACCATAACATAACATCTCATACCATAACACAACATAACATAACATCTCATACCATAACATAACATCTCATACCATAACACAACATAACATAACATCTCATACCATAACACAACATAACATAACATCTCATACCATAACATACCAACGGTCCTGTTGACGTAATTGGATTTCCAAGTGTTGAAAAAAGCCAAAATTGAAAAAAAAGATTTTATCGCATCTTGTGCATACTTTTTATGCACCATATGGATTTGACTTAATTAGCGTACTTTTTGAAATATGTTTTTCAGAACAATGTAAAAATGTGTGAAACTTTATAATTAGTGTTGTGCATCACGAGTACATAACAACCTTTTTAAAAAATAAAATAAAAGAATGAATGAAAACACAGACTTTTAAAATTCGATGTGAATGCTTACTGTAGTATAATCCAAAATAAATGTCGGCCTACACTTGTTTTTGGCACTTGTTGTTATGATTAACCCTAAACAAAGCTAGACAACTTCTGCTATACGATGCTACCTGCCACTAAATTGAACTGTCTGGCTATAGCTGGCTACGCAAATCCCGATCTAAAAGTACATGCAGCACCACTGTGTGCGTAGGTTGAGAGTTGTGCATATTTGTTATTTTGTTGTTGAAAATATGCATGTCTATTTGTCCATTGTACATACATATTTATGATATCTTGCATAAATTTCCTACATTTACCAAGATTTATATTTTTCATGGGTGGTATGTGTAAGCTGACTATTTGCTAGGAGTAGGCAGAAGCAGCTGGCTTTATCCATAAATAGCTACAGCCTGGAATAGGTCTGTCTAGAGTCGACCATATTTATGAAACTAACTGTATGTCAAATCCCAACTTTCTAACCCATAAAAATACCTCTCTGTACAAATTAACTTACCTCTCTTTGCAATGATGATTGTATGCCATTTTGTCATCATTAGGAGATATGATGAGATAATCAGATAGCCATTTGTTATGGTCACAAAAAGCTGCAGAAATTACAATGGAGAATATAGCAAAGTTATTTCTTTCCCGGAAGTGTTTTTATCAGCTAGAAAGATGGTATTTAAATTGATGGCACTGATGTGAGTGAACCAACCATTGAATTGCAGCGCCACCAGTGTTTGTAACTACTTTTTTGTAAAGAAATCAAAATTTATTTTCATGTTAAAAATGGCACTTCTATTGCAATATAAATTACAGATACTGTATATAATAATGAAATATAAAATACTAAATAATTTTGAATATTTTCCGAAAATTCAATCAAATACAGGGGAAATAATTGCAAGATACCCCTTTATTTGTTAAAAAGACAGTGTTTTGGAGGCTGCATATTCGATAAAACTGAGAACTTTACAAGAATTCTAATATGTATGATGAAAACAAAATTCCATGCAACTTTGTTGCAGGAAATTTCAAATCACAGTTTAGTTTGTGAGCAATTGAATTATATATTTTGAACTCAGGCAAAAAGTGTATTGGAACTTTTAAACTGGATCATGAATTTAGTACTATAAATTTGCAGATGAAAAGCTCTTCTCTCATTATCAACTACTAGACAAAGTAAAAAAAATTGCTGATATTGAACTTGTTTGGCTAAGCCTAACAACAAAGATTTTGCTTCTGTATTACTGCCAGGCTTGAAGTGACGCCTTTCCCAGAGCAATAAGACTGTGCCTTCATATCATCCATATTTTTCAGTATGTCCGGATGGTTTCGTTCAGCACATAGACCGATGTTATTTGTCGAGCAGTTCAAGAGACTGGAAAAGCGCAAAGGATTACTGCGAAACCTTGAAACCAAAACAAGGGACTTCGGATATGACCGAAGCGCGTTTAGTGGAACCCCATGGTCCACTGGAAGGTTATTTTACCACATACTTGGCTACAAGGTACTTTGTTTTTCAAAATATAATACTAAACAGTCATAACAGATGCACTTATGTACTAAAGGAAATGTGTGACTACTTTGCATTTGACTTACCAATAGTTTTCCTCCATTTTGTAATGTTTTTTCAGGTCACCATGTTCATTCTGAGACTTGTCAACAAATTGTACAAACGGGGCATATTTGGCCAAAATGCCCCATGTTGCCAGGTCTCAGAATGGAGATAATGACCTTGAATATAACAAAAAGTGAAGGAAAAATATTGAGAATTAATTGCAATTGTAATTTCAATGGAGCATTTTAATTAAAACAATAAGTATTTATTCAGTCCCTTTTAGCAACCTCTAAATATTTACTTACAGACCTACAATTTTGCGCATATTTGTCATTTTGAAATTTTTCAGGGGGTCAAAGCAGGAAATTTCAAAGCAGAAAATTGATAACTGTAATTTAAATTACCACAATTGTTGTTTACTACAAGGTGGCCCCTCATCAGCGACATATAAATTGTCTTAGAAGGGTCTCTTTGCCATTTTATTGCCACCGTCTTCCCATTGACGCAAATAAGTTTCATTTGAATTATCATTGTCATTCAGGCTTTATGTTTTGTCATCTTTTAGTTGATATATATTCATGTCATGCAACACTTTGAAAATATAAATCATTTACTTTTTTTCCTCCTAAAGGTCCGAAATGTGGACTGGGCTACACGCAGATGCAGGGTAAGTGGTTTTAACTTCAGTCATACATGACCCTAGAAGAACTTTATCTTCAATGCTCACTTACACTGGAGATTTTCTTGACTGAATGCTTAGGGTCAAGAATTACTGACCCCTAACGACCCCTGTAGCCTTTGTTATTTGGCATACATGACTGTAAAATGACAAGGGCCTATGGTTTACAAAAAAGATAGTCAATACGATTAATGACATTTATGACACTGGCTTAAGGCTTATCATGAGGCTTTCAATAAAACTAACTACATTTCACACATGAGATTTATGGAAGGGTCGATGTGATGTCATGTTGTTTTGAGAAGCGTTGGCCAATCCCTAAGTTTGTTGTTTGCCCAAATAATTGTTTATTCCAGGGAGGGTCTTACAAATTATATGTGGGCCAGAAGGTATTGGAGCAATTCTGACAATGAATTTAGCGGCCCCCTCCCTACCTGCAACTTCACGGCATGCTTTGAGCCCGAACTTGCATACATCACATGGTCAGTTGTGGTGGGTGGCTTGGACTCAGTATAGTCAGTTTGATTGAACAAGCAGTAACTTGCTGACTAGCCTGTAGGTCAAAAAATGGTATAATGGGGTTCACACATTAAAAATTTCTAAAAGAAAAAATACGCAACATATGGAATAGTTTAACAGAATATAACACCTCAGTCAATATATCTAAAATGTCCTTTTCTTTTTTCTCATATTCCGATAACACCCATTTCACAGGTCCAGAGACTTCAAATGGCAATCTGGGACCCCACTGACTTGGACAAACTGGGAACTGAACCCAGTATCCCCATCTTCTTGGGACTACACACAAACTGCAGTTGAAGTGGATAGACATGGGTTTTGGAATGATCAAAATGAGTTAATATTCAAAATGACAGGCTGTGAGATTGTACTTACAAGCAGCACTGGTAAGTAGCATGTGGTACCCAGATAGCATTCCAATTCGGGCCAGCATCATTTCTATATTGGCCGCCTTTGATACAACATCATTTTGACATCGCCGACCTCGCGTCGACGTGGATAAAATTTGGAATGCTATCTGGGTATGACTAGGTTAAAGAATTATAGCAATAAATTGGAGGCCAATTTACACTGTAATACCAAGTTGGCCTTAGTAGTGAAGTGGTCACCAGCTTAATGTGTTTCGTTTAATTTTGTCACTTTCAGTGTCTCAGCATTGCAAGCCTTGGTGGTCAATGACACACGAGTGGTACATTCCAGCAACTCCTGTTGCTATGACTAATGTTTCCTTGACAACCTGCTTGGCATTCTGTCTCCATAACAACAGCACTGATTGTAAGTCAGTACAGTACAACCAAGTCACAAAAGAATGTGGAATAAGTGCTACTAGAAACGACTTCACAATTTCCAAACTGCAAAGTCACAGCGATTGGGATTATTTTGAGTTTCTCTGCTCAGGTGTGTATGCACTGAACATTTTTGGTACAGTGGTTAAGGCATCCTCACAACCAGAGAGACCCTAACCTGCTGGGTGGTCTAGTGCTAAGATGCTCTCCTGCTCCCCTGAAGGACCCGGGTTCAATCCCAGGCCCGGGCAACCTTTCACTAGCTTCATCATGGAGGCAAATAAAAGATCCCACCCATGGGGTAAATGTGTAACATGGGTGGACTCTTCCTCTCTCTCAATTCATGAATCAACCCTTGATAGCAACATGAAGTTGCCTCAGAGGGCTGAAATTCCCATATCTATCTATATATCTATTTATCTATCTATCTGTGGAGTGAGGTTTTCCTGTGTGTGACTTCTGACCTGAAACTGAGCTTAACCAATGAGAAGCCACGCTTTGCACCCCTGAAAGCAATTATATATTCATGAAATGCCCAATGTTATGAAAGGGTAGCCAATCAGAGACCAGGAGTGAAAAGGACACCACAGGAAAATTCACATTGCAATACAATTTCACGCTTTCCCATATTACATTGAGAGATTAGGAGGTGTTTTCTTTGAAATACTCCGTGATTAACTGGATAATGATATAGGAAACCACACGAGTCCCTGATCTGTTTGACAGATCAGGGACTCATGTAGCAGAAGTAAAATGTTTTTAAAAATTAGATTTATGTGTGAAAAACACTTCTCCATATTTATATGGGGCCTTTATCTGCATGGTTTTCAGATTGTGCTACAGAACTTACAAAAGATTTGCCCAAATCAGCATTCTACACGACTGTGAGTAACCACAATGTGCACAGACCAGACCAAGGAAAGTTTGGAGCCAAATTCGTTCCATCTGGTGATGCAGGGAGTTGGGCTGGAACACCATTTAATGACCAGCTGTGGTTGAGGGTGTGTACTTTTAAGGAGTATTCTTGTTAATTTCTACATTTAATTTTCTATATTTTTTTTACAAGTACGTGTTTATAATGCATCTCTTACTTATAGTAATGATTTAAACAGATTCAACTGCATCGCTATCCCTCTCGCTTCTATCCCCTAATAGAAAATTCATGAATCAACTTACTTAACTTAAAGTGTTCGGCAATAAAAAACGAATTACTCTGGAAGCATGATTGAATGTTGCCCTAAACCTATGTAATTTATACCGTAGACAATGAAAGAAACGATAGTTAAAGAGATTGCATTGATTCATGTCTTAAATTGAATTCTTAAACAGAGAGGTTAATGCTTAAATTGAAGATAAAATTTTGAAAATCCATATACGATTGTTTTTCAGGTTGATCTTGGGAAACTCTACACAGTTCACACAGTGCTCATTCAGGGAAGTGGCGGTCTGTCAGACTATTACGGTTTATATAGTTATGTTGAAAAGTTTCGCTTGTTGTTTGGTACCGATGGAGAACTATTTCATTTCTATTCTGAAGATGGTCTAACAGGAACGGTAAATATGCTACAGTTTGTCCTATTCTTGATTTTTCTTTTTAACTTAGATTAAACTGAATCGCATGTTCTAACAGAGGGTGGGTCGGTGGGTGCAAGGGACCATGGCAATGAGATTATGTTATGGATGAAAAAGCTATCCAACTTAGGCCCAACTGGGAATCCAACCTGGGACCGAGTGGTCGGAAGCCCAGTGCACTACCACTGAGCAAGGCCCCACGCATTGTGTTCTCACAGAAATGGGTAATTTATATGCTCCAGTTTGCCCAGCTGTGAAAATCTCTTTTAGTTATTCAATACAGGTAAATACACGATAAATTATTCTAAACTAAACATTTTTTGGATAAAGATTAAACCCAATCACATGGTCTCACAGAAACGGGTAAATACCTTATGTTTAGTTTGTTCCATGCTGAAATTTTTTCTACTGACACTTAATTCTAGGGAAGGCCAAATACCTTCCGGTTTGTGATAGTGAATTTATTTAAACCTTTCCACACAAACAAAATTGTTTGCTCACCTGAGAGCTTTCAACTTCAACACTGGACCTTCATCAGCCAAATGAATTGGTGGTGGGGAAAGGCGATGAAGACATTATTGTGGAGGATCCCATTGGGGTCCCCTAGAGGGGTCCTAATGGCATGTTCTAAAATTATTCCCTGGCCTCCTAGGTCCTCTATCTATCCAGGATGAGAGAGTTGATGGCATTGAGTGCTGATTATATAATGTATACATGATGTTTATTTTGGATTTTTAGGTTCTTTTAAACTTGTAATTTTATACATTTTCAATTTTACTTATATCGCCCTAAACTCAATAGTAACTGTTGTGTAAATGCTAAGAAACTTTCATGTATCACATAATAGGTGTCCGATGCTGTATTGATCATGGTACCATTGGTACATTTGCATGAAGATAATGTCATCCTTTATCTCTGTTTAAGTTGCACGTTGGTTTGCATGCCCATTAAATAAGCAAAATCATGATGTAAAAATAATTTGCTAATATTGGTTCTTTACTATATTTCACAAAAAACTCGGGGTCAATAACATATTAGGCAAGAAACTTAAACTGATAAAGTATTTTTCACGCCAATAGGTGTATTGGCAGATACATGTCAGTTTGGCTCTTTGAGGCAAAATGTACAAAAAAGTTACAATGGGGTAAATTGAGTCGTGGGTCAGGATACCATTATTGGATAAAATCATTTATCCATAGAAATCAGTATTGAGTCTCATATACATTGTGGTTTGTCACTCCCTACACTGCAACCCATGGCTGTACTATGCACTGAAAGGTTGACAATATTCAGGCTATCGTATTTGTAAAATCTCAGTGGCTTATCTTACCCCTTTGGTGGGATAAGTTGAGTCATTGCTTCATTAATTTTCATAGCATTTTTTGGCATGATAGAATCAGTGCAGTTGGAACTGCGGTCATAAATAGTGTTCTTCTTTTCCATTCTGAAAACACCCTCAGTTTAATTATACTATAATAGGCCTTATTAAACAAAACTTGGCTCAACTTAGTCCAGTCTCTCCTAATTCATTTTGAATCCTACTAGTGCTGAGGGTTTACGTGAGTGCATTATTGACTTTAAGGCCAAACTATTTTAGGATGCTAAGCCAATTACTTTTATTGCTCTGTACTCACTATTGACAACTCAATTCAATGTTGGTGCACTGCACCACCTCATCTTTATCAAAAGGACTGTGTCATATCAATAATAGTTTAGTGACAAGAGGGCCCTATGGAAGATAAGTGTTACACTTAATAGGTTTTACCCTCAAAAAGTAAAGTTTATCTTTCTATCTATCTATCTTATGTTTATGCCATCCTGTGGAGGCTGTTGCTGATAAGAATTGCAGAAATGCATTTGCAATAACATTGTTTACCATAGTTAAAACTCAGGCGACATGATTTTTTAATTGTGCCCAAAATTTACTGAACCAAACCTAATGCTCATATCCATCTGTAATAAGACCTGCACCATGCACGCTGGTCTCAATGAGTAGCCATCATACTGAATTATAATCAAAATGGCGTCATCACCAAAAAAAAAGACTCATGTCCGTGTTTTCTACCAGGTTGTTATGTACAGTGAAATTAGCTAAATTATTATTAAAGAGACTTTATTGAATAGCAGGTCTCTGTTCCTCCAATTTTTCTGGTTTTTTCACAAGCTACCACTAATTGTCGAAATTTCATGTCACCTGACTTTTCATAAAAGCATACATTTTGTTTTAGAATGGAAATTTCACCAAATTACCAAATTTATGTATATGTAATTTAATTAGACAGTCACCAAGGTGTCAGGAAACTGTCCCAATGGGAAATACCAATTTTGGTATTCAGCACAACCAAACTGTCTAGTGTTCCGCAAAACTACAATAACCATTCAAAACTGCAAAATGGAGTATTACAAGTGGCTTTTCTAACATTAGCTGCCTTTTTGTCTGTTAATTGATTACAAATGACACAATTACAAAGATAGGCCTAAACAGTGATTGCATCACTGTATGGTGATTAACAAACCTGAAAACTCCCATTGGTTATTTGAAAAACAAAAACGTGTCCAATGGATTCTTTTAAAATCAAATTAGACTACCCATTTTAACCCATTTTGGTGTTTTTTAAAAATTCAACTCGTCCATTCATGCTTGAAACATGGATATGGAACAACTGTTGTGCATTATCCCGAGAAAATGAAGATAGTTCCCCTACTTTAAGGCCTTCTTTGGGGTCTCAATTGGTTTATCATCCATATATAGTGGATTTTCCAATGTACCCCACGTCACAAGGAGTCCCAATCTTCCATTATGCTTAATACGATTTCAAAAAACATTTCTAGAAGTTGTCTGATGAATTTCTCACTCCAGATCTTACCAGGAAATGATCACTATGAAAGGTTAATTGGTGTTAATTTACGAAAGCCATTCACTGCGAGATATTTGATGTTCAACCCAGTAGCATGGTATGACAAACCATATGTGCGATTTGGGGCTTTGGGATGTTTGGCCGACCAAAATAATGATCCCACAAAAGGTCAGTACTTAATGTTATTCATTTCAACTCATGTCATATGCTCAGTCTTTGACAAATAGGACAATATACTGATGTATTGCACGACTGTAATACTATACAATATATGGAGAAAAAATATAATTTCCAATGGGTTACACGGTATCAGGAAGGTACAGGGTGAAAAAAACATTTATAAAATAATGATATTATACAGTATATGAAAAAAAAAAACACAATTGCCACAGGGTTACACAGTATCAGGAAATAAAAAGGTGAGAAAAAAAAAGTTAAATGTATGTACATGCAGACCAAATATATTTCCTTGAATTTAAAACTGAGAAGTGTGAGACTTAGGAGTGCTGTTAAACGTCGTTTTATAGCATGCTAACCTTCCATCTTCTCTCAGTTCAGAGACTAGAAATGGATATCAAGAACTGCAACTTTTCACTCAAGGTCTGACAGTATCAAAGTGAGCACGGTTAACCAAAACTGAAAGTGGGATCTCATCTCTAATATCTTTCGAGAGAGAAAGAATTTTTCAAATTAAGGATTTTCTAAAATTGCAAAATTTAGTGATTGAAAAGTCAGACAAAGTACCGTCAAATAAATGTAAAAAGGAGTCAACAGAAATGATACATACATCTCTGGCATTTTACGTTAAAGGTCAGATCATCATCAGGTTTCCTTCATTCTTCACGTCGCCAAGGGGCACAGCCAGTCCTCCTTGACTTTGCATATGCACAATATATTTGTTAGATCAAAGCTGCATAAAATTATATTATGGCTGTGTGATAGGCCCATAACTGTAAAACTGAGTAATCGAATATCTATCTCTCTACAATGCCTAAGAAACTGATCTACTGCACTTCCAGTTCAAAGTGATATACTATAAGACAGTATAAAGTCAGTTGAATTATAAACATTGACAGCTGAATGAACATTGAAGATGGAAAACATATTATACATTAATGTCATCTTCAAAGATATTAGGTTTTTTCACTAACATTATAGAGCAGAATGTTTTCACCTTCTCTGTTTCCTTCTAGAATGGAGGAGTTATCCTCTTGGAATGGAAGACGGTTACATCGCAGATGGACAACTGACCGCTTCATCAATGTCTGTAACAATTCCCCCACATCGGGCAAGGCTTCATCTCAAGGTTAATAGACACAAATTAGTTATAACAAACATTTTATTTTTGCTACTAATAATTTCATATTTATTACAGCTAATTTTATGGACTTGGACACTATACTCCAGAGGACATCATATGATTCCGGGTCTCCCATTGGGTATAGGCCAGTTCCCCATCCTATGGGAGTCCTAGATTCACATAGCATCCTCTGCAGTTATGATTTGAAAGTTGTCTACGCGTGTTTTTCATTTGTTACAGACAATGTTTGCTACCCAATATCCAAATTATTACATGGTGCAACCAGGCTGGTTCCAGTGTGACTTAGCAGTTCCACATTTAATCAAAGCTTTGGCCGTTGCAGGCTATGACTACGATAATTCTATCAACGCTTTCATTAAAAAGGCTCAGTTCATGTACAGCAATGACACCTTCAACTGGCGATTAGTTACCACCCAGGTAGGTTTGCTTTTCAGTACATTTCATTTAGTAATACTTAGAAACTGAATTCCAGATGACCTCTTCTGAATCCAGGACTCCTATTGGTTAAAGCATCCCACAGTCAATGAGAGTCCTGGATCCACCTGATGTTCTCTGGAATGCAGCTGTAAAAGCTCTCAAAAATATGTTACAGGTTTCAACGAAATGTCGTCATGTTCTCTATGATATTGTTTTGATAGACTGCACGCATGGAGTTGTAGGCCTACAAATGGCCCGAAATGTTAGCAATAAGGCAAACCTGACTTTTTATAATTGATTAAAAAAAACCTTTGTACCAATTAACATAAACAGGTCCCTATCTTTCCTTTTTTTTTTATTATTTTTCTATTAATTTATCCGTGACAGTTACTGTTACATACATCCTTGTGGAAGCCTGCCAATAATTTAGTATTTAAAGCATCAATATCTCAGGACATTTTGATCTGACAACAGAGGTTGCAGTTGATGTATTTCGCTTCCATTTGAAGGTACAAAAATCATTGATAACCACACTTCAGTTAACATATGGTTAAGCACAGGGTGCTTGATAATCAAATAGCCAAAGTATAGTTAAACTGGAAAACAGTTCTTTTCTTTGTTTTACTTACGAAAGCATTTAAACATTGTGAACTGGACTTCATTTTCCAGTCATTCAGACTGAAGCAAGTGTGGTAAACTTCAAAGCTGTATTATTCATTTGGCATAGGGGCCAGTCCTTTTTGGAAATGAAGCATGATAAGGGCAAAAGATGACGGTTCTCTAAAATAGGCTACATTAGTTCTATATCTTTTTTCTTTTGTGCATTTACTGTTTATCAAAGGCTGAATTCACTTATGAAGGGATCGTTTTCTAGTTTTAAACAGGTATGAAATTTTGCCCTGGAGTGTACTAATTTTATTTACAAAATCGGCCCCTCTGTGAAAACCTTAATACAACTAGTAAGTTCACTATATTTAAAATACTAGGTTTATACTTGCTAAATGCTTGGTTGATGGAATCCAATTGAAAAAATAGCCATGCATTCTTTGAGTTATTATCTATTTTCCAACACTACCATTTGTTGACTACTTCTGTCATCAAGCTCCCTGTTTGGTACTGAAGTTTAACTAATCAATGGTTTCCCCTTCAAATGGAAGCTGAATACATGAACATTGTATCGACTTAAGAAATCTTCTCCTTAAAATACAAGAGAAGTGGATTTGGATTGTTTTAGTTTAGCCAATAAAAATTAACTACCTGCCTGCGTTTTACAAGAATTACGTAAACTCAGCACATGGACATCTAATTATTCTATAATTTTTATTGTTAGACCTTTAATATAATAATCCAGCCTATAGACTATAAGTGAAATTGAATAATTTAGATTAGGTGAATAAACGAACAAAACATGTACATAATCGGGTTGCTTGGCTTTAAGGGGACAGCACACAGTCTGAATTATTAATGTTTGAAAGTTTCGCATTCGTCAGTTTAACATGCCCTGAGATATCAGTGTTTTAAGTATTCGCAGGTTTGTACAGGGGTGCTTAGTGCTTGGAAACTTTACGCACCAAAGTTATTCATAAATTTCTTATCTTTACACACAAATTATAAATCACAGCTTAAGCTACACTTGAAAAAAAAAAAATAGATAAGTATAATAATTATACATAAACTAAAAACATATGATGATAACAATAATAGCAGAAAATTAAAGAGATAATATTTACAGGGTGGTTAATCGTTGAGGCTATAAGACAAAAAGGTGTTAATTAAAAGGATAGCATTAGGAGATTGACACAAATATACATCTACAGAGCATTACACACATGTGATTATAATTGCATTATCATAATCAAGATCATCTACCCATAATCAATACCATGCATATCAGTTGTCATAGTGACAAAATTCTAGTTAATAATAAAACATTCTAGACACAGTTCAATAGCCAAAATTTTTGACAGAATAATCTCCAGTTCAAAACATAACTAACGTTCATAATTGTACAGCTCAACTATTAAATGCTTTTTAACTATAATTTCAGAAGTTGGACGTTGGTGTCCATAAGGATGTCATTGTTGCCGTGTCTCTCAATGTCTATGCAAGGCTTTTCCGGATACTTGTTGGCAGCCAAAACAATGTTGATTATTACAGTTACAGATCAATGAAGTTTGAATTTTATGGCTATGCGTTGGGTGAGTTGTCAAAATACAACATACACTGTAAAATGTTCACTCTAAAATTGTCACTGTAAACTTTACAGCAAGATAAATATTGCTGTAATTTAGGAATACAACATGTTGAGGTGAATAAGTATGCTTCTGTAATTTAACAATAGTTTTAGTGTACATTTTACAGATTTCAGAAACTTTACTGTGCTTCGTGCATGGTGAGTCACAATGACAATTAATAAATTTATCAAGCGTCTTCCATTTCGTCTCAATTAGGACGCTAATCGACCTAATAAATATGCACAAATATGCACAAAACAAAGATACAGATAATCAGTGAAATTCTTCACAATTTCAAAAGCAATACATAGGGTGTTAAAAATTTGGAAGCATGTACAGTATTGAATTTTTATAATCCGGCATTGGTAATGAGATAAAGGACGAAACAGTCATCCAGCTTAGGCTCGACTTTGTATTGAACCCAAGACCCAGTGGTTGGAATAATCCAGCATTGAAGGCACCACTGTTGGGCAGCAATGCTTATGTCAGTTTTGCCCCATTAGACAGTTTGCCCAATTCTCTCTTACTACTTTTGAAAAACAATTTTTTACTGTACCTCAGGCTTGGAAAGGACACAAACAGGAAGATAGCAAGTATTGGACAGTCAATTGTCCAAGCTGTGCGGCCGAGAGCTTTAGTAGTGCCACTGCAGATAGGTTTAGCATTGCAAGTACACCATCACTTTAGGTCACGTTTTCTAGTTGACAGCCTTTCGTCCATGGGTTTCTCTTCATCATACTCAGAAGTTCAGCGTTTTGAAGAAAATGCTGCTGCTTCTGCAGCCTCTGATGTACTAGGTGGTGGTGAATTTGGCAGTTTGGAATCAGCACTACTGTTTGCAGCAGATAACGTCGACCATAATATCATAACCTTGGATGGGAAAGGTACCTTTCATGGGATAGGTATGATAGCAGCCATGACTCCAGGGAGGCAACTTTGTCACACTGTTCTTCGAGGACCAATTGAGGACTTGAAGATTGTTGATATGACCACAGTTAATGTACAGGAGTACCGGTTCACAAAATATGCCCGTGACAATATAAAGTTTGAGCCCCTGCCATTCCTTGAAGCTGCTGATCACAGGATTGATGTACTGTGGGAGATGTCCTTACGCTTTAAACAACCTGCACCTAACTGGAATGGTTTGATGCACATGTTGCATAAGGATTCCTGCATTCCTGCCCAATATTGATATGTATTCTGGAGACAAGTCCTGCCTTAACTCCACCCTTGAATACCTGTGCAACATTGCTGATGAACACAACACCACAGCAGTTGTGACATTCGACCAGCCACTATTTTGGAAAGCATCAGAAATCAAACATGAGGTGCCAGTGGACAGTCTAATTCGAGGAGTGGTGTTGGTGCTTGGAAGCTTCCACACATTGATGAATCTTCTGGGTGCCATAGGAACCTTGATGGATGGCAGTGGAATCAAAGATATGCTGGGGACCATCTATGGTGAAAATGCAATACAGCATATTATGTCTGGTAAGGCAGTTCAGCGGGCTCTCCGTGGTCATCTTCTCCTTGATCAGTGTCTCACACAACAGCTTGTGGACAAGGTCAATTGTGACAACCCAGGCTTTGAAAATATGTTGCAAGAACTTGAGGAGTTGTACATTCAAACAGTTACTGGTGGCACTGCTTTGCATTCATTCAATTCTTCTGCTTGCCTTAGCGAAATTGCCCATGTCTTGTCCACAAAAGGGAATGAACTAGCAACACACTCTGATACCAGCAAACTGTGGGTGAGTTACCAAAAAATGTTAAAAATTACCAGAGAGCTTATTGAGGCTGATCGCAGAGGGTCCTGGACAATGCACCTTCATGCTATAGCTGACTGCTTGCCCATATTTGCTATGGCTGGACATTCAAATTATCTGAAATCAGCCTACCTCTACCTCCAGTCCATGAATAGACTAGAAAAAGACAACCCATCTGTTTTCCATAAATTCATGAATGGCTTGCATGTGATCAGGCGTACTGACCAGTACTGGGCTGGAATGGGTTGTGACCTCGTTATTGAGCAAGCTCTAATGCGATCTCTCAAAACTGCAGGTGGTCTCACCCGAGGAAGCGGAATGTCTGAACACCAGAGAGCCCTTTGGACAATGTCTGTGCCGATCACCTCATTCTACAGTGAAGCAATGCAGAAATTTACTTGCCAAAACTTTGCCACCAGTGAACAACATAAAGAGGCAACAACATCAAGGATGAAACGAGACCATGCAGACCTGGAGAAAATCACAGATAAACTACAAGCATATTCTCCTTTCTCTGAGGAGCCATCTTTGCGCAACATTATCACTGGTTTAAATGCCAATGAAGATGTGAATGTCCATAACTTGTTTGATATTGGCAGGCAAACAGTGGCAAAAATGGAGGGACAATCAGTGTTTACCTTTTCATACAAAAGAAACATGAAGGCAAAGACTCTGGCATCAGCACAGTCAGTCAAAGTTACTGAGGACAAAACAATCGACCCAGCTCTCTTGTTCCAAAGGTTTCTTGTAGTGTCCCAAACTGGAGAACTTACCTTGGATGAGGTCATGAATTATGAACTCTAACCTATCCCCCCATCACTCTTTGAGGCCAAAACATCTTTTGCGCAAGGCAGATAAGGCACAACTGTTGCATGCTCTGAAATCTCACGTGTCCAGCATTTCTGATGAAGCAGTTCTGAGTGTTGCTCCAGAAGTGGAGCACAGCGTTCTTGATGGAGGTTCCCTTCTTCATCGTCTCAAGTGGACTGAAGGACAAACCTACAGTTCAATTGCTGATGACTATGCATCATTCACAGTGAAACAGTATGGGAAGGCTACCACTGTCTTTGATGGTTACAATGAAGGACCAAGCACAAAGGACAATATGCATCAGCGACGGAGCCAGAATCGTGTTGGTAACAAAGTGAATGTAACTGAAGCAACAAAATTCACTGGAAAGAAGGATGATTTCCTTTCCAATAAAGAAAATAAACAGACCCTAATCCATCTTATTTCTGACTGCATGAAAGACAGGGGTTGCCATGTGATACACTCCAGGGGGGATGCAGATGTAGACATTGCAAAGACAGCAGTCTTTATGTCATCTGAGAAAACAACGGCCCTCATAGGTGAGGACACAGATTTGTTGGTGTTATTACTCCATTACACCTCTGCCAGAGATGGTAAAAAGCTCTACTTTCATTCAGATAGAGGGGGTCCAAAAGGATGTACAGCAGTGTATGACATAAAGGTCATGAAGCAGGTTCTAGGGAATGATATGTCACAATTTGTTGTTTCTACATTCATTTACTGGATGTGATACCACCTCTAGAATCTTTGGAATCGGAAAGAAGTCTGTCCTTCAGAAAATGATAAAAGGTGACCCCATCTTAAACAGTTGTGCTAGGGTCTTCTCTTCACCAAAGCAAGATGCAAATCTGATCATAGACAATGGATGCAAACTTATGGTTGCATTGTTCAATGCCTAACATGGTGACAATCTCTCGGCTATCCGGTACTCCAGTCTTTGCAAAAAATTCAGCACGGCCAAAAGCTTTGTAACCCCAGAACGATTGCCTCCAACTTTTGCTGCAATGAAATACCATGCTTTGAGAAGCTACCTCCAGGTGATGCAGTGGATGGGCAAAAGTGAGGATGTTGATGTCACAAAATGGGGATGGGACATTCAAATGAACCAGCTGGTTCCAGTGATGATGGACACTGCACCTGCACCAGAAACCCTACTGAAGATGATCCACTGCAACTGTTCTGGTGGTTGCAATACTCTCCGCTGCACTTGCGAAAAGCATGGACTAAACTGTTCCCAAGCATGTGGACCATGCCAAGACAGCCATTGTGACAACACGTTTCAAGAGTCAGTATCTGATGATGAGGATGAAAACAACTGAAGTGTGAACAAGAGTTTATACGCTGACCAATGTGAATATGTATGCCTCTTAAAGGCCCTATTTTCCCTAGATTTACATCAAATCTGATTTTGTGCTTCATTGGATCATATTCTTGAGTGCCTTTCAAAACTTTTTTTAGTAGTTGAATTATTGTACAAACCAACATAACAAATAAATATACTGAAAACTATTAAAAAATGGTTCTTTTTTTTCTTGGAGAAATCTGCAAACAGTTGGCTTTTAAGACATTGTTATTGACACAGTCAGGTGACATCATTGAGGACTTGACATCCCCCATGATGAGGTCAGGGCATCACCCAATGATATTCAGAGCAGCCATAATAAAACAACAGGGTATACTATGGTTAGATAGTCAATTTTCAGTAATTTTGCAATGGACAGCCTTTTTCATATGCATTTTTTCGGTGATTTTAGGGTTTTAGCGGCTATCTTTTGTAACATCATATTTGGACCCTTTCTGGTGAAGGGATTTTGGTAAACTTTTAGTATGTTGTTCTCCACACCTGGTAGTACAAAATAACACCATAAAACAATTTCTTGCAATTTTTTTTGGGTCATACTCTATATTGACCAGACTATGTGGCAATGAAATGAATGAAACAGCCATCCAACTTAGGCTTGACTGGGTATTGAACCCGGGACCCAGTGGTTGGAAATAATCCAGCATTGAAGGCACAACTGTTGGGCAGCTTTTTTTATTGCACCTATATCTTAAACCTACCATTTTAATCATTTCAATATGATTATGTGTTGTTTTACTGTTTCCATATATTGTTTCCTATCATTGATAAAATTGCCAAGTACATACTATACATGTACATTATAACTTTTATACTTCAGATTGCCTTGATAGCACAAACCTCTATTCAATTGTAAGCAGTCCTTCAGGATGCCCCTGCCAAAGTGGTATTACATTCTGCAAAACATGTAAGTTCAAAAGAAATATATAACTCCCTACCTAACTTTTATCATTTTATTGTTTCACTCATTTGGTTATGTACATGACCAGTAAAATGTATTTTGGACAGTGTATTCATTTAAATATGTTTTGTGCTAACTTGATAATTTCTAGAAACTGGAGCATAGGTCAGATACGATTCGAATTGTTGCAAGCATAACAATGTTGCTGTTTACATGTATGTTGAGATCTGGTATATTTATTCTGTAATTTGAATAGTTTGATGAAAAATGGAATTGGTTGTTCTCTATCGACAAGATTTCATCATCAAATGAACTTCACATGCACTTTCAATGACATGTTAGTTAAGAAAGCAGCTGTAACAGTTACAGACACTGATATTGGTGATATGCTCCCTTTTATTGGATATATTAACCTATTTACATGCTCCCTTTTATTGGATATATTAACCTATTTAAAAAACACTGCATGATTTCTTGCAGCTGCATCTGATGTTACCATGGAGCTGAGCATCAGTGTATTACACCAGTTCACTGGACTGAAGCTCAAAGTATTGGCTGGCTCTCCCCTGGAAATTGCTCAAGACATTCAAATCTCCTACAGACATAATGACACTGTGTTCCTCCCTATTCCCAGAAATATGGTTATAATTTTTATTTCCTTAATCATCTTTTGAAATAAAGTTGTTGATGAATGTTATGAAAAAAATTGAAAGCAGATATTCTTATAATTTGGTACTTATTATTATGTCATAATGAATTGAAGGAATTGTTAAGTCAGTGTGAAGTAAAAAATATCGAAAAATAACTGTCAAAAATATATATCTATTGAATATTTTTGCTAGAACCGCAATATGAAACCACTAGATATTTGCTCACTTTTATGACCCAAGTAGGGTGCATCAGTTGCCCCGTTTTTCAAAAATTATGTACTATAACGATTTATACGTTATATTTTAGGAGGCTTGGGCCCTTAAGCATCTTCTAAAAATTTCGTATGAATATTCCAATGAACAGCCTCCTCCAAGGAGTTTTTTATTTGCAGCATTGCCATCGATGAATATTTTTGTTAAAAATGCCATATCTCTGCTACTATTAATCATAGAGCTATGACAATAGGCTCAAAACATGCAGAATACCCACTTTCCTATTTGTTTGGAATTTTCAGCCAACATTTTTTGCAGTTTGGGCCCTTTTAGGATATCACATTGACATTAGGTTGGGGCAACTGATGCACACTAGTTAAAGAAAATATGTAAAATAACTATATCATTTTAATATGAGAACTGCTATCTGTGGTCCATGTCAATAGTGAGAATGATTTACCCATTCTGTCATGTAGAAGTGGCTGGGTGGGCTAGTGGTTATGGCATTGTCCAGTTTACACAGTGTCCAGTTCTGTTGCCGATGTTTAGCCAATATCTGCTAATGTAGTATGTTATTCGGGTGACATGGTATGAATTCCACAGCTTAGCACTGCATCTGTAACAATTCTTGGAGTGGAAATTGAACTCTGTTCTCTGGGACTAAAAGCCAGTACATTAACCATTGTACCAAAGAGCGAACACAACATTCTGCTCACACCAGCACCACTACACTACACATCGGCCTCTGACAAGTGTTCATATATATGTAGAAGCTGAATAGGTTTCACACCAGTAGAATTGAGACAATAAAAATGCAATACCATGGTTACAGCAAAATATTTAGAAATTGGTCACCAGAAATTAATCAAATCACGAATGGTATAGGATAGCTGAAGTAAGCAACGTTTTAACCTATTCAACCTGTAAAGTCATTAACGTCTGACTATGTTATGGATAGATAAGTATGGCCAATATGTGTACAGGAGAATACTAGGTGTAGAAAGTGAACATCATAAGTCTGTACCTATGAATGAGGGAGTTTTCTCCATATCTTAGCAAGCTTTCAAAGCAAAAGAAAGCATGTCATGTAGGATGAATGTCAGTAATGCAAGATTTTGCTCTTTACTAAACACAAATGGTCTAGTAAACAAGTTTATATTTTATAATTCCAGATGATCATCAATTCAGACACTGGATCTGTGACGATCAAGATGACCAGAGCAAGAAGAACTTTAGGTTTGAAAATCAAACTGAGTGCTTCTGTTAAAGAATTTTGCAGCGAAGTTCAGATCTTCTCTTGTAAGGCTGAGGGTAAGAAATACATTAAATTTACTATATTTTTACATTTTAGCTTGTACTCATGTGCATGAATATATTTGGCATTAGACGCTTTGGAGATAATTAATTGTATTTCTGATCTACCCATTTTTTATCTATTGCATTGAATTATGGTACAGTGCTGCTCATGTATATATGTCATAATTTGATAAGCTACAAAAGAAAGTCCTTAGAATATCAATTGTTGCTTCTTTCTTATCAGATACAAATGTAATACAAACATTTTTAAACAATATAGTTTTGTCAGTCGCATTTACGTTCTGAATTGCTAAAGGCGAACTACCTACGGTTGCAAATTCATTGTTTCAGTGAAGCTGTAAGGTAAATGCCAGAATGATTGCAAAAGTTATCAAAACTACAATTCAAACAATTCTGTGTGACTTAAAGTCCATCCAAGAAAAAAGGGGGTGTTTATTTATGCTTGGATCATCAGGGCAGCATTCCTATGCAGTGTTAATTTATTGCAGTTCCCGCCCTCCCGTATCTTTCATCCAGATGTCTGATATATGCTATTTCTAGTAAGCTTGTCCTCCTGGTTTCATCCAGATTTCAGATATGCGATTTCATCAATATCGTGCTTATTTATATTCCAGTTTGCCCTCCTGGCTAGATCCACATATAAGATATGTGCTTACATCCCAATGTGCTCTTACTATTTTTAACTTTTCCTAGTTTTATCCAGATGTCATATATGTGCTCTTACTATTTCAGCTTGTCCTCCTGGTTTCATCCAGATGTATGATATGTGCTATTTCTATGACCCATCATTCATCCAAGCAGATTTGCAACACATGTATGTTTGCCGTAACAGTTCATGGAACACACTAAACACATTAGCGACTTTCAACAATTCACAACAGTTTGAAATGCTCAATGTTGTATCAAAAGGGTAGGTATATGTGTAGATAAGAATCTCTATCTGTAGTTAAAATGTACAGAGCGTAACTTTATAAAAAAATAACATGTCAGTCAAAATCACACCAACCAAATAAATCATCCCATCAGCCAATGTTGGTAAGATTTCTACACTATTATTGGCATGCTTTTATATTCTGGGAACCACACCTATAAGTATAATTTCAAGCTTTTAAAGGCATGAGATATATATTTTACTACCACACATATTGGCTGTTTTTGTAATTCTTGCTATACATATTCAGAATGGACACAGCTTCAATAATTGTCGGTGTCTGGCGATACCCCATCCCTGATCCTGATATCCCAGGTTCCACATACATGTTTAAATTTATGAATGGAAACCCCTCAAAATGGTTTCCCTGGGCAGCAGGGGAACCAGGCGTGGTAAGTATTAACGAGTATCATTAGATACTTGGAGGGAGTTAACCAACATTTTTTGTTGGTTAAATGCCAAGACTGAAGGCAGTGGGATTTAAGCAACAAAAATGTAAGGTCACTCTCAACACCAAAGAATATAACTAAATTAAATCCCTCTAAAAACAATAGAAAATCATAGTAGAGAATGATATATTTTAGAAAGAAGACAGCACCATTGAATATTAACATGTTAAAAGGTAAATTCCTGAGGACTATCTGAAATATATTTAAAAAGGAAAGCAGTGTTTTTCATTTATTTCTAGGTTTAACTGATTTTGTTAGATTCATGGATAATTAATTGAATTTATCTTTATCGATATTATATTAATAAATGCATAATCATTAAGTATGTCATAACAAATTTTTGTTTTTATGATATTATTTTGATATTTTGTCAAAATGAGGTAAAATATCTGTACAATCTGTTATAAAATCCCTTTAGTTATCAATTAAAAATCTAGTTAGTTTTCGATAATTGTTGAAATTAGTCAAACCCCAACATTCTCTACTAATTGGTAATGACACTTCTGTAATAATATATAAATATACCTCATTTTACATTGGCCACAAGGAAAATATCATTTGGAAAGATAGGAAACATTTGGTTATTTGTCAGAGAGGTGTCGTATCAAGGAGAAAGTTTAGGTCTGGCTTCTACCCATGTAACACTGGATTAACATCTGCCTGATAACATGCGGCCGTCGAGGCTAATGTAAGAACAATGTAGACTTGAACAGGCATCCAATCTGGGAAGTCAGAGTAATATAGACTCAAAATGGCATCCAATCTGGACAGTCAGAATAACGTAGTCTCAAAATGGCATCTAATCTGGGCTGTCAGAATAACGTAGACTCAAAATGGCATCTAATCTGGGCTGTCAGAATAACGTAGACTCAAAATGGCATCTAATCTGGGCTGTCAGAATAACGTAGACTTAAACTGGCATGCGATCTGGCCAGTCAACATTTGTCTTTTATGCTTCATGATATGTTTAAAAAAAATATGACAATTAAATTAAGTGCCTAACTTTAGTCTTGTTGCAATTACAGTTTGGGCCAGATAGACCTACCAGAATAAGTTTGGCTCTTCATGACATTTATGAGACGGATAATAGACCTTACGCATGTGAAACGAAAGCTGCATACCTTGGTAAGTCTGAGACTATGCTTACAAAATTATATCATTGTTTGCTGACTTAATACTATAATAATTGAGCATTGCTCTCTTAAATTACACCAGCCAATCAGATCATCTGTTAGAGATCATCATTTGCTATTATTATCCTTATAATGAATGGTGAGGAGACTTTTACTACTGGCTGAGGCCAGTAATATATCAATTGTGGATGGTAAGGAGACCAATATGCAATTTTACTGGGTGAAGTTAGAGCCCAATATCACTTCCAGGGGCCAGTGTAACTGCATATACGTTTAATCACCACCATTTGTTATATTCTACACCCAAATTTATAATTCAATTAAACAGTTAATTTTTTTTTGCTGATTGGTTATTACAATTTAAGTGTAGAATACATGAATACATGAAATAGATGACGTCATCAAACATTCAAACAATGCTTATCTGCTAAGGTGTCAGTGACCTCATGTGGTACTTTTGATCCCCTTTGCATATCATTCCACACTTTAATGGTAATAGCAATTCCTGTAATACACATATATCCTTATAACATTTTGTGAAAATATAGCGATATTACACAAAAAGACCCATAGACTCAGGAATATTCTTACTTGTAGCCTTATAGCAGTATATCAAGGAAATACTATATCACCCATGGTATAACCCATTAATTAAATGCTGATTCTGTTCATTCTATCAGGAGGAACTTGGTTTGGCAAATGGTACAGAAAGTTAGAAGGAGTGGGCTCCGTTTCTCGACCGGGTCTAGGTATTGGCGATTGTCTCAGAGCGTGCGAATATGCCACTGATATTTCCTGCAGGTAATAGTATTTTTTTTTAAACTTGTTTGGGGTATTTTAGACCAATCCGCATACTTTTAGTCGGTAACATGGAGAACCACAATCAAGATGGGTTGGTAAAAATCTATTTTTTTTTTAAATCTGATTGTTTTGAATGATGCAATTAGGCACCCAAGTTTGACAATTTTTCCATTACTTCATAAACTAACTAAACTTTTTTTTGTCCTGGTTAAAATCATGATTTAAATTACGTTGATTTAAATCTGCCAACCCTGGACTGGAAGGTATCTGCCAGATGTATATCTTGATACACTTAGTACCTGTCATATAATTGTCATGTAATCTTAAAATGAATGTATTCCTGATTCAGTTTATTTATTTATCAATTTTTTTCAAGGTCTGTCACAGTAGATGACAGAAGAGAATATCGGAATTGCTATCTTCATTCAAGCAATGCTAATTCCCCAGGAGCTTCATTGAAAGTACAAGCCACTCATCACTATTTTGAGAGGTTAACCATGTATGGTATGACAATATTTTGATGTAAAAATTATATTTTTACTAAGTACACTTGTATCGATTATATCCTCGCCACCAGACTCAGAAACCTTTGACATGTGTCAAACTGATATGCCAGACAGTGTACATACAATGTAAAAAGTTGATTTGCATGCTGTTACATGCACCAGGGCTTGAAATAATGAGAAAAACTATCCCCAAAAAACACCCGTGTTTCTAAAATATGTGATTTCTGTTTACTTTTTTTGAATAATATTTTATTTTATTTAGCGTACTTTAGCACCGACCAATCTTTTATATGTTTGCATCACCAGAACTCTGCAGGCTTATCATTCTGTGAATCATCAACCTTAAACAGGCTGACATTAGTTCAATTACAGTGGCCTCTGGGTATATATTCGCTGTGGTATCAACGTAGATCTAAGCAGAAATATGTCCCTAATTAATTAGCAATTAATCTACAGATGATCAAAACTTTACTGTGGGGCACTTTATAAGTGTACATTGTTCTCCATAGGAAAAACGCATATTCTTGTATGTATCTGTAACAGCAGCAGACAACATAAGTCAGGAAAATTTAAAAAAAAAATCAAGAAATCTAAAATGGGACAGATGTTATAGTCATACGTGGCCTGCTACTGGTGTCTACTGGATAATTGTTGGGGTTTTACATAAAGATATAAATTCCACATGCCATGTTACTGCAAGTTTAATCAAACTAACTGAATTCAAGCAACCCACCACTAGGGTGCATCAGCTGCTTTGGTCTGTCTTAGTTCCCAATTTGTTCTCCATGCCAAAATACTCTGTCAGGCTCATTTTCATGGAAATGTATCAATATTTAGGTATCCCACGAACGATTTGAAACTTCAGGTTCAAATGATGATGAATACTGCAGAAAACCTGCATATCAGCTTTTCTATTTAACAAGAAAGACCCCAAGGATTGTTAATATTAATTAACATCTATTACTAAAATAATTTAAAGAACTTTTATATTTACCTGTTTCACTGGATAAAGTGCTCCATTGAGTCAAGTATCAATGCAAACAACCAGTGAAAAAAAAGAAAAAAAGAAGCTAGATCAATGAAAGCACATATCAATAGTGCTCAAGCAATACTCCACTGCTATCATTAAAAGTAATAAAGTACACCAATACTTCAAAATTACTTAATATGTCCTAATATGTGAAACATAACATCCCAAGAAAATAGACTTCCTTTTCGAAATTCATGCTAATCATGTAAAATATTTAGATCCAAGCACGGGGTAAGTTGTTCAATTGTCATATTATGTGATTAAATGAAATTATATCAATAAATTTAATTACCAAACTACAAATAAAAAGAACCAATCAAATAACTAATTCTTGCTGAAACTCATCACCATTAAGATTAATCATGTTTCCAACACAGTGCCAATAACCGATTTTCCAATGGACATTTTATGCGAATGGCTTTTTACCTTTCTCAGATATGGGAGTTTTTTGGGGCCACTCTTCAACAATATGGAATAAATTTTGATATTTAGTTTCATTCTTTGATGCCTGAAGAAAATTAGACCCTATTTTATGCCATGTTCTGCAGAGTCATTGACTACATTCAAAGCACCTAGATTGTATTCTGCATTTTCAAGGGATGCTTTGCAGGAAGCAGACAACCATTTGGTCACATTTATAAAAACTGTATTTAGCTCCAGAATGGGGAATAGATACCTTGAACCCGGATTGATGAGGTCTGCTTATTCCATCATCGGAGATATGATTGTTGGAAAAACATATCTCCATGACCAGTGCCAAATTTTGACTTGGTTTATTCTCATCAGGTTTCATGGCTAACAGAGCATTAGCTGCTATTGCTGCTTTTTGGTCCGCATACACCCGAGAGCTGAAGAGTGCAAGGAGTATCATTTTACCAACCAAACACTAAATGCTGTCTTAGGAACTTGAGGTCATTGTAAGGCACATCCACAGCTAAAGTACAGGTCCTCCAACAATAACTGTTAACCAGTTAAAAGATGTCTCGGACTTTCTTTACTAGATGTTGACTTGTGATTGTTCTAGGTGGTATTTTGTATATTTGATCTTGAAGCAAACATGCAAGTTTTACCTGGCCCCAACCAAAAATTTCACTTGATTTGACTTTAATTTGGAAGGTGGAATCGTATGATCATCCTCCTTTGATGATGATGATGATCCATCATCAGCCATAATTTAATTGCTCCAAAATTCCCGTCATAAGTCAGAGTCACTTTAACTACAATCCAAGGCACCTAAGACGTGTCTTTACTCAACCAGCCTTTGGGTGTACAGTGCCCATATGAATGAAAACTGACGGGCAGTGAAGGCCAAGGTCTGAGTTGATACGAAAACTTTTAGCAAATTGCTACTAGAAGGTTAATGGGGTTTGCTGTATGTGCAATAATGAAGCTTATGTGCGCAAAAGGCATATTGTTACCTATGTCTATTATTACGCCTAACCTTCATTAAATCCTAAAAGGGTTTGCGTAATGCCTGTTTATGTTTGCATCATCAGAGAAGTTTTCAGTTTGGCCGATAGCATATCAATGCATACTAATTGTAGGATAAATTGGAAAAACTTCAAGAGGATGGTGGGATACCTAAATATAATCCTATTGAAACAAAATTTTATCAGAACAGCTTCTCTTAGAGGTAGAACAAATTGAGGACTAAGACAAGTAGGTTTGCCAATGTAGGGGCATCTGATGCACCCTACCCACCACAACTGATCATGTGACTTATGCAAGTTTTGGCTCAGAGCAAGCTTTGAGCTTGCAGGTAAGGGGGGGGGGGGCACCAAAGTAAAATTGTCAGAATTCCTGCAATACCTTCTGGCCTACATATAATTTGAAAGGCCCTCCCTGGAATCAACAATTAGGCCTATTAGGGCAAACAACAAACTCAGGGATTGGCCAGAGCTTCTCAAAACAGCATGACATCGCATCGACACTCCATAAATTTCAAGTGTGAAATTCAGTCAGTTTGTTTTCAATGCTCCATAACATCAATATGATGTGAAATGTTATCTGGGTCATGTCCAAGCATCTCAACTAAATAACAACACACGAGGAAATAACTTCTAATATTCCAGGAAGTTTCATTCTATTCTTGGCACATTATTGGCAATACATTTTAAGAGGCAGTGAAATTCATCTTCTACTTCGATGTTATTACAATTCTCACAGATTCTTTCTTCGAGTAGTACCTTAGGGGTTTCATGTCTACCTTTTTCTATCTTGAGGTTATGCAAACTAATTCTAAACCTAGCTATGTTACTGTAAGTCTTTTTTGGGAGGTTGAGGTTTAAGTAGGTTTCAAAACTATAGTTGGTTTTAAAGATCTTATAAGTCCTTAGTTTGGGGTATTAAAGATCTTATAAGTTGTTAGTTTGGAATATTATAGCACACTGAATTCACAAAAATAATCGCTCGTGAATGTTAGAAACTAATACTCTAAAGAAGCTTTTGATAATCGGTTTTCTAAAGTAGTAATAATCAATCCTATGTCAATATAAGTCTATTCTGAATCACAGTTCTGTGAAAGACCTCGTTCTATCCATTCAGAAATCTTAGGATGACTTTCCACCTTATCATACATAGAGGGCATTCAGCTTGATGTACTTGTCCCATGGAAGCAGGACTTTTAACACCACCTGGGATCCAATGCATCCAGAAGGCAAACAACATATCAGCCCATGTGATGGAGGATCCCACTAAATATCCACTGTAGCATTGAGGTCCAACTGCTCCTGAATGTTGTCTAAAGCCCTTGGCAGCTTTTCTTCTGTATATTTCTTGATCTTCTCCTGTTTCTTGACTTCATCTGTTTGTCTTCTTATCCACACACATGGCTGGACCACGTAGTCGGCTAAGGAGTCTGAAATCATCTCTACTCTGGCTTGGTCAAGCAAGGTCTCACCAGTGAAATCATCAGACCTTGCGAAGTATCTTGCAATAACATGGCTCTGGCTGCAGTGAGTTTCATAAAATATGGTTGACTCTAGTCAGCTGTATCAACCTATTCCTAGCTGTAATTGTAACTGGCTAAAGCCAGCTGCTTCTATCTACTTCTACCTTTTAGTCAGCTTAAACTACAACCACTGAAAAAATATAAACCTTGGTAAATGTCAGAACTTTATCTAATATATGCATCTTTTCAAAAAAGATTACAAATGCATAACTCTCAACTTATGCACCAAAAGGTGCTGGATGTACTTTTAGATCTGGCTTTGAGTAGCCAGCTTTAGCCAAATAGTTCCGTTTAGCGGCAAATAGCATCATATAGCCAAAGTTGTCTAGCTTTGTCTAGGTTCAATTTGACTGGCCGTTCTTCATGAAACTAACTGTAAGTCTAGTAATGTTTCCTTGACGATCATCAATTTTGATGAAAGGACACTGTCAAAACTAACTTCTTGTACTTTTCTTCCCTCTTTTCTTTTTCAAAATGAATATCATCATAAAGCTGTCCACAAATAGCAAACATCTGTCTCACAATCTAACCCCTGCCTTTGCCATTGAAGTAGTGTACAATTTATAGGATGCTCTTCATTTTTTCAGTGTCAGTGTTGTCCTGCAAGCAAGTTCTGTGCGTTTATTGATGTCAAAATGACTTAATTTTCTTTTTGTCTAGAATGCAACAAACCTCTTATCTGGGGACCAGATGGAGTTGGTCCGAACTATGTTTCCGCAGCGACATGGAGGAATCGTCCTTCAAAAGCAAAGCTTGATTCAAAGGAATATTACGATACTGTCATTGTCCATCAGCAGGGTAAATGGGTCATGGTATGTATGGATTTGACAATTCCATAGTTATTATTTTGCAAAGGACTACCCCAGATAGGGAACTAGGTCAACCTGATTTGCCTGACATTTTTTTAATATTGACTTAAGATTGCCCACGTCGAAGCGATGTAACATTATTATAATGTGGCCTCGCAAATTTGTTCATGTCTTCTTCTGCTAATACTGCATTGAGGAGTCACATTGAGGAGTCACATTCCTAAATGTTCTATTATAGCTGTCCTATCCTATGATAGGGCAGCTGGCTGGCCTAGTGATAAGACACTCGCCTGCTCCTCTAAAGGACCTTGGTTCAATCCCAGGCCCGGGCAACCTTTCATGAGCATCATCCCAGCTAGATGTCGTTCAAAAGAGATGTTACATTGGCGGTCCCTTGCACTCAGTGTCTATGCTGAGGCAAGTAAAAGATTTCACACATGGGGTTAATGTGTTACATGAGTGGACCTCCACTCTCAAATCATCAATCAACCCTCAATAGCATAGTGACAAGAACTTGCTTAAGAGGGCTGCACTTCCCACAAATGTCTCTCTATCTATCTATCTATCTTTATTTCTATCATGATGACTCATAAGTTAATTCTGACTCATCATTGAGCCATTGGAAGGTCAATCACTGGGCAGGTGGTGTCACTGTTGCTATGCCTTGTCAATAGTGACACGGATCTGTGAATGCAGGATACTCACTAGATTACGAGGGGCGTTTAGAAAGTTCTGACCATTTTATCATATAGACTGTTACAATTGTCATAGACAGATAATTTTTGGACACAGTAAAATTCGAGCAATGTATATTTTATACAAAAATATCTCCTCATTCTGATAAAGTAAAACTCTTTTTTTTGTTGCCATGGAAACAAGTCTTCATGGTATGCAGACCAGGAGTCACAATTGTCAAAATAACTGTTAAATTTCACACTTTATGTCCATATCTCATGTGGACCAACATTGATATTTGTGGTGTAATTAATTTCCATTATGATGTAATATTCAGGTTATACAAATCATATTTCAGTTACTTACTTAAAAGTTTTGGAGATAGAAAACAATGAAATTTGCAGTATTAGCAAAAATGAAAGAGAAACAGTAGATATGACCTAGTTCTATTATCTTTGGTTATTTCCATACATTAAAGGTCAGATGAGGGATGAGGAATACAATACACTGAAGTGAATCAAAGTTGCAGTGATGTTATTTTGACAAATAGGTATATGTGTCCAAATCATTTTGTAATAATTTGTGATGTGTAGGCAAGTAATTTAATAATGTTTCACTGTTGATTGTTTGGAATAACCTGATCCACATACCTCAAAGACCTGCTTCCATGGCCAAATTAAAGGGTGTTTTACTTTATCAGAATGATATATTATATTACTTGAATTATATTTTGCACAAATGTCATCATTCTATATCAATTATAACTGTCTGTATGAAAAAATGCTGAGTACTTTCTGAACACCTCTTGTACTCATTGCCATGAATGCCAGTATGAGTCATCAAGGAGAGCTTAAATTTCAATGTAAAACATAGGTCCATGTATCACCAATGACTCATTAATTCTAATTTTTACTCAAATAAGTGAAGATAAGTTTTACGTGTCAGTTCCACCAATTGCAACACCAACCTTGGTGCAAAATGTACTGGTCTTTATAGTGGTCATGATATTGATTGATCTCAGTCAATTATACACCCTTTTCAAGTGGCAGTCATTAGGACATTTTAACTCATTTTTGATATGTCATACATTATGACATCATTACTAGACCATTGTTCTTGCGCTCGGTGACCTCGTCATGGCCATTGTCTACTGATGACGTAACAATACTTACAGCTGAGTGCAAAGAGAGGTCAATGAGGCAAAAATGCCAAAAATAGCTTGGCCCAAAAATTGACAACCATCAAAGGCCAGGTGGTTTGAATGGTGAGGTGGTTTCTACTGTACTGTATTTTTTAGTACATAATATTAAAATCAGACCTTTTGGCAACATTGATTTTCACTCTCCATGATGTACCTAGCATCTCCTGCATTTCATGAAGACAACTGGAAATAAAATTAGCACAATCTGATAGCAATTAATTTTGTGTATCTTTTCTTATCTTTTCATATCTTATCTTTCAGGCTGACCTTCGGCAAATCAAAAACATCACACGTATTCTTATGCAAGGCTCTGGTAATACCGTTGGCTGCTATGTCAAGACCTTTCATGTTGCCTATAGTAATGACAGTTTGATATGGACAATTGTGAAAAACCATGATGGAACCCATAAGGTAAATACGATAACATATGATATTAGATGATTATGATAAAACCTTTTCAAAGTAGCTGACCCTGAGCTTTAATGACATTATGCTTCACGGTGACTTTATTTGATGCTCACGTAATGAATCTAAAATTTTGTAAGTGTCCTGTGTCACGCCTTGAGTACAACCTAACCAACATGTGTAACTAAACAATATTTTTAGAATTGCCATTAGGGGGTCATTTATGGTTTCAACTAGTTATTGTACTATATACCCCTTTAAGGTCATTAAAATTTAGTTCTGAGGTTGAGGGTGATGAATCTCATGTGTCCAGAAGGGTTCAGACAATAATTAATAAATAGCTTTCACATAATCTGCCTGTGGTTTGTCACTGTAACTGAGACCACATCTACCACCCTCAGCAACATCAGGGTCACAATTGATGGATGTCCCATAAACAAGTTTTATGGTAACATGGACCCTTGTCTCTCTAAGTGTTGGAATTAGCCAAGTCCATAAAAAGTAAATCATGGCAACGTGATTTTCACACCCCGGCCCGGCGGCCCTAATGATGTTTATGTTCTTTCTTGATTAATGTCTTGCAGGTGTTTACTGGGAATGAAAACTATTATGAAATGGTCACAATTTCATTTGTGCAAACTCTAATTGCAAGATTTGTTCGAATTTATGTGATTACGTACAGCACTTGCATAGCTATGCGATTCGAACTGATCGGTTGTGAAATTCCTGAACTGGCTTCTACAAAGGATGTAGGTGGGTAGAGACATAAATTAAGTATTTCCATATTATGTGACAAGTTCTATCCACTGAACTATAAGTATATATGTAACCATCACAAAATGGCTATATGATCACGTACATGTAAAACTGAGATACAAAAGACCATTCAAAACTGCCATCAAAATTTCCGGATTAATTGAGCCCATTTGTACACTGCTGAGAATATTTAAGGGAACAGGCACAGTCTGTTCCAGTTCTTCACACGTTAAGTTATTGTCCTTATGTGAAATTTTCTGGTCGATCGGCATGCCTCACCAAATACTTCGTGATTCCTAACCCAGATAGCATTCCAAATCATTTCAACGACCGCGCAATGTCGGCGATGTTAATACGATGTTGTAACGACAGCAGCCTATAGGGAAACTATGCTGGGCCAATTTGGAATGCTATCTAGGAAGTTATTTGAAATAAGGTGTGAAAGACTTCTTTTGATTGCCCTTTTACCCCACCGCAGTGAATGACCTAAATACAGGGGTTAAAAGGGGTGGATACAATTGTGCTGATTTCATTATTGCTAATATTATCCTTAACCAACATTCGACTCAATAGCTCAAAATTTTCAGTTAGTTCATAGTGTAAATACAAATCCATTAAGACATGTTGCATATGATATTAAATGGTTTCAAATGGTATAGAAGACAATTGAATGTCGTTATCATTAGTACAATAGCGCATAGTATACCAGCAAGTCTGATAATGAATTTCTGTAACTAACTTAAAGATCAGTCGAACTTCCTTGACGAACATGTTCATGACCTTGGCACATATTTGACTGGTTTTACTGGTGAAGAGGTCTCAATGGTGAGGTGGCCATTTTGCACATAAGAATTGTCTGCTTTTTCAGGATGCGCAGTAGAAATTATTTCTGAGGCTGGCGAAAGAGGGAACGTTTTCAAGATGTTGGTTAATGGGATTTCTCAGGATGGTTGGGACATTCCAACGTTAAAATGGGCCATCGCTGCATTGAATACATCTGGACCTGGATGTCACGTCGAACAAGCTAAACTGTTTACTAGCCAAACTGATGTTAAGAATTTTATAGCGGGGCTGAATGATGGTACTGTTGTGATCGGGGGATCCAATAATGATCCTTGGGGTCTTGTCATCCCTACGACGAAAGACACATTGAGCGACTTAGGAATAGACCTCACTCGCCTGGACAGAAGTTCAGCAGTAGCTTTTGTTGGGAAAAAAGGAGATCCATCCTTCGCTCGTTCTACGATAGTCCCATATGCATCTGAGATCGCTGAACTGTTTCATTATATTAAGGAATTTCCAAGAGGTAAAGTCCAGTTAAATAAGTCACATGAAACTGTTTGAACACTCGCAAACTTTGATGTGAATTTGCATTGTTAAAGCAGTAGTGTAAGGTGGCAACAGATTCTTCCTTTCCATTCAAATCACATGTCAGTATCAGGCACATGTGGCCATTCAATATGCACATAATTGCTGTTTACAAATTATGGAAAGCTATATACTGTAAAAGGTCAGTTTTTCAGAATTATAAATAATTTTTGGTGTATTTGCCATTATCCTTTCGTGCAGGTATCAATTAAGTTCAACATAATATTGAAAAGGCCATTACTCACACAATTCAAAGAAGCATGCAACCATTAACCCACTTATGAAATATTGACATTTTGCACTATTTTCTTTTCATTTACTGGCCTTTCCAAGATAGCATGCTTCAATACTGAGCGCCAAAATTTGAACAATGTGTAACTGACCTGGCATTGTATCTTGGTTTTTACTATCAAATACAAAATGTTTTTGTTCTATTTTTGCATGTTTTTTTTTTTTTAACTATCAAATATATGCTTTTGTTCTATTTTTTGCTTTTTTTTTTGGTCTCAATTATAAATATTTCCTGTTCTCTGTCTTCTTTTTTTTGTTACTATCAAATATAAAATATTTATGTGTTATTTGCGTCTGGTTTTTTTTCTCAGCTGATCGCAGACAGTCTTGGTTAGGGATGGTTGACCGCAGTATTAAGGGAAACCAATTATGGAACTCCGAGTTGACGCATTACTTTCAGCCACCAACAAATGGCAGACTATTTTTCTTATGGGAGTATTACACAGAGTATGGGTTGATTTACTCCAGTTGGTGCGATAAATACTCTGCTGGGATGTGGTATCAGGTATGAATGATGGTCTTTAATTCTTGCTGAAAAGCTTTTGACTTGAAAGTTAGTTAATGTAATGTTTTACAGATTTCATAGGCCAACATTGGAAACTAAACTCCAGAGGATATAATGTGAATCGATGAATCTTATTTAATTGGCTTGGGGGACCACCTTAACCAATAGGAATCCTGTGTACACATGACGTCCTCTGAAGTTTAGTTTCCAAGTCTATTGGCTGTAAACAACTTCCAGATGAGGCACATATATGTCAGCTAATAAAATAAATTATCAGGTGAATCAAAGAATATCATGATTAAGGAGCATCACTTTGAACTTCTCTCTTCAGGTTGATTTGGAAATTATGTACGAAATAACAGGAATTATCATTCAGCCTGAGGCACAAACTAACCATGTCAGTAAAACTTTCAAAATACACAGCAGTAAGGACTTCAAACAGTGGAAAATAGGCACTGAGGTAAGATATTCTTATTCTAGATTGCATGTTTGCAACAACCTGTCAACAAGCACGTAAAGGTTTGTTTTCTCACTAACAGACTGCGCAAGTTTTTAAAATTGGCTGGTCAGCTAGACTTAGTGAGATTGAAGACATTATTCATACTCAGTTATGTTTTTTATGAAACACATGGACATATAATTTTTCTGTATTTTTATTGTTAGACCTTTAATACAGCCTACAGTCTATAAGAGAAATGAATTAATGCAGTTTATGTAAACAAGCAAAACATGTACTTAATTAAGTCGCTTGGCAGTGACAGCACACAGTGTTAATCTGGCAGTGTTTGTATATGTGACAACTTGTCATGCCTGACTGACTGTGCAGCCAACCGTTTAAATCAGAATACACTAGAATAACACTACCTAAACAATGCTATAAAAGTATCTAAAGTCAGTTTCCTCCATAACTACATCTCCTGTAAGCAAAATATATTACATTGTGGCAACACTGGAACATTCAGTCTTGTCGGAAGATCAGACAAAAAAGTATTTCAGCTGTCAAAGTCTAACCCTAAAGTCCTGAAGTATAAAATTATATTGAAAGCAAAGTAATGGCCCAATTACTCAAAAACTCAAATTGATGTAAATCTCGCATGTATTTTTTTATTATTTTTTTTGTTTGTTTGTAAGTTTATTTACCAGAAGAAGCATATATGCTTATCGAGCTGGTACAAATAAAAGATAGAGAATATACAACAGTAAATTGTGATATTGATAAAATAATTACATGCGAGTTATAATTATCTTGAAGTTATAATGATAAAGAGTGGAATAAAGTAATTTTTATGCCATAAAATAGTAGTTAAAAGCAAAATTTTGATAATTTGGAATAATATATCTGTAAATATTTTTAAAATTACGATTGTTGATAACTTATGTATAAGATGATTCTTTATGCCTTAAATTAAACTTTCCCCAATTCAAAACGTGATAACCGTTGTGAAATTATTTCATTCCATATACATGCTCCCTGATATTTTGTAACTTTTTGCCTCGGGCAATTGTTTTTTCATTCGATTTCTTGTAATTGTATAATTTTCATCTGCTGATTCTCGAAAATAGGTTTCACATATGTGCGGCAATATTTTCATTTAATGTTGGTATACCATTTTGGCCATGTTTAAGGCATGATGTTCTTTGATACTTAATACTCTATATTTGTTATGCAAGGATGTTGAGGAAGTTAGTGGATCAATGATTAAGGAATGTTTTCAAGGCATTATGTAGCAAAATTTCCCGCCTTTTTAAATTTCTTTTGGCAGCTGTACCTTAAATTTCAATTCCATAGTTAATCTTTGAATGAAAATAAGCATGGTACGATTGTGTTTTTCCTATGTTTGTGACCTTATTCTTTATGATTTTAAATGCACTGATTACTTTAACGAGTCCTTTGCAAACATATTTGTGTTGCATGCAATTGCATTTTGTAGGTCGTTAATATAAACTAGGAAGAGAAGTGGGCATAAGACAGACCCTTGTGTTACACCCATTTTAACAGTTTTGGAGTCTGATTTTTCATTTTTTACTTGTACATACTGTTGCCTATTAGTAAGATACGATTTTACCATTCAATTGCTGGTCCTCTTACGCCATTTTTTTTCTAGTTTAGTAACTAATATATCATGTTTTACGAAGATTAAATAGACCTTGACGGTTCACATTATGGGACTAAAGCTTAGCAATCCAAACTACATGAGTCTAGAGAAATGAGAATAGGCTAGTTCCAGACAGTTATGGCTTTGTACAGAGTCTACAAGCTTAACATAGCTTTGGTCAGCCACTTAAAAAAATCTGTGCTTTAAGGCAAACTGAACTGTCTGTTATGAATGGACTTGAAAGAGCTTATTTTGTGAAAGAATTGACAGTCAGCATTACAGACAGACAAACGTTTTTGCCAGGGCACAGCAGTATACGACGGGCGACAGAAAGTGCTGACTATTTTTACATATAGGCAGTTATATTGTCATAGACTGATGAAATTTGCACAAAATAAAATTCAGTTGACATACATTTTATATGCAAAATATCAGGTCATTCTCATAAAGTAAAAAACCTTTTTCTGTTGCCATGGATAAAAGTCTATGGCGGTTTGTGGAGCAGGTCATTTTGTGAAATAATAATTCCTAACAATCAACAGTGAAATATTGTTATATTATATTCCTATACATCACAAATTATCACCAAATGATTGGGACACATATTACTTTTTAAAATAACCCCCTATTTATTCCACACACTTGTCTATATGCTCTATCCATTTATTAAAGTATCATTGCAAAGCCTCAACACTCAACTGTGAGAGCTCTTATCGTTGCAACTTCCATTAACTGCAGGGACTTATAGTTTTCACCATCTAGCCTTTAATGTATGTAGATAACCATATTATAGTGCCCGGTCATATCCTCTATTTCTCTTCCATTTTTCCTAGTGTACAAGATTCAATGGCAACACTTTGGTACTTTTTCAAATCAATAAAATGGATTGATTACTGATTAATTTCATTTGACATTTTCCCACAAACAGTTCCTGTAATTAAATGAAATATTTTTGTATGATATGAAAATGACCTCTTAATGGCAAATAATGACATCACACATATCAATGTTGGTCAACATAAGATATGGACATATTAGGTTTATAAATACTGTGTGATTTGCAGTGTGAAATGTAACCGTTATTACGACAATTGTGATTCCTGATCCGCATACCTTGAAGACTTGTTTCCATGGCAACATAAATCATTTTTACTTTATCAGAATAAGATAATATTTTGCATATAACAAAACATGACCTGAATGGTATTTTGTGCAAAAATCTTTTGTTTATGTCAATTATATGAAAACATGCTCAGAACTTTCTGAACACTCTCATATTAACATAATTTATCCACAACATTGGCACAGTCAATGCCTTTGCTGCAAAATAAGTTCGTTTAAAAAGTATGATTTTTCTTTTGCATAGACCTATTCATCATACATGGATTATGCAATAATGCCAGTATATTCACAATTCTCACCACACGTCGTTGGTCGGGTAATTCGCATTGAGCCAACATCTTACCTTACTCAACCATCAATCAGATTTGAACTGACAGGACTTCCAGTTGGTAAGTTGGCTTTGGTATATATTGTAATATCTCAGAGAGGTGCCCCTGCCAAGGATCCAATCCGGGCCTTCCACAAGAGGCCAGCAGGTTAACCATTAGTCTAAAGAGTCACTCTTTGGTCCCAGGGTCAATAATGCTACACTCCTTTTCAGGAGCCCCTCCCCTGACAGAGACATTGCGCTCTCACCGCCCATTATCTGTGGCATCACACTAGTTTGTCTGGGTAACCAATGTTATGTCTTATTGTTTCTACAGCAATGGCCTTCCTCTAATTGGTTGTGATTTTGACATGATTTTCCCGTTTGATTTCTGGTTTTCAAATATTAATTGTAAGAGAAGTAATACAAACAAAACAAAATTGCTGAAAATTTGCCCTGATAATAGGCAAGATCTGCAATTTTAATTTTTTAGCAGACTGAACTGTATAAAACAAAATGTCCTTTTGCAGTTGAGATAAATGCTGTTATAATAAAAGTCTCCTACATATATAACTTTATAATATCTGGAGATCCATCTGTCTTGTCTTGTTTTACCAGTTTGAAAGCCCTAGCTACCAGTGTGCAAAAATCTGGAAGGTCATATTTACAACACAAACATTTTTCCTTAGCATTTGGTTTATCCCAATTCACCGTGCTATTGTTTATTTAGTATACCAGTAGCCAAGGATCTGCAATGTGCCTCTCATGTTCCTTAGTTTAATTTTTTCGTTAAAGTTATTGTTGATGATATTGCAGAATTGAGCTTTCTACCATATGATTCTGCAAAAATGTCAGTTTCATCCAATCCAGCTGGAGGTGTATGCGCCATGGACTTGTCTTCTACTTGTTCTACAGGATGGAATGTAAATATCGCTGAACCTTGGATTGAAATTGATCTGGGATTTCTGTATTACATCACTAGCATGTATATCAATGTTACACAAGGAGCATCTTGGACAAAAGTCAATGTGACGACGAAAAGGCACCAAGATCAAATAGCGAAACAAGTAGATCATAAGATTGTAAGTAGATTTGTCACTTTAATAGGATTCAAACTGTATACCCACATGTTGTTGTGTTTGTGCAACACTATTTCTGTTGTTCATGCTAATAACAGTTCAACTGTAAGTCTGTTTCATGTTAGAGAATTCACAGTTATGGCCATATCCTCTTACAAATACTAAGCATGAAGCAGCGCACCTTGGTTCAATCATAAGAAATTAGTCAAACCAAACTTACTCAGTACACTTCTGTAAATTAAGCATACTGTTTGATAGTTTCTTTGCGAATTCTGTTTTTTGGTTTTATTTTTATCTCTGGCAGACCAGTTATTACTACTGATTTTTCTTTAAATTTTGTGCCGCTGCATGGTTGTTATAGAAAGAATATGATCAAAACAAATATGGGACATTCATTTTGATTCTGACAGTTGCATCTAAAATCTCATCTCAGTCAAAACCATAAGAGCTGGGAAGAGTCATTTCCAAATGCACATTAACAAATATTTTACTGAATCATATTATCATAATATGGATTATGTCTTCAGGTTATTTTAGAAAAGTTAAATGGAACCACAAATGTTTTCTTTGGGCACCACATCATGGCTTGGATACTAAAATTGACACTTCTTGAATTCTCTGGTGATGGAAATCTAAAACTAACAATACAGGCACAGAAGGCTCCAGGTAATATAGTTTTCTAAGGTTTTACCATTTAAGATTTGTACATACAAGCCATATCATATGTACTTGAACACAATGCTTAGACTACCACACATTAAATCCTGCGGTAACTGATTTCAACTACCTACATGAACCTTTGTCATTTAAGGACGACAAAACCGACACAATTATGAGGATATTATATTATTATAATGCTTTTTGTGAAGCAGTTAAGGGTGTCAAAATGTAATATTTTGTCAAAATGTAATATTTTGTCAAAATTTAATTAGTTTGTTAAAATTTAATATTTTGTCAAAATTTAATATTTGTCGAAATGTAATATTTTGTCAAAATGTAATATTTTGTCAAAATGTAATATTTTGTCAAAATGTAATATTTTGTCAAAATGTAATATTTTGCGTGATTAGCAATGCATTGTCAATTGCATGTGTGTATTGGTATATATATGTCGGATCACATCATCATTTTTTGGTTTACTACTCATAAAAAAACAATTATGGAAGTCAAATTATGATTACTGCTCAGCTTAGATGCATGTCCTTTATGGGAAATACTGTAGACTGCATGGCACACGTCTCCTAGATCATGATGCTTTTTAACTAGTTTGAAATAATCGGGGGAAGGGGGGGGGTATAATATATTATACTGACTGGAATTGAGGGTATCCAGCCAAAGTCAAAAAATATGTGCAGACATGGGTTCAAATTTTGATGGTGGGTCCCAGATAGCATTCCAAAGCGTTTAAATTTCGGTGATGTCAAAACGATGTTGTTATGACGTTAGCCGATATAGAAACGATACTGGCCTGATTTGGAATGCTATCTGGGGTCAGAGAAAATAAATATGTTGGAAAAATTAAATAAAAAGTCATAAAATTAAAAAAATAAGAATTCATAAAATTTTTTAAAGAATGCTCATTAAAAATAAGTTGTTTTTACTGTTATCAAGATGTTATATTCTAATAAGAATGATGCAAAATGGTCATCTGTCTGTCTGTGTGTCATCTCTTTTGCATTTCTTTATTTTTTGAAATATATTAGTGTTTTTTAACAGACTCATTTTTTACATCAACTGCTAAACACCCTACCTTTTCAGTAATGGAACTGTTGAGGTTCCTGAAGCCATGCAGGTTAAGAAAGAAAAAGACTTAAGATTGGCTTGTCATAGCTTGTTTTGTTTAATTTATAAATAAAAAAACGTTATCGTCTTGTCATGCAATATTTGAAAGTGGTTGCAAACCCAGTAGGGCTTTAATAACATGATGAAATGAATAGAATATTACAAAAACGGAGTATCTGCCTCGGTGATTGATCAGAATGTAAAATAAAGGTTTATATTATCTTATCTCTGATCTTATTGATAGCAAACACTTTTTCCCAGCCACTGGACATCAATACACTAAATTGAATTGACCAGAAAAGCTTTTAACAAATCATTCGTTGTCCATTAACTTAAATATGATGATTGACAGGTGATTTAAATATTGGATGAGTTCTCATATTACATCCAAGGCCACATATAGCTGTTGTTGTAGCTGTGCATAAATATAAAAGTTTATTGTTGATGCTAATTACAATATGTAGAGTGAAGGTTTATGATACTTATCATAGCAACACCTAAATTTCCAAGACAAGAAAATTAATGATGGCCAAAAGAGGGAATCGACATTATTGACCTGAACCTTATATACGATCGATAGATTTTGACTAAAAAGGGAACTGTATTTTTTTTTTCATAACAATGAAAAACAAGGTTTTGGTGGTAATGTTGAGAAAGCAATACGAAATGTCGATAATTTGAGCTAATTTAAACTGTCTTAACAATGTCTAAACACTGATTAAGATCTTAGCTGTTCTGGCTTGCAGTGTTTACAGCCAAATTCATAGAGTTGGAAACCAGTCTCATAGACTTGGAAGCTTAACTCCAGATGAGGTCATGTGAATGTAGGACTCTCATTGGCTGAGGGATTGCTTATTTATATATATGTCTATTGGGTTACACTAAAAAAAATTCCTGTCCAAAAATGGACTTGTCTCCCATACAATACCAGTTATGATTTCGTAGAAAAACCGATTTATTAGAAATACCAATCTTGCAATTTTGAAAAATCTAAATTTCTGGTGTTACACAAAACTTAAAAACTATTAGAATCATTCAGAACTGTCACATTGAGCTTCACAAGTGGCCTATCTAATACAAGCTAATTTTTTGTCGGTTAAAACACAACACAAAGATAAACACTGATTACATCACTTAGTGGATTATCTTGATTTACAAAGTGTAAAATACTCCCGTTGGTTATTTGAAAAACCAAAGTGCCCAATGGATTTTTCTTTAATCAAATCTGCTCTGTTTCAAAATTACTAATACCATTCGAGACCCTCTTTAGCCAATCAGAAGGCAATATTCGCTGCGTGACAATATCAGTTTTCAGCTCAAGCAGGCTGATAATGTTTTCCGCTTCAGTGATCACCAGGGAGTGATAATTATTCAAACACTGAAGGATTTGTGACAACTAGGGCAAACAATAAATACAAACCGCAAAACAATTAACACTATTAAAACTCCTTTATAATTAAACAACGTCACTACTAATAAGAATGCCTGAATATAAGACCACCTCACAATTAAGCCCACCTTGATAAAAGAACACTTCAAAACTAAGACAACCTCAATAAAAGATAATTTCACAATTTGGACCACTTCACTACTATACAAACACCTCCATATAAGACCACCTCACAATTAAAAACACTTCACTATTTAGACCACTTCACTGTTCACTAGTGAGAAACCGCTTTAATAAAATCACTTCAGTATCAAAATATAAGAACTCCGCAATATAAGACTATATCACAATAAAGACAACTCATCAATAAGCCAACCTCATGATTAAGACCACCTCATTTTTAAAACCACTTTATTATGAAGACCACCTATTAAGACCACCTCATGAAAACTGCCTTACTAGTAAAAGCACCTCATTATTTAGCCACTAAATTTGGAAAAACTTTACCATTGTGTTTAAATGACTATTAATTCTGTCATTAAGACCACTCAAATTTGCATCAAATGGGCATGTTTTACAGTTCTAATTACCATAACAGCAAGAATTAGATAATTATAGTTAGATTTTTATTTCTATGATTTTGATGATTCACCTACATACCATCCAATAATTGTAAACAATTGATCCATGTGCAGTGGAGTACTATTGCTTCTGATACACTCATTGCAGACCAAACCTATTCTGTGTAAATCATCAGCCACCTGATGACAAACCACTAACAACAATCAATTCTAAGAGGGATTAAGCCCCGTTCCCACATAGCCGAGTTACTCGTAGTCAACTCGTAGTATTACGTAACACGCCTCTCGGGCCCAACTCTTACTAAACTCGGCGATTACTCCTCGCACTCGAGAGATGCTCGGCGAGTAACTCCTGAGTCTCGTAGCGAACTCGTGAGATTTGGAGCCGAGTTTGCCGAGTCTCCCGAGTATGCCGTGCTGCACGGCACACTCGGCGAATTATCCAGGAGTCCAAAAACTCGGCCATGACTCGCCGAGTTACTCCTCGAACTCGCCGAGTTACTCCTCGAACTCGCCGAGTTACTCCTCGAACTCGCCGAGTTACTCCTCGAACTCGCCGAGTTACTCGGCGCTATTTTCGCTCGTATTACACTCGGGGGGGATGTTCAGGAGTGCGAGGAGTAACTCGGCGAGTTGTAGGAGTAACTCACCGAGTTGTAGGAGTAACTCGCCGAGTAACTCGCCGAGTTCTAGTACATGCATCATCAGCGTAGGGGGTCGTATATAATATAAAAGGCCGCTGCTCCTCTAATATCAGTCCGATTTTCGTCAAATAAAGATTGTTTTGTAGTATAATTCATAGTGATTCCATACGTATTTTCGGATTTAAAAAAACCCGAATATTAAGCGAGATATTTGTCTGAGAAGGCAGTTGTCTTGCGGTGGCTGCTGCTCCATTTATATTAATCCGATTTTCGTCAAATCAGGACTGAATTGTAGTATAAATCATACTGATTCCATACGCGTTTTCGGATTGAAAATAGACCAAATATTAAGCGAGATATTCGTCTGAGAAGGCAGCTAAGTTGGCGGAGGGCAAACAGTGGTGCTCTCGCAGACGTCCGCGCCCGGACTGTATCAATGCAGGTAAGGCTGAGCGCTACTTTAAAAGGCTGCTGCTCCCCTAATATTAGTCCGATTTTCGTCAAATAAATATTGAATTATAGTCGAGTTCATACTTATTCCACACAGATTTTCAGATTGAAAATAGACCAAATATTAAGCGAGATATTTGTCTGAGAAGGCAGGTAGTCTGGCGGCGGCAAGGTGCTCTGTGTATGGCCCTGACATGAATGGTGTGGTCAATATTTTTGACCATTTTATATACATTGTTTGGATGAGCTTTATTGCAATTAATTTCTACTCATTCTGCCAACTGCCATGACTGTTATGTCAATTGCTATTAGCATTTTGAATGATACAAAGAATGGGTGTAGAGCATACAGCAAATTCAATACATGTGTCAATTGCCTAATTGCCTAAATTGGGGTTCTTTGACCTGTCATTTCATGGTTTGTTCAAAGATGACACAGTAATTGCTATTAGCATTTTGAATGATACAAAGAATTGGTGTAGAGCATACAGCAAATTCAATACATGTGTCAATTGCCTAATTGCCTAAATTGGGGTTCTTTGACCTGTCATTTCATGGTTTGTTCAAAGATGACACAGTAATTGCTATTAGCATTTTGAATGATACAAAGAATTGGTGTAGAGCATACAGCAAATTCAATACATGTGTCAATTGCCTAATTGCCTAAATTGGGGTTCTTTGACCTGTCATTTCATGGTTTGTTCAAAGATGACACAGTAATATGACATTGTCTTGATTGTCATTCACAATTACAAAAATATGTAATTGCTTTCATTAATTAAAAGCAATATATTTAATTGTAATTACCAGGCAATGATTATATTTGTATAACTTTCTTATCTTTTTGTGTTAATTTGAATCTTATTGTGATATTATGATCAGTATAAATTTGTGTATATTTTGTAAAATTTAAATCTAATATTGATATTGTAATTAGTATTTGTGATTTGATCTGTGATTTTATTTGCTATATTTAATTTACTTATACTGGTGCTCCCTGAAGCGTCCGCGCCCAGACTGTATTAATGCAGAAAGCTGAGCGCTTCTTTAAAAAGCTACTGCTCCCTTAATATTAGTCCGATTTTCGTCAAATAAAGATTGTTTTGTAGTATAATTCATAGTGACTCCATAGGTTTTTTCGGATCGAAAATAGACCAAATATTAAGCGAGATATTCATCTGAGAATGCAGGTAGGCTGGCGTCGGCCTATCATTCGATGGGTGACTCGTCGCTGTCGTAGACACCTTGCTTCACCCGGCGAGTTACTCCTGGTACTCGGCGAGTTACTCCTGGTACTCGGCGAGTTACTCCTGGTACTCGGCGAGTTACTCCTGGTACTCGGCGAGTTACTCCTGGTACTCGGCGAGTCACTCCTGGTACTCGGCGAGTCGCTCGCTGAACCCGCCGAGTAACTCGGCGAGTAATTCGGCGAGTAACTCGGCGAGTCACTCCTGGTCATTTTTTCCGCAAAAATTCGTCGCCAACTCCTCGAATTTTGGGTGTTACGTAATTTTTGTTATTACTACGAGTTGACTACGAGTAACTCGGCTATGTGGGAACGGGGCTTTAAGCTTCTGTTTAAATGTGTTTTAAGTTGTCTACTCTCATAGTATTAGTGAGTTATTGCCCTTGGGAGGCTGATTCAGGCTAAATAAATCCTAAATCAGCCTCCCAAGGGGCAATAACTATCACCTACAACATACACGACAATGGCTAAGAATCTGAGACTGACTAATATAGTAAATATCATTAAGTTTTTCAGTTTACTTGTGACATTTAGACATGTAATGGTTGTAATTTCAAGGTATAATGCTTTTTTTTTACATTCCCAATTTTCTTCAGATCTTTTTCATACCCTATATATTTATATTCCTGAATGTATAGTCAGTTGTAGAGAAAAGTTTCTGCACATTTTTAAAGTTAGGAATAAACCTATGTACGGACAATATTGCAAGAGCACTTGATAAGGCCAATGGAAACTTTGCCAGAAGGCTGCTCTTGATTTTGTCAGCATAGGTATAATTTTTGGCATAAAAATTATCTGTTGTACTAAAAGCTTATTTTCACCACTACACTATATCTTAAACTGTATGCTTAGCATGCAATGGGCTACCTGCAAAACAGTACTGATGGTGCTACTGACTTAAATTACACATTTGAATAATTAAATAGCTGATAGCATGTGTACCCTATTTTTCTCTTTCGAATGAGGTTTTTACAAATGCTTAACTTAAAGAAAATATTTTAATTTTTCAGCATGTCCTCCAGGAACATTTCTAAACAACAACAACTGCATTTTCCCCCAGTATAAGAAAGCACCAAATTTCATATTTGAAGAAATGTGCCAAGAGATGGAATGGACCCAGAGAGGATATCAATACATGATGAAGGACATTTATGATGTCCACCATATGTACAACTTTATGGGCCCTTAGTAAGTCAATTAAGGTTGTCATTGAACTGTAGTTATGTAACACAGGTCCCAATGATAACAACTCGGACGTTGCTTTTTGACCATTTATTCCATAACCATCAAACCAGGGGCCAGGAATTATGAATTCTAAGAACCCCTTGTTGGTATTCTATGCATGGAATCCCAAACTTAATATATTTTAACTTGTACAAACAAATTTGGATACCTTTTTCAGCTACCCTGATGTGTCAGGATAACTTAATCATATGATTCATGTCAACAACATGTGTGGAATGAAATGTGCAAAGATTCAATCCCTGTACCTGAAGGTGCTGCCCCCTGTCCACCTAGTGAAACAATAGTTTCCCCTGGTGTTTAACAAAAATAAACACTTACTGTATCGAACTGACTTTATTAAGGGCACAAGGCCAAGGGTTACAGTTACTTTACAGAATACCAAGAAGTATATAGGTTACACGCTAAGATCCTACTACATTTGTACTCTAGCACCCTGGAGAATGGTCGTGGATGTTAGAGAAGGCACTCTCTGTTGTGTTTCTTGCCAAGGCAGCTGAGTGTACCCCAGCCTTGGGTGGACTGCTCAACATTGTCTTTATTGGCATTTTTGCTTTATTCAGTGATTAAATCGCCATCCCGCGCTTGTGTCAAATACACTTAATATTACCAGTGTCAGTGATCATACAAGATGCTAAAAGTATAGTTCAATATATGTGAGTCATATATATATATATGTATATATATGAAAATGCTGTCAGATATCTAGTTCATTACATATATATCAGATAAGAAAAGGTAATATCTCGATAACAGACAAAAACTCTGACATGGGCGATGATGATATATTATATATTAACTCCTCTTTATTCTTAATTAAGCAATCCAGGTGAGTCCATCCTCGCTGGGATGAAAGGGGTCAGTGGGAAATGGCAATTTAGCGATGGTTCGGAAGCAGACTCAAGGACCCCTTGGGATAAGGGAAACATACCAACTGAAGTCGATAACAACTGTGTGTACATGGCAGATTTTGCTGAGCTAGTTTCTACAGGATCCACTAACTGTATCAGAAGAGGAGGCTGTCAGACTAGACCTGCTTGTAAGTGAAGTATTGTAAACATTGACTAAACTGTAATAGATTCTATTGAACCATTTCACTGAGCCAGTTATGATGTCACCAAGATTGTAACTTCAATATTGTTAATGTGTCTTTGTAGACATTGTCATTGACTTTACTTCCATATTTCGGTTTTAAGCTACAACAAAGCACAATAATGAAACAAATGCATTTTTGAAATTTTTGGAACAATGAGTATCGAAATAAAACTGTAATTTTATGCCTTTATTGTAAGAATGCAAGCTATAAAATTCCTAAAGATTAAAGGAATATGAAATGAAATATCAATATTATGATAAATGAATAATACATAAATATTACGATACATAAATCACGAAAGTGCTGAGAAAGTGTATACATGCATTTTAAAGACAATGAAATTACTTAATACTTGACTGATATGATGACAAGAGTAAATAACTGAGGGTAAATGTGGGTGAAGTGTCAACCTCCCAAACTGCCCAGGAATGGGATAAAATATTATCCATATTTCTGACTGACTCAGCATAATGTTTCATGTGTTGTAGTAATAGTAGTTATAGTAGTAATAAGAGTAATATTATCCCTGCATTGTTAGTTAACTTCAAAAACAAGGAAGACCACTCAAAGAAGCAGCTGTACCAATCTTTATGTTCGTAAAATTCAATCCAATAGTTTTGACCAGTTATTAGATCAATATTATGATAGTAATAGTAGTAGTATACATATATAGTGGTAGTAGTAGTAGTAGTAGTAGTAGTAGTATGGTAAAAGTAATAGTAATAGTAGTTAGTATTAATACTAGTAGTAATAATAGTAGCAGTAGTAGTAATAGTAGTAGTGGCAGTAGTAGTAGTAGTAATAGTAATAGTAATAGTTATAGTGTAATAGTGATTGTAATATTAGTAGCAATAACAGTAGTAGTAGTAGTAGTATTTCACTTTAATCAATTTTATATTACTTATTTCATTTGCAGATGAATCAGTTGATGAGTGCAATCCTAGTTGGTACTACCATGAAGGCCACAAACTACCTTCTTCAGAAGTTATTCATACATACAACAAATTTTCTGTCGGCCTATGTCTACATTTCTGTATTCATATACACAGAAATGAATGTGTTGCGGCAACTTACTTTGAAAACCAAGATTGTAACTTGTATCAGAAGAATTCACTTGCCGTTGGATTTGAATCAGACAGCAATGCCTATACTTATGAATGGCACTGTAATGGTAGGTATCTGTTCTCTGATCTCATACTAAAATCTTTTGTCTCATTTCAGGTAATTTATGAACTACACACCTTAAAACTGTTTTATTTAACACCGTTTACAGTAGTAAAACTCACAGACTTGGAAACTAAACTCTAGATGAAGGACTGCATTAGCCAGCACTGTTATAAAGTTCAAATTTATTGGCCATATTCTATAAACAATTTAATTAAACACACATAATATATAAAACATCAATGTCAGGCAGACATATACAAGTGTCTATGCCTTTACTAATTAAAATTATAGAACAATCAATGTAAAACAACAAAGAATAGCAAATGGAATTAATCAATACTATATAAATGTTGGACCTCGACTGGGAGATAAAATACAAACACCACATAATACATGCTTCCATGATTATTCTGTATAACCCCAGTTATATGCCTGAGTTAAAATTTCATGAAATTAGTGATTAATAAAACTATAGGTATTGATGACCTCAAATAAATTACTATAATACTTGAAAAAATGAAATAACAGATGCATAAATTCAGTAATAAATTAAAGTATTAGGCCAGGCATATTCCCGACTTATTAAAAACAGCTGAGGTATTACCAATGTACAAAAAAGGTGATAATTAAAAATTTTGAAAATAACGACCAGTGTCAATCTTATCCAGTTTATCAAAGGCCTTTGAGAAGGTAATTTATAATCAAAAATATACCTTCTTCATAAAAAATAAATTATTTTATCAGCCAATATGTCTTTCATAGAAATCATTCTACTGAAAATAAAGTCCTCTTTTAAATTTACTTAGACCTCTCACAGGCCTTTGATACGTTAGATTATCATTTTCTATGATATAGCTTGAGTGTTATGGAATTAAAGACAAGTCATTAGATCTTTTAAGAAATTATCTCACTAATCAATCCCAATATTTCCAATAATAATACTAGTTCAGACTATTTAGATATTTGCAGTGGTGTTCCACAAGGCTCTGTTCTAAGACCACTTTTATTTTCAATTTATATCAATGATTTATAGCAACAAATATATTTCATCCTGTGTTGTATGCAGATTATACAGCTTAAATTACTAGGCAGAATAAAACAAATTGTCACTGAATTAAAAAACCAAAGTAATGGTTCTGCATACATATCAAAGAACTATACAATATCCCAATTTATTTTGATATCAAGGAATAGAATATGTTGACAATTTTAATTTACTTGGGGTTATTCTTGACAAAATTCTAACTTGGAAAAATCACTTAAATATGGTAGCGAATAAGGTTTTAAAAACTACTGGGGTCATGAATAAACTTATATCTTTATCACAATCTGTGCATTAAGACATATTTACAATTCTTTGATACTATTGCCTAATATTAGCTTCAGCCTACTTATTTGCGGTTCAAAGGCCAGGAGACTTTACTCATTGCAAAAAAGAATAGTTAGAATAATGACAAAAAAATGGCTATTGAAGTCATACAGATGTTTTATTAAAACGGTTATTATTACTTAAGATTGATGATCTGTATGCACTGCATGACTATTTATTCTGTTACAAATATGAAAATCAGTTGTTAACAGACAATTTTTTTATAAGTTTGGGTGAAGATTATATTAACTAGAGTAGACGGAATCGTCGGGTACCTGCTGTGAGACATGAGTTTGCACGACAATCTATAAGCTATAACTTCCCTATTAATTTTAATAATATGCCAATTGATATTCAGGACAACATTTATACTCATTCTATATTTAGCTTTAAAAGATAAATAGTAATTATTTAAGCCAATGTAACATTTCAGACAGTTTTTTGTGTGAAAATCTGTAATGCCTTATTAAATAATACTCATTAGTTACCAGAAGAAAAAACCCAGATTATTTTTATTAATACCACTCGACATACTCATCATGAGTCAATCCAATAAATATGTTAAGTTTGTTTACTTGATATTTTGATACAAGTTCATTCACTAGAGATTTAATATGTGAGATCCAAAGGATCCTTTATTTGGTTTAGAGCCAAGTGTTTATTTCATTTCTATGTTAATTTCTCCATACACAGAGAAATATATACAAATAAAAACTAATTTAAAAGTAAAAGCAAGGCTACATCAATATGCAGTCAATATTGTTGCACTTATAAATAATATTTTCTTTTGGTTTTTGAAGAAATCAATTGAATTGAATTAAATTTAATATGCTCTTGCTCATACATACTAATCACTACTGTACATCTTTAATTTGCACCAGCTCCATTAACATACATGCTTCTCTTGGTAAAGAAACTTCAAACAAACAATCTAGACATTATGGTAGTCAGTTGTTAGAGCGAGATGGTTGGAGTGGTTTGCCTGCAGCTATAGCGTAGGTTCAATATCAGTATCGGCCAATACTAGAGAGCAGTATCGGTTTTGGCATCGGTTTGGTAAATTCCTGAATCGGTACATCTCTATCAGGAGGATCTGCTCAGTTCCACCAAGCCATGGCTGAACTTGAACCCATAACCATGTGCTCTGTAACAATTTTCTCCACTCCAGCCAGGTGTAAATGGGTATTTGACTGCAGGTAGTGATGGCAATTATGGAGTGTTTAGCCCTGCAGGTAATTCTGGGTAACAGGTTGTTACTATTCATACTATATATGCAACTGTAACTATAATTCTGCTGGTCCTCCGACAATATCTATCTATCCATTATCTATCTATTCTATCTATTTTATCTATCTATCTACCTGTCTACCTACCTACCTATCCATCTATCCATCCATCTATCTATCTATCCATCTATCCATCTATCTATCTATCTAGCTATCTATCTGACAGAGTTTGTGTTACATAACTGAAGATTCTAACTGCATACATTTACATAGTATTTTTTTTCAGGAAAAGATGTTCCGGTTTTTCGAGACCTTGCAAACAATATCTCATATTCAATCCATGTCTCTGGGACTCATCAATCGTGGACCAAAGATAATGCGCCACTAAAACCAGCATATTCTACGTTAGCCTGGGCTTCTCCATGGGTCCTTCCATGGGGGGAAGCATATTACATTAAGGCAAGTTACTTATGAAGTTTCTGAACATCTAAACAATTTTGTCAATGTCGCTTTTGAAGTTTTGTTTTCATAGGCTTATTTTGTTAAACAGGTGACCTTTGATAAAATACTAGACATAAATGGTATGTTCATCATTGGAGGGAGGAGAGCATGGACTTTTTACACACCGAAGGCCCATATCTGGTATTGGAAGGACAATGGCTGGAGAGGCCTTCCTGAGGTAAAGTAGATATTAAACCCTTGCTAAAAAATAAAGGACGATAAAAAATTACTCATTGTTTGACAAAGTTTTAAGATATAACTTGGATAAATTGTTGTCACTTTGTAGCAAAAAAAACAAGTATTTGTGCATTGTGCACTCAGCATTGTGCTACTTAGGCATATTTGGCACAGGGGTTTGAGGTCTTCATACTCTTCACTCAAGGGCCCAATTTTTTCAATGCCTTATATTTGGCAGTGTAGTTTACCAACTGTAATAGAGGCTTACATTTATGACCCCTTACTAACAGAAAACTTTCAGGAGCCACAGCCCAAAAACTATATGAATGGAGATTATGCAAAACATCCTTTGTTAACATAAAATAAGTTTTAAGATGTTTCATAATGAAATAAACTTGATTTTAAATTTAAATATGACGGATAAGTGACTTGGTATTCCCCATTATGTGATTCAACTGGGTACAACTGGGTGAAGACCTTGAACCCAAATGGCCAACACAGGCCTCTGCGCAATGCACACATGTTGAGAAGGCTCTTCCTACTCTTAGTGCCCCTTCACCTAGCCCCCCATACAACTACTGCACACTACGCCTAACTCTCTTTACATCTAGCTCTCCCTACACCAAGCTCTCCCTGCACCTAACTCCCTACCCCTAGCTCTCCATACGACTACTCCCTGCACCTAGCACCCTACACCTAGCTCCCTCTTCACCTAACTCCCCCTATGCCTAGCTCCCCCTTCCCCTAATTTCCCCCACACCTGGCTCTCCCTACACCAAGCCCGCCTTTTACCTAGTGCTCTTCCAACCTAGTCCAGACATTAATGACCTCACAGGTATGAGTCTGGTTAACTTCATTATACACAATGTCACCACCAGCCTGGTAATTCTCCTTTATTTCCTTAAGAATAAGGTATCCACTGCATTGAACCAGAATCACTTCAGAGGTCATTTTGTCCGGTTTCCATGGAGGATCATGACTATTTCGATAATGTTATTTGATTCGGCCACTATTGTCGCAGTCAAATATGAATTCTTTGGACAAATTTCCACTCATATTCCAGGTAAGGTTTACAGCCATTTCACTTAATTTGTATACACAGCTTCACCTTATCAATTGCATTCAAATCAAGGTTGACCAATTTGTGTATAACTGTTTGAACGGCTCATCAACACTTAGCAGCCCACTAAAGTGGAACCAGGCCGTTTTCTTCCAAAAGGCGGTGCTACGATCCGGTGCGAAGCACCGGCTTTTCTCATAACCGATTTGCCGCTCCCCCAGAATCGGGGAGGGAAATGCTTCCGCGCATTTTCTGCATACAAAGTAGTGCGATTACTACACCTTATTTCTTTCTTCCGAGAAGCCACTCACTGTGAAATTAGTTCAGACGATTTCTTTTGATTTAAAATCTACTAACGTCATGAAATTGAACAACTTTACCGTGTAATTCCACCCACTGCAGAAGGTACTATTTTCGTAAAAGGCACTAAACAAGCATTTTAACGGCATTGCGACGCTTATTCAATGATCCATTTTTTACGTTATTCCTTGATGCTTTGCGTGAGTTCTCAGATAGACCGGTGCTACGCACCGGACAAGCGCTATCTTTCGACAGAAATTGGGAACCAGGCACCTAATCAATTAGGTCAGGGCATGACCATTTATCTGTTGATAGCCAATGAAATTGAGTTAGAACACGTACTAAGCCTTTAGACTGGAATTATATTTACCTGTGTGTACGTGTTTAGTGAAATGGCAGTAATATGCATGATGACAAATAAATAGGATAGAGTTGCCGGGATTTGGACCATTTGCAATACTTGTTTGTAAATGTTGCAACTACATTATGTAGTCATTTGAAATGTTTTTTATCCATACTTGATTTAGACGTAAATGGTAGCAAGTATTTAGGTAATTAATCAATATACACTGTTTTTGACAGCTCTGATCTAATCTAACATAAAATAAATGAACAGTTGCAAACTGTATGTATGGTTGAAATTGCAAAACTTGGCATTTTTGTGTGAGGAATATACATGGCCATAAATTTTTTTTTTTTTCTAACCAAAAAATGTAAGTGCTGTGGGGCATTCAAAATGTTTGCTTGCTATTTTGCACGATTGGACCATTGTAACTGCTGTGATTGGACCATAAGTAGAGTCTTTATGATTATTCACTTCTGAAAAGTATTCCCACAAAATTGAATGGAATCTGTATGATTTACTTAATAAACCTGTAACATAGCGAGGATGAAATTAAATTTTTAGGAAATGGTCCAATTCTGGAAACTGTTATAACATGGTACAAATTTTCCAACATTTTTCTGATTGAGCATTAGATTCTATTGCAGTGTAAATGCAGAGTAGAGGGTAGTCATACATGGCACCCAATAACCAGTCAAACTGACTACGTCAGAGTGCCTTATATGACAACCTCAGAGTGCCATATATGACTACCCCCTAGTCATTTTGACTACTCTTTGTTTAGAGTGTGTCACTCTTTAGCTTACTATTTTTTTTCTCTTCGTAACTTTAGAATTTTAGCAATATCAATTTCAAAGTTTCAGGATAAAATGAAGGTGGTCATATTGAGGAAATAAGGTGGTCCAATTGAGGACAGTTTTGTGGAAAAGACCACTTTGGAAAAAAATAAAAAATTAAATTTTTCTTTATTTTGGTGCAAGTTGAGAAAAAGTTATTTTGGACAGTGAAAAGACATTCTATATCACTACAGGATACTCTAGAAATACTGAGTTTATCATGAACTACTTCCTCCCTAGAGCCTCTTAACGTTAACGTTAATTGGTCCAATCCTGGCAACTCTCCCCTGTAAGACTTCATTCACGCCACACCCATTTGCACATATACTCTGTTTTAGTGACTTTAGCCGCAAGACAATTCTGACGTTAATCTTTCAAAGTGTGAGAATACTAATTCATATCCCATTCATTTTTCCTTGGTAAAACTCATGTATTTGTTTGAGGGCGTCCTCATATGGTGTAAAAAATTCATTAATATTAATTTGTGGCATCAACAAATCACAGCACTCCTAGGCAAAGACTACAATGCCATTACGTCCTCCACTCAGACTGATTTCTTGCCCATAAGGGTATCTATATATGTGTATTTAAGCTACGCTGTGTCGAATAACTTGTTACATTCACATTCAAAATTTTCTGATATCGTAAAATTTCCTACTAAGAATCATTGATTAAATTGCATGAATTCAAACACATATATTCATTTAATTTGTATACACTTAAAGTCTTTAACATTTATTTTGCCCTTTAAATAATGTCAACACTAGATGGCAGTATTTGTCTTGCCAGTGTCATTACTGTCAAGAGAAATAAAAAAAAATGAGGAAGACAACCAACTTAGAAAGAATTAACAATAAACTGTATGTAGATAAACAATATTATATAATATTCCATAAATCAATATAGCTTTAATAGTTTCATAAAAAAATTTGATAAACATTCCAAATGGTAACCAGGCATTTCTGCAAAATTGTGATAAACATTCTAAATGGTAGCCATTTCCCTAGAATTGATATTATCTTTTCAGATGCTTATGCGCTTGGTATGGAGTCGAAGGATATTGGTAATTACCAAATAAAAGCATCCAGTTGGGTAGGGGAGTTTCCCCCATTTCAAGGAAGAGAGGGAAGTACTGGAATTGGTTCACTCAGCAACTCTTGGAGAGCAGCTACAGGGTCAAATCAGTGGATTCAAGTTGACTTAATGAATGTCCATCATGTCACTGGTTAGTTAGTTCAAACCCATACAGCATGACCCATTCAGTGTTTGTTTCCTCTAGGGGTGGGGGGTAGAACCCCACCCCCAGTTAAATTCATTAAGGTATTCAGTATAGAACATTTTTCCAAAGTTTGTTCACATTTGATATTTCCAACATTTTCAATAGTTAATCCAAATATTAAAAAGAACAAAGAAAAAAAAGGATCAAGACATCACGTAATCTGACGCAATTTACAATATTTTCCGATATCAGTCATACAATAAATATTGTGTTAGTTTGCTATTTAAAATCCTACATGGTGGCTACCGTAAAATTGCCTGATCTGTCTTTTCAAGGAACTAGAATAAACTACAGGTATAGGACAGGTTTCCTTGGGATTGATGTCACGTCAATCGTCTGGGACTATTCTGTCGATACCAGCCTGGATGGGAAAACCTGGACCACTGCATTATCGGTATGGGCTTTCTGGCCTTTCTTCTATTTATTTTGTTGTATAAATGACGAAAAATGTGCTTGAAATGTATAACACGTTCTATTTTATAAAACATCTTTCTGATATATCATTAGGTTTTGTGCATTCATCTCCTGCATTGCCCACATTGTATGCATAAATGTGTGATAATTTATATTAACTGACACTATATTATGCATGAGAGCTTAGGATCCAACCAACATCTTATTATACATGAGAGATAAGGATTGTTCCAACCAGAGGAGAGTGTATGAGACATGCTCTATGGGTAGTTTGGATTACATAGTATTGTAAGGTCCTTCTGGGATTGACTCAAACAAAGACAAAGAATACAATTGGAAGCTTTATTGGCCCTGCCCCAGCCAAATGTCCTGTCTATCCACTGTTCTGGACCCTACTGATGCTGCCAGCATCCCTCTAGCCCATTCTGGCCAATAGGAACCCAACCACACCCCTATCACGTGATCCCCTTGCTGGGGCATAGGAAATGCCCCACATTCTAGGTCAATGGCCTTGCAAGAGGTCACTGGGGTCATGGGATAGGGGTAACATTAAAAAACTGATCCAGGTCATCACAGTATCCTATTTGTATTTCTATATTCATTTAAAAACATAGGCTGCTGCAGCAGCATATCCTCAGCAAATTTGCAAAAAATTAAGCAATAAATTCTGCCCTTAGTGTAAAATTTTACTATAGACCTCTGAACTTTTTAATGGGGGGGGGGGGGGGTGGCGCACAATAAGAAATGTACTGTAATATAATTTTGCAATGCACCATAGCATAGATACTAATTAGTTCCAAGCCATATCATTTCATCATTATATCTGCCTCTGGTAGCTGGTAATATAAGCTGACTGAGTGTCGGATCCAGCAGCATTGAGACAGTTGACCTGCAGACACTTAAAATAAATATTGACTCAGCCACCGCTTTTCCCTTTCTGGTACTTGGATTAGTGCATGGTTGAGTTCACAGCAGGAGTGGGTCACTAAACCTGTACTTATTTCCTCTATTGGTTAGTGCAAAGTAGGCATCAAGCTTCTACAAGTTTATTTCCTCTGTTCTAATTTCATGTACTGTAAGATGTTGAATTTATGAAATAAACTTGATTTTAAATTTAAATTTAAATATGACCTGGTATTCCCCAGCTACACCTGGTCCATAGCAATTGCTAATCTCTCAGATAATAACAAGTCTTATTCTATCGAAATATCCCTAATAAAATTCTTATTATCAGCAAATGTGCAATGCATGTGGCATTTAATATTCAAAGTTTTAAAGAATTGGTCAGACTTAGTATCCATAATATTAGCCAAACAAAAATTTCTGATGGCAAATTTCAATTTTGATGATTGAATAGTGTTTCTCTTTATGATTTATTCTGTCAAGAATACTGATGGATGCTACAAAAATGGGTTCTACTACGGTCTAATCCTGGGTAATTTTTCGACTCCCGCTTCAGCTCGGTATGTGCGGCTTAAGCCCAATACGTATCAAAATAATGTGGATTTAAATATGGAGTTATTTGGAACACCAGGTATATTATTGTTATTTGCTTCACTTTAATAACTGCTCAATACATCTTTTACAATTCTAATTCTTTACGTTTGATTGTGGTAATTTCTTTCAACGAACATTAGATATCTTTTTAAATCTGATGTTATTGTGGTAAAATCAGGTTATGTTATTAAATATTAAAGTAAAAATTATTTTCTTAATGAATGTGGCAATATATAATGAGGTATTACACCAGTCTATCAGATCATTTCTTTAAGATCACCAGACATCATCAGTTTGAAATCGCATGTGCGGTGTCAATAATTGGCTTGCTTTTGATGACACGATGCTGTCCAGATAATGACAATGACAAGGAATTTTTTAGCCCCATGGGGAATAACAGTGGCAAGGAGACCCCTCTAAGACAATTATATTTCGCTTCTGAAGAGCCACCTTATAATTTTGACATATTATTTTGGAAATTTGGATTAATGGAATGATATGCACATAAAATTTTGAAATACATAAATATCATGATAAATTAGTGACATTTGGCAAGGACTTTTCAGTGGAGCAATTTTAATCACAGATGTAGCAATCTTTAATAAGGCAAAGAATCGATAAAATGTCTTGTAATGTAAGTTTTGAAGCCATCTAAACTATGGGTTGTTATTTTGTCTTTGAAATTTTGATTCATTTAGTAGTATATGTTGGTTAGTCTATATATAATGCCAGTTTTTGCAAAGTCATGCATGACAAGGGGTGTACGAAGACAATGAAGAAGCTACCCAGTTATTGACACATTACTCTTAGAAAATTTGCTGACAATTAACACAGATGCTGTTCTTTTGTTTTAAATTTTAAAATGTCTTTACAAAAGTAATGTGACTGAGTAATCTGTTATTTATGCAAATGTGCATAATCACAAGCATAATTGTACATTTAGTAAAAACAAAAAAGATAGATAAAATCATAAGAAAAACAGGATTAGAAGTTAATTAACACAAAAAAATTGTATACTTCCATAATTGCTTCTTTTCTGAAAACATTTGACCAAAATCATCTTTTATACTTTACTTTTATCACATTAGGTGTCTAGTTGGGTAAGGTACATGGACTATTGTATACACTTCATTTCAGTCTGTAACCGATTAATCGAAAAGGGTGTCGAAACCAAACTGGAAGTGTCCAAAAACCCTTCATTTTGCTGGGGAAATTCAGATACTCAGGATATCTATAAAGACACATTTGGTTGCTCTAATTGGTGTATAGAGACCAGTACCACAGCTACATTAACTATTGACCTCAAGAAGATATTTCTAGTTCACAAAGTGTTGATCTACATTAATCAGACTGGAACTGCTACAATTGCAAAATCTGTCAAGTATGGCATACAGTTGACAAGTCTTGCTGAGGAGTCCAGCAGCTTTTGGAAACAGGTGAGTTAAATTTCAGTGATAATTTAAGAATTGTTATAAAAATATTTATACTGTTTTAGTGATGATTTTCTACTTTGATGGATAATTTTATTTTATTTATTTTTGTTAATAATAATGACCAGAACAATTTGTGTTCGTAATAAAAAAATGTGTTTTGTCCAAAAATATAAAATTATCACAATTTAAATTGGCGTAATAATGTTGTTTAAGTGATTTCATATCAGTAACAACTGCTATTTATTGAATAAAGCAAATTCTATACAAATACTACAATGAGAAGCATTTTTATATTATGTGTGGTTCACTAATGACACGATATTGGTAATGAACAATCTGCATGTTTTGCCTTTTCAGAAGGGAGACATGTCCACTCATACTCTTCACAGATTGAAAAAGGCAAGATTCATTGAATTGTCATTCACACCTTCAGCCAATGAACAGTATTGTGTGTATGCTGACCTTTATGCCTGTAAAGCGCAAGGTAAGTCAAATTTTATTAATTACAAAAAGTCCATTTTACTTATGGCAATTGGCTACAGGAGATCAAGTCTTGCATTATAGGAAAAGGTTCTCTAATTGAAAGCACTTATGTACAGCAGAATTTCAGCAATCAGCATTGTTCATTTAAAAATTCTCTCAGGTTTTAAGTGAATGCCCAGTTACCAGGATTTGAATAAAATATTGATAGCTTGGTTAACTTATGAAATTTGTTTGATATGATAAGACCAATAGCAAGAATAGTCATAGTGAAGACTTACATTAATAATAAATAAGAGGGGGCGGCATCATTCAAAACCTACTGTAACCAACTAAAGTTTTTCACATTTGCATAAGATTCAAGAATCGGGCATCAAAATTTATTTCAGCAGCATTTCCAGCCGGCTACTGGACATTATAGTGGAAAATATATGATAAACAGAAATAAGCCTTTTTATGCATTTTCAATGGCAGAAGGTCTTTATCAAATTTGATCTTACATCTTCATTCAAATGAAACAGAATATCAAATAGTTTCAAATAGGTTGTGTGAAAGAGACCTTCAAAGTTTAATTCATAATATTTTAACCTTGAGGTAATTCAAAAGGTCTGCAGTGTATGGGGCAGTGTACCGGTTAACCACAAATCATTCTGCTTCAGCAAAATATGATCCCTTGAGTATCATCTTAGCATATGAATTTGTATGACAGCTGAGAAATGCAGCGAATGCGTTCATAACTCATCATTATTAAAATCATGGAATATTTGGCATTTTCGATGTAAGTGCAAAGCCAATGAGGCTGCTGAGTATCCAAAAGTTTGCTGTAAACTTAGAATCATTGCTTGGGGAGAAGTTGAGAGACGAAACAAAACGTTGGATGGTTATAGGAGAGCAGTGTCTGAAGTGTCTACAAATTTAGAGAACACTGTCAGCAAATATGTATAATTCAGTGATAGTTTAAGGTTTATTCATCACGATATAGCAATGTTGGTATTCATATTAAAACTTTTGTTCTCCTGATCCATTGGTGAGATTTGTTATTTCATAGCAATTCCCACTTCCAAAATGTTGCAAACCATGTTATCGCAAACATTTTATATTAGTTATACAAAAGTATATGAAACCCTTTTGTATTTGTGACTTTAATGTGTATGAGCATAATTTAAAACCTTTACATGAAGGTTTTGAGGAAAAATGTACCAGGAGGTCATTTTCCGGGAACAAAATTTTGCTTTTCAATATTATACCACACCTGCCAATAACGAGACTCGGTTACATAACAAAAGCTTTTCGAAAGTTTCAAATAGTTGTTTTTAAGCGAGTCTAATGGTATCAATAAAAACGTATTACATAAAACCAATATCATTATTTTACTATCATTGCATACTACCTACTACAATCCTCATTATTTTATATCATTGCCACCTAATACTATTATCTATGCAATACTATTCATTGAAATTTCATCATCGTTTCAGAAGTAATATACAATAATTTCTTTTTTTGTGTGTGCATGGCAGCACTTGGTATGATAATGAGGTATGTAGGAGTGGCATTCATGCCAGCATCATTATTTTACTATCGTTGCAATTTTCGTTTTTCTTTTTCTCAGATTGCCCTGTTACCTATGTACAGCATCTTCAATCTTGCTACAAAGTTTATGACTTTTCTTTCAACTGGTGGGATGCAAAGAAAGTTTGTGAGCAAGATGGCCAGTCTTGGAATGGCAAAGGATCATTAGCAAAGATCAATGATGTTTACAAGCATGATTTGATACTTGGCATATTGGATGGGTAAGTAATATGGTGACTTTAAAGTACTTCTTTGTTTTATATCGTTAATTATCTTTGCTTATGAAATTTGAAACGATTAAAAAAAAAGTTAATTTAAATCATTAGCAATCGTTGGAGATTGAGTACTTTATCAAGTTGATATTAGTGTACCATCCTTTGTATGAAATGAATATTGAGCAGACAATGTCAATACCCAGTCATGTCATACCCAGTACTTTAAAAGATCATTTTTATATAGGGCATCAGTTATATGGAATAGCTTACCAGAAGAATTGAAAGATTGTAATAATGTAAATTTATTCAAAAGTAAAGCAAAGATATACTTTAGCTAGTACCCAGTTGAGCTCATCAGTAATATTTTTAACGTTCTTATGTACATACCTGTATATATATAATTTATTTGTGTTTTTTACGCTGTTTTTTATTATATGGGCCACCTGAAAAACGGTCCCACCGAGTGTGTGTACCCATGTAAAACATATTACAAATAAAAAATAAAAAAATAAAATAAAAAATGCTTGGCAAACATTTTACCAATGTGGCGCCTTGTTGTTGTGCTACTTAATTAGTGCTAATCTCTCAAATACTGTTCTCTCATGGAACTCATAATTTTCGTGTTAATTTGTCTAAAAATGTATTCTTTTATTTATTATTTGCACGTACAATGCTTATCCCTAATAACTACTGCTACAACTACTACTTCTGATATTATTACGCATATTCTGAAAAATATTCTATAATTTCTAGCAAGATATATATACTATGATGTTTAACTGTGATGCCTGGATTGATGAGTCCTGGATCAAGCAAGCATAAAACACAACTGCTTAGTGCTTAGTCTAAGATCCATATAAAAACTGACTCAGCCCTTGGGCTAGTGTTGAGGTTGCCTAATGAGAACCCAAACAATAATAAAATGATTACATATTTGAAAGGTGCCCAGCGGTGCATGAAAAGAAGGGGGTGGCTAATTAATATTCAAGAGCTAATATTCATTAGCTAAGTAATATGAATAATTAATATAAATAAAGGAGGACCCTAATTAATCCATTACATAACTTCGTTAATGATCATAATTATTTTCTTTAGTGATCAAAGTTAACTCGTTAGTGTTCATAATTATTAATAATTACCTCTTTATTGATGATAATGAACTCACCTTATAGCTTAAACCACCAGCATTTGCCAAAAGACAGTATTGTATGGACTACAGACCAGTCAACCAACTGACAGATGAACCTACCATATTCGACATCAATGAGCTGAAACACTTTTTGGGCCTCTACAATAGCCAGCTAAATGTAAAATTGAAATTGTTAAACAGGACAATGCAGGGATGCTAAAAATTCACAATTGAGAGCTCAAGGATATATATAGGACAAGGCGGACCAGATTGATTTGATTGACCTGAATAACGGTGCTCAGATAAATCCAACATTTTAGAATTTCAAGGTCCTCTGTGCAAAGACATTTTTATGTAAAAAAATACATCTACTGAACCATACCTGGTTAACTATAAAACTGCATAGAGCTTCTAATAAATTTGCACACATTAACCTAGAACCTACAGGATCATATAAAATTCATTTGGAAGAAGTAATGTTTAAAGCTCACATACCAAGTTTGCTATCGCAGTCATCAGAAACTAGACACTATTGCTACACTCAAAGGGAAATTAGAGTAGAAAATATAAACACAGGCTTTACTTCAGGGACACTGGATACAATTTTTCCCAGCAGATTACCCTCCAGAATTTTTGTTACTCTTATTCCTGCTAATGCCTACAATGGGGGTTTAAAACTAAATCCCTTTAATTTCAAGTCGTATGACTTGCAAAAAGTAACACTTTCGTTAAATAATGACACTATCAACACTTAACACCTTTATGTGACCACGATCAGGGGAACGGGGTCTCTATCAGTTATCTAAGTCTCTATGAGACGTTTAGAGATCTGGGGAATGATTTCGGTAACAACATTTGATTTTATGACTTTGCCCAAAGTTACTGTGTGTATGCATTTTACCTAAAGACTGCTTATGGGACATCTTATATGTCACTGAATTTCAAGGAAGCACTGACCAAACCAATCGTATTAATAATTCATGAAACACCAGCCATTATGGTGATAACAAACATCCGTAACGTTACAGTTAAATAACTGGTATCTAATCACATTGATATCATTTACTATGGAGAGACCGGACGCTGTAGACCAATCTTTTGCAGTAGCCAATAATGCCCCCAATTCTTGGAAGAACATGTCTGAAGACAAGGTTCTTACACTTATAAATACACCATGCAATATAATAATATCATCACCCAGTCAAGGAGGGAAATAAGAAAAATGTATTGCTTATTTAAACAGGACATGTTTTGAGAAACGCCTGAAAAAATACTGCTACAATAGCAGATGGCAGTCAATGTTTAGAACACTAGAATCAATAGACAATATATCATTTCACTATGGTTTGCCAAGCAAAAATGACTTGGAAGCCTTTCAGACTATAAGCAATGGTCCCTCAGTCATTGTATTTGATGATCCAATGATTGATGCCATGAATACAGATGCTATTTGAAACTTTTCCCAATAGCTACACATCATAATAACTGCTCAGTCATCCTGTTGACTCATAATTTGTTTTTTAAGTCAAAACATTCAAGAACTTTATATCTAAACACCCATGTATTTGTCAAAATGGCTAACAACAGAGACAAGGGACAGATTACTGCTCTGGATCGACAGCTAATATACCGCCAGTTGCTTTAGGCTTACCTAACAGCCACCGCTGTCACCACTGGTGCATGAAAAGGGGTATCTATACAACCCTTCAAAGTAGTCAGCTAATTTTAGCCTTTGATACTATATTTACTTCTTACATTACAATACAATGCGTAAACATGATTTTGGCTGTGCAAGCCTGCTGTTGGTAACATTTATTAATGTTAACAGCCTTGCTATATGTATTGTTTCTGTTATATTAAAAAAATGTGTTATTCATCGTTACTTAATAATACATTGCAGTAAACATGCAAAAGCCTGGGTTGGAGCGAGCAAGGATTCTGGAAGCTGGAAGTGGTCGGATGGAGATACTGTTTCATGGGCCATTTTCGGTCCACTCGGCGGATGGTATACACTGAATTACGCTGCCTTCGAAGTCAGTAAAAAGGGAATGGTGAATTATGCTGATGGTGACAAGCTTCCTTTTGTCTGTGAGGTTGAGGGCCTCGGTAAGTAAATTTTATTGCGCTTGGGCCACAAAATGTTGGGCCCCAGCACCCCAGAAAAAAACAGTTGGTTAACCCTTCAAGTGGTGACAGTCAATCCTGTCTTAAGCAGTCACCTAAGGGAATTGATATATCTGGCCATTTATGACAGGTGGCCATACCTGCAGTCAATATACCCAACTCACACCACAGCGAATGCATTTAGTCAAAAAGATGTATGACATACATTTGTCAATTTTAATGGAATATAGCGAAATGTAGGAATCTAAGTATACATACAAAAGATAGTGTGCCTACAAAATGTAAGTGTTACTTAACATCATGTGCAAGGTGGCATGTAAGTCACTGACTGCAAAAGGCAGGCTAGCATGACTATTCGGCATGAACTTTGTGTGGCTACTGACAACAGGTGGCTGTTTACAGCAGAATTCATCAACTTGGAAACTGAGCTCTTGTCACAGTCATGTAGATTCAGACCTCCAATGTGTGAGGGACTATCTTAGCCATTAGGAGTCCTGGATTCACATGATTTCCTCTGAAGTTTAGTTTCCAAGTCAATGAAATACTCTCACCCATAACATGTACTCTTGCCTCACGACACTCTTGCCCCCCCCCCCCTCTCCCCCCATACCCTGCACACACAAACAGGTTGTAACATTCATGCCACAACATTTGACTAATGTTGTCACAATTTCAAAGTGTGGATCTAAAAAACTTGCCAGTCATGCTTTCAAGTATTATTCTTAAAAATGATTGTCAGAACATCTTGATAAGATTAAATCTCTTATAACATGTCATGTTGTCCGAAGGATAACAAGGACTCCCAAAACATTGCAGTAGTATTTGAGGTATTTCCCACAGATATGACCAAAATATTGGCACATTTACTTGCAATTTTTATATACATTGTGTCAATATATGCAGAACATATTGTCACAAAAGGAAAGTGTGGACCCTAGAAAAGCCAGCATTAACATTTGTACAATATAATACAAATATTTTCCCAACATGCCATGCGTCGGGTGGTACAAAACCATGAAAGTATACCTTTCGACTCCCATCATAACACCTTTTACTCATTAAAATGTAATATTTCCCGCTGATATGCCCAAAGTACCTGCTGTAAATAAGTATTATTTGTTTAAATTGATGAACTCATATAGCGGTGTGAATATTTCAATTTTGTTGAATAACTTTGGCAAAGGCAAATACGCCCTACAGGGTTTCTGCCTACCATATATTTTGATTTAATGTATAATGTTTCGAGATGTTATAATTGAAGAAAATGGTCAACAAATTTGAATTGGAATAAAAGCCTAATATTTCGCTTGCTTTACCCATACTAATTTGCAATCCTGTTTAATTATTTTTCAGGTAACAATCCCTACCTGACATGGTTTTATCAGAGGCACACAAAAATTAATGCAGAAGGATCAGATAAAGAAAGCAATTTGGATCTAACTGATTGTTTGTACCAATGTCAATATAAGGATAGAGTGGGATGTAGTGCAATGCTACATGACCGAGAAAATAACACATGTTGGTTTCCGACATGGTCGAGGTATAGCGGAAATAAAGGGATTTATGACCTTCCTACGAAACCGTCCAGGTATTGGGAGTTACATAATGCAGGTATGGTTCAGCTTTATCTAGAAAGTAATTTTTATTTATCATACATTTATCACAGAAATTGTTTGGAAACAGAACGGTAATATAGATTAAGTCAGACTCAAAATATATCAATGACATACAAAATATTTTAAAATGGATTAAATGTTAAATGTGGAATTTGGCATGATAAGCCCCCTAAAATATTAAATAAACATCATAGCTAAATAATTTAATTACTTATTTAAAGCTTTTACTGTATATAGGATATTTTGACATAGTAGACCCACTTCAAGACCATTATCTATTAAAGATGAAATTATAAACAAAATCAGCAATTTCTTAAAATACAAGTAGCTAACTCAGTTTAGCTTTATTGCAGATTCTGGTTGTTGTTCATAGCTCGGGATAGTTATTTGTGAACATTTTATTATGTGTAGCACTGTAGGTTTGGATAGTTCTGGCTTCAAGAGGACTGTTTCATTTAAAAGTATAGGGTGGGGGTGGACAGGAAGTTTTTTGAAAAAGTGGGGTGGGGGGATTCTCCAAAAGAGAGAAAGGGGGGTGGGAAGGGGGTGGTTTACCAGTATTTTCTTAATGTCTTAATGTAGAATAAATGCCCTTGAAGGTCCTGGGCCTCCACGCGGCGAGGGTGGAAACACTTGGGGTGAAGTCCTCTATCCCCAGTGGCTAAAACAGGACAGTGCGCAGCTATCCACCGCAGACACTTATTGATTTTTTACATGATTCTGGTTTCTACTACCAACTATAGATATTCAATCTTACCCTAGAGAGCCTCTACATAGCCCACTCAGGTGCTGATGAGACGTTAAACAATAACCCTACCTACCTACCTAATGTAGAATAAATAGGGTGTTAAAAATGTTCCTGTCCGCCCTCCACAACACCTTTAAATGGAACCGCCCTGATTGATTTCTAGGTCATGTTCTTCACCTTCAATGGGATTACATTATTCAATAGTTATATGTTTAATATTACTTTCTAGACCGCTGCTGTTCTTAACCATTAATAAGGCATGCTATAACATTGGCGAAAATTACATGTTCAATTAATTTCTACTTGTAAGGGTCATGGTCACGTTTAATGGGGCACGCTATTACATTATTTAATAGTTTCTGTGAAAATTAAATTGTCATAGTTACATAAAGAATTGTCATCAGCATGGACAAAAAGGAATTACCTATTAACATTTACCTTGACTTGTGAAAAGCTTTTGACTCATTAAACCATGGTATATTGTTCCAAAAACGTTTGTATTATGGCATCAGAGACAAATCATACAATCTGTCTGTAATTGCTCCCAGTATGTTGATATAGATGGCATATGTTCAAGCACTCTAAATATCAACTGTGGAGTCCCCCAAGGATCTATTCTAGGTCCTTTCATCTTTATTATCTACATAAACAATAATATATTATAACAGTAGCAACTAAATACAACTATCCCCATAATATACGCTGATGACAGTGCTCTTTCAGCCACATTGAATTCATTTGGACAGAAGCATGTAACAGATATTAACATAGATATTGAATTGAAGTCAATTAATGAATTAAAACTGAATAAACTATCCATAAATGAAAATAAAACTAAAGCTATGATATTCCATTCTCCCCAAAGAAATGTTACAATACCTAACTTATACATAGAAAAAATCAAACTAGAATTTATTGATAATTTCAATTGTCTGGGTCTGATGCTCAATAAACATCTGAAATGGAATAATCATATTCACATGATATCTAAAAAGGTCTCTGAAACTATCGGAATAATGAACAAGTTAAAAAAATATTCCACCTTGTGATATACTACAAAATATTTATAACACGTTAATACTACCTCATTTTAACTATGGCCTTATGATTTGGGATTGGCAATCACAAAACTAGTAACTATGCAAAAGATAGCAATACAAGTTATTGGAAAAAACTAAATATAATGCCCATACTAGTCCAATATTTAAAAAATAATTATGTTTCAAGGCTTTCAGATTTATGTGCATTACATGACTTGAAGTTCTGTTTTAAATTAATTAATGACCTACTTCCTCATTATTTTCCATCTTTTTCCTTTTTTTGGAAGAACGTCTCACCCAATTATACAACAAGACAGTGCCGAAAGCTTTGTACATCTATTGTCAGGCATGATTTTGCAAAAAAATGGCATAGCATATAGACAAGTTTCAAAGATAAACTAACAACCCATAGTCTAGATGGCTACAAAATATACATTAGAAAACATTTTATAGATTCTTACGATGAAATTTGCCTTATCAAAAGTTGCGACATCTGTGATCATGACTGCTCGACTAAAAATATGTTGAAATTATCAAGTGGTCCCTCAAAAGGTACATAAAATCTTCTTAGAGTAGTCTCCTTGCCTCTTTGTAACTGACATTACGCATGGGGTTAATAAAACTTCATTGTCATTGTCATGCTTGAATAATTTCAGCTTCATTATTCAATAGTTTATTGTTTAATTGATCTTTCTTTGCCAGGCTCATGTTCTTCGCCTTTAATGGGACACCCTCTACTTGACCCCACAATAACGGTTTCCTCATCATCCAGTTCCGCTGGCAATCTGGCTTATGGTAAAGTTCCTACGGTTCTTTGGGAAGCTTCAGGAAGCGATTCCAGTCCTTATATACTGGTATGTGTCAAGAAAACAAAAAACATTTCTACATTTTCTTTAAATGATGTCTAATTCGATAACTGATACTCGTCTGTTTACTCAAAGAATATTTATTTCCAGCGGTACAGTCTCTCTTCCATTTACCTAGTTGCCTTGTTAAAAGTGACTTTCCTGTTTATTTATGATATTATGAAATATAACGATTCAGGAATTTAATAGAAAAAATGAGGTAAATTCACAATTTCAGTGAAAAAGACAGAATGTGTTAACTAACTACATCAAAATATTGACAGTATTTGAAAATTGTGTTAACTGATACATTTTCTTGGCCTAAAATTCCAAAATTCCTTTTTTCCAGCTGGAGTTTACCAAAGTCATGATGTGCTCTAGAATACTCATAGCAGGAAATGGTAATGCTAACAGCCCAAAATATGTGAAAACCTTTTCAGTGGCAACTTCTAAAGACAACATCAATTGGGAAACACAGACTGATGGATATTCCAAAACCAATGTAAGTCATAACTATGTCATTTGTCAAGAATCAAGGATCTTTGTAAATTAATCATGGATAACTAAAACCAAAGTTCATCAATTGTTGTTGAAGTCAGTGTATGCCATGTTAGCTTTATCGCTGCTGGATGTCGATCACATGAGACATTAAATTGGAAGTACTATGTACTCGTTTGGGGCAAGTAAAGGACTCCACCCACTCTGGCACCTTGTCATATAATGTGGCTAATCTTCAGACCTAACCAGCAGCATTGAAAAATTATACTTTAGTTGAATATGAGATGATAAGTAGTATTTATAACAGCTTAGCACTGAAATGTGTGATATCTCCACTAATTGTTGAAGGGCTAGCTCAATATTCCCTATATGTTATCTCTACTCTAATGAAATTGAAACATTCATAGCCTATTTATTATGTGGAAGGTTTGTACGTCATCTAGATCAGGTGTTGAGCGACCAAACATATTTATTTGTCTGCATTTTTTCAGGTATTTGCTGGAAACAATGATCATGAAACGCCCTATTCAGTCTTGCTAACTGCAATTCCATTGTTTAAACACATGAAAATCAATCTCCTGTCTTGGCAAGGTGGACCCGCGATGCGACTCCAAGTCTTCGGTTGCAATTTTCAAAGTATGTGTATGATAACTTCAATGCGCAACTTTTGTAAATAATTTAATGGACCATTTATGGAATTTGAGATATTTTTAAGTTAACACATTGAGAGTAAAATGTATATTAAGAAAGCTTAATCACAAAGAACTGAAGGGTAACTCATTTCTGCTCTTCAGATCCTGTCACTTGCAACAATGCTGCAAGGCCAAAAATCACAATTCCAGGGATGCCAGACTTTAAACCACCATGCCATACAGGTTGGACGGTGATAATGCGACAGGAAAGCAATGCAACAACATTCAAACGACCTTGGTCTGATTACAAAATTGGCTTCGGTGACACCAGTTCTAATTTTTGGATTGGAAATGCCTTGGTCTCATTCCTTACCAAAAACCGACTGTTTGACATGAGAATTGAAGTATGGGATGAGAAGGATTTATTCTTCACAAGTGAATTCACCAAGATAAAGGTAGATGAGGAGGCCAAGAATTACTCCTTATCCATTCAAAGTCACAACCCAGGATTGCTAGGTGCAGGTGATTTGGTGTCCAGCGGCGTGCCATTTTCGACTTATGATGCAGATCACAGTGAAAAGGGGTGTTCAGATTTAAACGGCGGAGGAGGGTGGTGGTTTAATCTGATGGGGTGTTCTTCTGGAGTCTTAACAGGACAACTTAACAATTCAACCTACTGGACTTCCTCAAGAGGAAAGAAAATCATGGCCAAGAAAGTGATAATGAAGGTTTTTCCTGACAAACCGGAAACTGGTGAGCATTTCAGTGTCATACCTGAAAAAAAAAATTTTTAATACAGCACTTTATTATAAATTAAGTATGTAATTGAGTGTAGCTCAGTAGTTATCTGATCTACCTGAAAAGTAAATCATAATCTTGTGATACCAGGATTTTCCACCCCCTAGGGCACTAACAACGCTAACATAATTGGTGCGCAGACATTTAATTTCAAGATGGTTTTCTTGGATACAGGAATCCTGGTGAATGAGCTCAAATAATCTGCTTTTTTAAAGACTACAAATGAACAACTTAAAATGTGTATAGCCGAATGATCAATTGTTTAGATTCAGGTTAAATGATAAAACTTCATCTGCATTTCGCATTTAGTTTTAAACGAGGGTGAATCCAGATAAATTTGCAGGGGGGGGGGAGAGATTGTCAAATATTAAAATTTATTGCAGGGACCACTGTATTTTATCATTAAAATGCCAGCCCTTGATCCGCTACTGAAACTATATTCAATCATCTGTTCTTCAGACAATATATTAGCCTTAAAGAGTGCAAGAAGGTCATCAGGTGACTTGAACTACCCAGCATCCTTTGCAACTGACCTTGATCTTTCCCAGGATAGGGCGTCCAAGAGTTGTGCCATTGGGACAGCTGGAACTGACCCCTGGTGGGTCGCGGATATGGCGAGGATTCAGAGAGTGAAGTCCATCTACATTGCTACACTAGACGAATGTTGTGGTATGAATTATAATTGAATTGTATTTTTTTGTATTGCATTGTTGTTACAGGACATCTGGAGTGTTTCTCAGTATGTCATATTCACTCGAAATCTAAAATATTATGTTTGCCCCCAATAATGGAATTTATTTGTACATATGCATGTATGTGACTAAAACTTTTAAAATGATAAAGCATTATGCTATCAAATGCACAGATAACCTGAGAAAACTTTCTTGCAGTCCACACTATCTCAATCATATCTAAAACTGACTGTTTGGGTGGCCGCAGTTAAGGTTCATCTGAATCCCACTTCCTAAATCCCAAACTGAATATTTGGATAGGTTAGGAAAGTATAAAAAAAAGATACAGATGTTTCACTGTGTGTTAATTTGACCAGTGGGATAGCTAGAAATACATACAACTGTAAATGGAGTGTGCATTGCACTGAGCCCTGTATTGACCTGTGTTAGCCACTAGGTTTTGAGGTATTGGTCTTCACCCACAGTGTAACGAGTAACTAATGACCCTTGCCATGAGGAGTCCCAGGACTTTAAGGGCAAGCATAACAAGAAATGTTTGGTATCACAGGAGTATAATTATTTGAAGATGTGTTCCATGTGTGGCCAAAACAATGACTTCAATTATAATTTTTCAGACCACAATCTTCAGGATTTTGACATCTATATTGGGAACAAATTGAGCAGTGGTACTTTTGTAAATGATGGATATACCCTTTGCAAGCACTACACTGGGACTGTATCAAGTGGCACAATTGTCAGTGTCAATTGTACTAGCATTACTTTAGGGAGGTATCTTGCAATCCAGGTGAAAGGCTCAAATAAGTATTTGACTCTTTGTGAGGTTCAGGCATTTGCTGAGCATGGTAAGTAGTATCATAGCAGGGTAACATGATCTCTTTTTGTCTTGAAGATAATTGTGAAGAGAATTCATTGCTGTAAATCATTGAAAATGGTGCACTCAAAATCAACCAAATTTGCCAATCAGCGAAATTTGCTAATCCTGTCAATGCTTGAAAACAAGTTAGCTTCTTTAACCAGCTGGTTTCTTTGCTGTTAATCTACATTTGGTATTTTCTATCATTACGATTTCTCTGGCACATTTCTTTTGCAATGGCCTGTTAAGATGACAAAGCAGTGCCCTTAACTCAACTCTGTTAAAGGTTTTTCAACCTCAATTCCCATGAAAAGGTTTTCCCAATCTCAAGAACTAAATATGGCATTCAAATACAATTTAACTATGAAAATTTGTCTACATATTAAAATCAAGTTAGAGATTACAGCAGGGAAAACCCATGTGAATCCAAAATTCTCAGCCTTGCAGGCTGGACTCACATGAGATCCTCTGAAGTAGATTTCATGTCTATAAAATCTGCTGTAAAGATCTCTGAGGTGGATAATGACCCATAATTTTGGTCTCATCTTCCTTTTTACAGCTAATACTGTCAGCATGTACCAGCCATGCGAGCGAAATTCTCAATGTACCCAAAAGTCATCAGATTGCCGCCCAGTACGAGGATCAGTCAAGGAGATATACAGTTGTCAGTGTCAGGTTTACACCAGGGATGTCAATGGAGTTTGCTATCCAGGTTAGTTAAAATTTATATATCGTCAATAATTGGAGTGTTTTTTTAGTCTTTTAAAATGAATGTTGGTAAAAAGTTCTTATCTTTATCAAAATATGAATAGTATCCAGGTTAATTAAACATAAATTTCATTCCCAATGAAAAGTCAGTGATATCTAATGATCAATGCTCTGATAGCGGTTTTTGAATCTTTAAAGAAGTTATAATTAATGATAATGTCTCAGATAACATGCCAGGTCAGTATTATGTTGTCTGACGTGAAACTGATGTTAATATTCACCTGATGTCAAGTCTGTGTGAATTTTACATGGGTTGACTATAATGAATTTAATCAAATATGTCTTTATTTTATAAGATTTGTTTACTGCATAATGATGGTAATATTGTGATGTTACATTTCTTTATCCTTACAGAGGCTGACATGCAACCTACCATTATGAAAGTCCAACTGCCAGATGCTGGAATTGTTAGGAACATCAATACATCAGGCAAAATCTACCTCAACATTTCTCATAATGAGGGCGCAAATATAGAAGCTATGGCTTCTGGAAGTAACTTTGACATTGATCTTTTCATAACTTCTGAAAAGCCAAACATTACGAACAACACTTTCCTGAAATTACCAGCATCAGCTTTGACAGTTGAGAACAAGCCGTCATTCCTTAAACAAATGGAGTATGAAACCTTCATGAATGTTACATTAAATGTTACATTTGATATTGATGTTAATCTATGCTGGAATGTGTCATATCTTTGTGTTAATCTGACACATGGATCTACTGGAATTTACTATGAGACAAACTGGACAAATAATATTTATTGTGTGGACATTACTCACTATCCAACTTGCCAGCCAGGTAAATCATATAATATTTTTCTTTTTTGCGAAAGGTTTAATTTATGATTATTATGCAATATAAAAGTCAACCCTCGTTAATTTCGAAATTTGTTAAACCGAATCCTGCGCTATCCTAATGATTTTACTTGGGAACAGATCTGAATTGAACGGTGGCACCGAATTGCACTTCTCTGGGCATAAGCTATACGAACGTTCGGCAATTGACATGCACTGTATGTGTGTTTAACCAAGGGTGCCAGTCAGTCTGCTCACCAGTCCCTCAGTTTTTTAATAGCAATTTGTTTGAAGATATAAATTTGTGCACTTTGAAATGTACATACAGTCTGACCTCCGTATAGTGTAGTCCTTGTGAGATATAATATCACAACCGCGAATATAGGAGAGGTTCTCTACTTAACACGGTGTACCTGCCATGCCCTCTGACGGGGAATTTCGACGTGATCCATCAACCGAAATGATCGCAATTAGGCCTACCTGGCGTTTTACGCAATAGAAATTAAGCAGAAATAACAAATAAAGTTTTTTTTCTTCTTCTGAAATGAACAAGTCCAAGGACTTTATTTAGCACCATATCCAAGCCTTATCCATTCAGGCCTATACTAACTAGACTATAATATAAGTCTGAAGTTTGTGAATGTACGTGTGACTCCATGGTGGACCTAAGCATAAATAAAGATATCAGTTCATAGTTTATTAGTTTATGATTATAGGCATTATAGCATGATCAGCATCTTAATTACACTTTGCTACTGATGGTTAAATTGCACTTTACAACTAACACTTAATGGTCAGTGCCAAGAGCTCTAATGACCATGCACAACAGCTATGAGTGAATTACCCTTAAGCTAAAAACTTGATAGAGCAATTAGTGTGCAGTGGTGATTGGGACAACACCAGAGGTCACCACAGTCATTAGTTCCGAAAACAGCCGCAATGGGGATGCTGGCAAATTTGATATTCCGAAACATGCGTTAATCCGAATGAATGGCTTGGGATACAGGGGTTCGTAACGAGGGTCGACTGTACTATAAAACAGTTTTACAACTTTTGAATATGTTAGCTACAGTTAATAAATGTGTAATAGGGTGGTAATTTTGGTTCAAAAAGGGTATCACAGATCTATATGTCCTTTTCTATCTTACTATCTGTTTTTTTTCAAATTTCAGATATGGACCCAGCGGTCTCAGATATCTCAGTGGACAGCTCAACAAAAATAGTCCGAGGAGTCTCAACAAATTATCCTTTTTCAATCACATTAACACTGGGTGCCAGCACTTATGACATTGTGGCACCAGCTACTGGGTTCACCAATTTTAACTTTTCTTACATCTACAGCAAAATATCTGCATCTACATATGCTGATCTCAAATCATTAGGGTCATCTACAGTAACCAACTTAGCAATGGTTGAAGCTAGACAGATACTGACAAAAAATTCTCAAAAGAAACTAATAGTCAATGTACCAGCCGGACCAGCTGATATGGAATGCGAAAGTCTTCGCTATGTTTGTTTCGTTCTCGAAAATGCAACGCGGGCTACCTTCAAGGATACTGATGTAGATAACAATGTCAAATGCTTTGACATGGCATCTGCTAAGGAGTGTTTTCCAGGTAAAACAGTTAATTCTAGTGCAGTTCTCTCAAACAATATTAGACCAATATTAACATATCTGGAAGTATAAAGAGAAAATGACAACACATTGGAATAACATTGACCAAAATAGTTCATTTAGAATAATTTTATTTATTGCATCAGAGTGTAGTCAACAGCCAATTAGGCCAAATTGCAAGTGCACCAGCCAAGTCACAATTTTGCATGCATGAGAGCCTACGCATTGTACCTGGTTAAGCTATCTTAATCTGTTGTGGTGGATTCAGGATTCTGGCTTTTTATATACTAATTTCGCTGATCCACAAGGCCTATATCTACATGTACCAAATTTTGAACTGTAAAAAAAAATAAAAATTATTGAAGGTAGGAAGATAGGTAAATATGTCTATCTACCTACCTATCTACCTATCTACCTATCTTCCTATCTATCTATCTTTCTATCTATCTATCTATGATTAGTATTGATTACCACAGGCTTGATTCAATGTGCAGAGTGACCTTAATTTATTTGGAATGTTTTGAATTTTGTTGCACCACAGGTGATCATGCCCACCCAAGCGTTAACCGGTTATAATTCAATTAATTGAATGGCTGTAATTGAGACCAAAGAAATTAAGTCCATTCCTGTCTATGGGCTTGACTAGTGACCAAGCATGGTAAACTGTGACATCACTAGAACACTTTGTCAAGTGACTGATCACACTTCAATGCAATCCACTGTAATATTAAGGAGTCCAATGAGGATAAAGAATTGTTTATCCTGTCCGGTGTGGTTATATGACACAAGGTCAGACCACTGAGTGTAATTTTTCCTGATTAAGAAAAATATATATTATCAACTTAGTACATCTATGTTCACATTATATTACACCAAATAATTTGTGGTCCTTTCACTATTTTCTGATATTCGTGAACAATAATTTTTTATCATTCTGTCTTTAAAAACTGCTGATGTGACCCTGTTACTTGGTAGTTAACAACCTATCTCAACCTACTTCTACTACAGTAATTTGCTTTTGCTTTCAGCAATATCTGTTAATATTTTGAAATTTGTAAAGACATATGGACCTCAAATTGTAAGAGGGTACAACACGAGCATGGAAGTCACTTTCACTTTACAAAATGCCGATGCTTCTCATAACGTTATACCTGTGGTTTATCCTCGAGAAAACTTTGCTTTTAACCTTGTGTTTCGGACATCTTTATCCAAACGCCGAAAGAGAGCAACCACAGATGTTGGACCATTTACTGTTGTAGTATTTGGAAATACTTCTTCAGGGTTGAATAAAACAGATACTAAGACATACACAGGAACTGTGAATTTCTTCCTGCCTCGAGATAAATGCAAGGATCTCCATTTTGTTTGTGGAGGATTGTCGCCAGGGACTGGTGCAAGTTACACTACATCAGGAACAAATCCCATTTCTTGCATTAATTTTGATCCTCTGAAAAACTGTGATGGTATGTAAATGTTTCTAATACCAGATAAAATTCAGTGTTTTAAAGTTTCGATTACAAAACCATAAAACACCGAGCGTTTCTGATAGGCTAAGACATTTCAGCAGGTGGTGAAAGGAATTTGGGGAGAACAAATAAATCACAGAATGTGCATCTATCATTTTCATTATTTTGCTTAATACAAAAATAAAAACGGGAGAAATATTTCTGTTTTAGGGTTGCTGGGTTTTGAGTAGTCTCCACCTGAAAAAAGCCTCTTAAAGAATCATTATACATTTATAAGAATAGCAAACTACCTTTCCTTTCTATCATTTATGATTTTTTAATTTGGGTATATCTTATGTTGGATTGCCTGCTAGAGAACTCCCAGGAAGTCATGTATTCTTATAACTAACTACAGTGAATTGATATTATGCATGTGTGTCATAACTGTTGCTGCCATCTGATTATATCTTTTATTTTACAGGAGTTGCAATAAGGTACCCTAAAATGTCATCAAACACATCAATTATTGCATTGAACACATCCATTCAAACCCTTGTTAAATGGAATGAAGGCACCGATGTTAGGTGTCATCTAAATTTTGGAGATGGACAGTCCTATAGCTGGGATTGGCAGAGTAAGAATCATATCTATAACTACTCAGCTGCATCAGTCCACATAGATCATAGATATCACCTATATGGGAATTTTACATTGAAGCTGAATATAAGTAATGACCTTGGTGTGTCTATATTGACAGTGATTGTTATCGTTGAACCACCATTGGATATATACATTAAATTTATAGACATTTGGAAACCAAGACCTGTCCCATCTTTACTGAATGTTGATGCTGGAATAAGTTCAACTACACTATACAGGGAGCCATTTTATATGTGGTGTGAAATAGATTTTGATCACCGCGTTTTAATTGATTCATCGGTCAACAATTCATCGGACCATTCCTCAATTAACTTTTCCAACAGCTCAGCAATTAATATATCAAGAACTATAACATTGACTCCTATTACATTCAATTATACTTATATAATAGACAAACCAAGTTCAAACCTATCTATTAATTGCTCAAACCATGTTAGTACAACTTATTTCAACCGGACCATAATACTACAAGAACCAATTACAAACCTAACCATAACTCCTTCAGTTTATCTCCTGAAGACCAATAGTTCACTTCTGTTGAAAGTGACAATGAACACTGGAAGTCATGTGATGTGCAATGTCAATTATGGTGATGGCAAAATGAAAGCAAACGTTACCCATCCAAGCATATACTCTAGCCAACAGCCTATGAACTTGAACCATACTTACAACACAGCAGGAAACTATACCTTAAATGTGACGGCAAACAATGTATTTTACAATAACTCATTCACACAATCCAATGAGATAATCGTTCAAAATGAAGTGAAAGATTTGCAGCTCAATGTACCAGACAAGATTATGTGGTCAACTAGCCAAGTTGCTATAACATTGATATCACCTTCATCAGGACCGTATGCAACTGATCCTAGCTGTATATGGCAGATGAATAGTAACATCATTGCTCATGAGTACCAAACTGAGTTGCTTATTGGATCTAACATCATCAAGAATAAATTGATCTCTCGTGGTTATATCGGACACAATGTTAGCTTTCAAGTTGATTGCTACAATTTGGTCAGTTCACATTCTCTTCAGAAAAACATGTCAGTGTATGAGAGGATACTTGCATTTAATATCACTGGAGCAAATGCAGTTCGCACTGGTGTCTCATTAAATTTGACTTTCTCAGTAAATAACGGTTCAAACGTTCATTTTGAAATTAAAGATGGTGCAGGAAACACTTTTCATGAAGACCATCCATCTCTTCTAGCAGCCACATCAAACTTCACATACCGATTTACCTATTCCACAATAGGCAACTATACAATTACTGTTAATGCTAGTAACCCTGTGAGCTCTGAAATGCTAACACATCCAGTAGTAGTCCAGAACCCAGTCACTGACTTCAATATTTGGGCAAACGATTCTGTTTTATATACTCCTGGGGAAGTATATTACTTGGTGCCAATTGGCTCAAGTCAAGCTCCATTGACTAATATTCATTGCAATTGGGATTATAATAACAGGAAACAGGATTACCTTTATTATGATAACATCAACGCTGGGGAAACATACTCAAGGGATGTTTCATTTGACCGTAGTTATTTGGGAATACTAAACACGACATTGAATTGCAGCAATCTTGTCAGCCATCTTGTTAAAACTGTTTCAACAGAAATTATATTGGATGCTGTTATTATTGGCACATTCGAGACCAATGGCTCTGTGTTCCTTACTAACACAACATTTTTCACAGCAAATATTAGTCGTTTTGGTTTTGCGCCACGGTCATGCTTTCACCTTGATTTGGGAGATGGTATCCAACAAGTTATGTTTGGTCTACCAATATGTGCTCCAGATGCTACTACACTTGGCATACCTTTTGAACAGATAGCTTATGGAACTACTATAATTGAGTATGATTATGAATACAAATCAGTCAATAACTTCAATGCTAAGCTGTTTGCATACAATCATGTCAGCAATCATACATTAACTACAATTGCAGTCGTGAAGGCATGGACTTGTTTCAGTCCGAACATTACTGATTTGGATAATTTCACAGATAAAGCAGATCCAATTGAGAACATGAAATCAAAACCTATGCTAGTTACTGCTGGATTAGTATTGGATTGCATGATTACTGATGTCTATGTCCATCTATGGGAAGTTACTACAACCATTGACACAAGTAAAATAGCCAACAGTCAAAATTATGGACCATATTTTAATTATACTGTTAGATTACTGCCTTATGGTCTATGGCAAATAAAATATACTGTTAATATGAAGGACCAACACAATACAAATAAAAGTGTAGTGATTTACCTAAAAATAATCAAAACACCACTGGATATCAATATTGGTGGAAACCACTCAGATTCGTTGGAATTTACTAAACCATTTTCTGTTAATGCGGCTAACACTAGCTTTGATCATGATGTGGAGCCCGCCAACAAGACTGGAATGGTATTTAAATGGAATTGTTCACAAGTAAACAGTACTTTTCAAGTGGGTAGCATCAATTTGGCTACCCTAGATCCCCAAATGCAGGAGGTGTTCAAACATCGCCAATACTGTTTCGGATTACAAAGTGCTGATTTAAGCAGTACCAGTGGAGAACTACAACTGGACACCACTGTCATGATTCCCAGGACTTGGTACCTTATTGGAGTGACTGTTACCAAGGATACAAGAAGTGGAACAGCTGATAAGTGGCTTTATGTGAGAGATCTCTCCGCCCCTGTTATTGCTGTCTCGTAAGCTAATCTTTTCTGTTTTCTGTAATCTGTTGTATGCAAATTAACCACTCTATTGAGCTATCTTGGTAATTGAACAAAATAATCCTATTAGTAATAGAGATTATTGGGCCTAATGGAGCAACCAGAAAATCTAAGAAAATATTGTTTGGTCTATTTCTAAGCCGTAATTTAGATGGTATTTTGGCATAAAACATATAAATACCTTGTGCTTTCATTATTTATTTGAATGTAAAATGTCGCCAATATTACAGAATAAACTAGAGACTTGGAATCAAGACTCAAAATCCAGTCAATGTTAAACTTATATCAACAGTAGAGTCTATGAGTCCTTCTGTTGAAGTCTATGGATTGAAAAGAACTCGTACAGTTTCTTGGTTTATGGATAAGACCAATATTCGAGCACTCTAGTTCAAAATCCATTTCAGATGTGTGGAAAATTGTGGGCCCAAGAAAGCCTACATGAAGAGAATAGTGTTTGAGGTTACATGTACAGCTAATTGCCAGTCAAGACTTGGTGGAATGAATTATAATTGGTCCCTGGAAGTCAATTACAGCAATGGAACAGTTGAGACTATATATGCAGTGAAGGATTGGACTGAATCAGGTACTTCTGTTATCAATGCTTTTGTATTGTATTTTATTGTTTTAAAGTAATATTCATTTTGAACTGGTTTTCTAGCTGACCAGATACACGTATAAGGTGTCCTTACACCATGTATGAAGTTATTATGCAAACCCATTATTTTCTGTTATCTATAATATGGTCCTAGAAAATTAATTGCTAACTTGTGGTACAATATAACTGGTGTCTGATGCTATTGTTTGTGCCTGATTACCAACAGCTACAAACTGTATTTAACAAATAAAAACCAAAAAAAGAATAGATAACTGGTGTCTGATGTTATTATGCAAAGTGTACTTCAATGACAAAAACCACATAATTATTAGGTCACAAAAAATCTCAATATCTCAATTGACATTTATACATTTATGTTTACATGATCCAACCTTATTCAGAACATTTAGGCTTAGTACAATTCAGATTACATATTGATATAGTTGCCTTTCTTCTAAATTATTTTGATCAATCTTCTGTCCATTGAATTGGTGAGTGCCTTAACAGTCTGTGGTCTAATTTTCTTGATTTCACTTTGAATGGCATCCCAAAGACCTGCTTTACTCTTGAACTGTCGTCCACCCTTGTATAACTCCTTCTTCAAGAGTGCCCACATGTTCTCAATAGGATTGACATCTGGCGATGAAGCAGGCCATGACATTATTTTCTTTTCAGGGAACCCTTTCTTGGCCAGAAATTGTGCAGTAGCTTTAGAAGCATGAGAGGGAGCATTATCCTGCATAAATATGCAATCCATCTGAAAGTTCTGCTCTTGGACTTGTACCAGCGGAAGAAAGTTTCATCAAGGAGCTTGCAGTAGTTTTCACTATTGAGCTTCACACCATCATCAACCTTGAAAGGTCCAATGATCTCACAATCAACAATGCCAGCCCATATCATTATTCCACCACCTCCCTGCTGCCTTCGTAGCCTTGTAGGTGCAGTTTGGTCATGCATAATCCAACCTTTTGCCCAACCATCAGGACCATCCAATGTCACCCGTGACTCGTCGGTAAAGATAACCTTGCTGAAATCTGTTTTGATGTTCTGTCTGGCCCAAATAAGATGACGTTCCCTGTGGCTGTCATTCAGGGGTGGTTTACAAATAGCTTTCTTCACATCACCCAGTTTTCTGAAAATTCTGCACCTCTTGTCTCGTTTGACATCAGGTAATCCTGCCATTTCAAATATTTCTTGGCAAGTATGAAGTGGATTTTGACCCATAATCAGCCTTAGTTTCCTCAAATCCCTTGCACTAAGGTCCTTGAACCCTTTTCCAACACTTCTTTTCCTTTTCTGGCTGATTTCCTGGACAGTTTTCTTAAGCATAATAGCATCAGACACCAGTTATATTGTTTCTTTGTTTTACTTTGTAAACTACACTTTGTAGTTGTTGTAAATTAGGCACAAACATGTCCAATGGATTGCCCTAAGTCTTCAAAAGTTGGCAATTTATTTTCTTGGGCCATATTTTAGATAATGGAAAATAATGGGTTTGCATAATAACTTCATACACGGTGTAGTTGTCCAGGTTTTATTCCATAACAGGAAGACGGACCCAAACCAAGCATTTCATCTTAAAATGTTTCAGGTATCACTAACCACAATATAACATTCAAGAAATCAACATTGCGAGGTGGGGAACACCACACTGTAAAAGTTACAGCATTCACCCCCGGGTCTAAAGATGGAAAAGCAAGTTTGCAGTTTCTTGTGAACCGTCTGCCGTCTCAGGGGTCCTGTAAAGTAAATCCTCTACAAGGTATGGTTGTTAATAATTTACTATTATAATAATAGTAGAAATTAAAAAAGAATACTGAAATTTCAGGATGTATATGATATGAACTTGAAAGTTGTAAGCTATAATTAAAAAATATATATTGTAAAAAAAGGTATCGTTATGTGCTGCTCATTCAAAATAAATTGCAAGAACATATATCAACAAGAAGGTTGCCAGCATATGGAACAAAACGTCACTTGCACTGAAAGAAGATGAAACAAAAAAGAATAAAAATTAATAAAAAACGCTATTACTAAATTATGATGAAGCTTGGCATTTGGATCAATGTTATGTGTGTAGAATGAAAATGGAGCCATATAAAATTAAGTAACATAAATTAAAAAAATTTTCAATAACCAGGCATTCACTGATTGTACAGCTTGTTAAGCTTTGGGTACATGACACTCAGGTGATTAAATGCTTTTATTGTACTTTCTGTATTTATATTTGTTGTCATGACCTGAAATTTATTGTTGAAGAATGATTTATAAGCCATATCCAACTTTCTGAAAAGTAATAACTTTTTGCCTGTTTTTCATTATAATAGTCGTTTGGCAAGGTAACATATAAACAGCGGAGTTACAGTAGATAATATTTCAAATTATTAAAGAGGTGTCAGTTTTAGGTTTACTAATTGCTAACATATTTGTCCATTTTATGGTGCTCCATGCTTTGCAAACATACATTCATGGTTTAGTTATTTCCTGCCTACATTTGGACATTTGGTCATTTTTGCAAACTATATACTATTCAGAGTAAAGTGATCATATATTTTCATATTGGTAGGCTTGACTTCTGTAACAGACTTTGTTGCGACTTGCGAAGGCTGGGTGGAATACAGGCCTCCAAATGCTAGTGCAAGGCTGAGATATGACTTCAGGATTTGCTACCCTGGTAACTCAGTTTTATTATGAAGTACAGTCACGGTCAGTGAATTTTGCACGGACAACAGATAATGCTGACAGTTGTCCAAAATATGTCTTTCTCAACAGGTTCTCACTATTCAACCAGTCTACAGAATCAGGGACACCTGGCACTAGCTCAAAAAAAACGGGGCTTTCCTCACAAAATTCGCTGACCGCCACTGTATTAGTTTGCGTAATTGTTTTGAATATAATTAGTCAAATGCACTCAGTTATAAGATAAATATAAGCTTAAGTTTTCTTTAATTGTTTGTTTGCACATTTGTTTGATCAATTACATGTTGTTCATTGTATGATTATACATGCTCAAGCAAATGACATCCATATAAGAGAAAGATTTTGCTTATATGCAGAGTGTACAGAATTAGTAAACATAACTGCACTGTGAATTGAGGTGACCACTTGAATTTGAGGTCTTCACCACAGTTTTTTTTTTATTATTTTTTTATTTATTTATGGAACATATTTAAAAAGGGTAGCTCAATCAGCCAAGCTGTTTTTCATTGAGACCCTTTGAATTTATATACAATAAAAAATCATTCATAAAAAAGTACATAAATAATGTATTACCCTTGCATAGAGCTAGGGGCCCAGAATTGCACAACAAATTGCCAGAATATTTAATTGAACTATGTTACATTCTGCTAAATAATCATTTTTACTGTAATTTAAGGAGCATGTCCAAGCAGAAGTTTTCCTATTGAATTTGGACTCAGTGAAAAGACTCAACAGGTCAAATTCCCAGTTGGGGCAACAGACAGAAACTTTCTACTTCACGTTGTGGCAAAAATTGTTGATTCAGTTGATGATTACTATGAATACGTCTTCAATGTCACGGTAAATCATTCTTATATTTCTCGGCACATAATCATTGCAAACATAATCTTCTTTTTGTTGCGATAAAATATTATGTTCCATTTAAACACATTTAAACAATGGGGAGCGGACCTGTTTTAATACTAAATGACACATTCACTATCACATTTTTGAAAATCTAATAAATTTGTTATATTTCCTTTTTCGATAAAATTAGAAAAACAATCGTAACTTCTGTCAATCGGAGTAAATTATAGACAATGTTTTATGAAACTTTGGTTTTGTGCTTCATATAGAGCCTCTTCTGGTATGACTGAGTACTCCTTTTATTTTTGTTTACACATTTATCTAATTATATGTAACACAGGATTTGTAAGATAATTACATATATCTTAAGTAAACTTTATCAATGTCTTATCAACAGGTGAATCCTCGGCCAGAGACAGTAACCTCTGTACTGGATAAAATCCAAAATGGAGGAGTGAATAATTTGAAAAACATCTCGAAGTACAGAAACTTTAGAAAGGGTGCAGCGATGGCTTTTGCTTTTTTCTCGGAGTTGAATGTCCACTCGATATTTGTAAGATTCAACTTAACATAGCAATTTTCATGTGATTTGTTGAAGAGTATTTAAAAACTTTTTGGGGATTTTATTTACAGTTAACCTTGTCTAAGTCAAATGTACCTAAGTATTAACAGAACACTTAAATTTAATAGCTAATTTATTCTATTTATAAATATTTTCCCAGCTAAGAGTTCAGTCAGGTGGTCCATTTGAAATATTGCAAAAGTCTTTGAAAAGTTTTTGATTTGATTTGATCTTTATTACCAATAATAAGTCAAATACTTAAATACACTGGGATAAATCATGAAATAAGGTGTTGCTGGTCGGCTGACACCTGAAGCTGCATGTGCCATCTTGAACAATAACATTGCTAATTGTACGTAGTACATGTATGAGCAAATGACCATGACTCTCACATTTAAATGGGTGCAATTTATACTTAGCAACATAGTTTGTTTTATTCTGAGAAAATATACAAACATTTAAAAAACTTGATTTAGACTGATATCTGTAGAAGATCTGTTAAGAAAATAAGTAAATAAGCAAAAACATTATGGATAAGACCAACGATATCAACTAATCAAGATACCTTTACTTTTCAGTATATACCAGATCCCAATTCCAATTCAACTCTAGAGGATATAAACAATGTAAAGGCTCAGGTAGGTTTTCTCTAACTGACACATCTACCACATGGGTGGGGTCTTTTACTTGCCCCAGCATAAACACCCACTATGAGGCACAACCTATTTAACATCTAATGGAAACCAACATCTAGCTTTGATATATCTGATGAAGGGTGCTTGGACCAGGATTCGAACACAGGACCTTCAGCAGAGCTAGCCACGCCAGGGCCTTGACCTCTAGATCACTCAGCTGCCTTAATTCACGCTTTTAACTACTTTACTATAACCAAAACTATTTTATTCCGTTTCCACCTAGTCGAACTGCTTGCCGAACTCCCACAAACTAGGAGTTAAGTATGGAGTTTTTCAGACATTGTTAAAGTTTGCAAGTAATCATCGCAGTTCATCACAGTTTGTCACAGTTCATCACAGTTCATCACAGACCTTCACAGACCTTCAAAGTTCCTGGAAGGCCACAACAATTTTTGAACATACAATTGGTCACAGATTTCCGTAGGCATGTTGTAGGCATTCAGAGAGAAAATCGCAGCTTATCCTAACACTTCGCTGTGCCTAATGAATAACATTCATAGGATTTTGTAGGTTATGGGTAGCTTAATGAGTTGTAATTATAAGGGATGACTTGGCAAACTGCAAGGAACTTTGCCCACTCACACTTTGTAAAAGTTCTTCACAAAATTCGCACCAGGTGGCAATGGGGCTTTACCATTGCAATCTAAATGAAATCATGACCAAAGCACCTAAAACATCAGTATACTCTGAAATAAGGATGATTTTATAAAATTCTACTCCAATGAAAATAGTGAAAATAGACCAGCACAGCATTGTTTGAGATAATCAGATTACTATACATTAAAAAATAAATTTGTGAAATTTGTACAGTATGTAAACGTAATCTTAGTTATTTAATATTTTATTTATCTTTTAGCTCAGGACAGAAATAATAACAAACCTGGCGACCTACCCAGTAAATGAACCAGAGGAACTTTTGCAAAGCACAGAAGTCATGAGGAGCGCAATGGCAGTGAAGGATCAGTTGCAGATCAATGCATTGGTGTGTAAAATAGATTATCAATAAATTGATTAGATCAAAATTCATATTGGTTTGATTGCTCTGCTTATACTATAAATGATAAATATCAGGCTTAGGACAATAAATGTTAGAAAAAAGTTGTATTCCAAAATTTCAGTTTGCTGAGCAATTTCCAGTTGGCACAATCAGGTTTCGGCCACTTATGTATATATATATATATATATCTTAAATCATACTCATCAAGGAAGGTATACATTTTAAAGGTGCACAAAAACTATAAAATCATTATCTCCGGTCTTCTAAGGCTATTTTTTAAGTCAGTTGGTCCAAAAATTAAAAAAAACATTTTTCATGATAGATAGATATATACTTAGATAGGTTTTTATTGACAGAGAGAGGTCAGTTCATATCAGCGGATCCAAAATCCTGGAAACAAATATTTTGCCTTATTTTTTTCAATAATTTTCTTTTGGTGAATTTTAGGACAAAATACCGACATGTTCCATATTTTCTTCCAGGCACATGGTTGTGATCTACAGCTTTTTCTGATGTATTTTTTGTTTTTTGCAGGAGACAGGAACAAATCGCTTGGAAAACTTAACGGATAAATTTCGATATTTCAAGGCAGCAGGGAAAGTTGAAAACATTGCAATGATGTCCAATGGTCAGTATATTAAATATCAATATTTCCACATAAAAAATCGTATTTCTATATAAATATTTAAATTTGTTACTAATTGAATGACTTGGAGCATATTCATCATTTTGACGTACAGATTTGGTTAGTCTCTCAGTGAAGTGCATGAGTGCAGCTGACTTTTTGCATCAAGAGGCTCTCAAACCTAAGGTAATATGTATATCCTAATTATTTTGATATCATCATCATACAGGAATATTGCTCAATGCCATCACATATAACTAAAGTAGAAAAATTCAGTTGGTGGAGAAAAGCCATGAGATATGGCTGCCATGGAAGGTCCCGTGTGATCAATTTTGGAATCTTTCGATCACGAAAAACATTACAAAAAAAGGTATAAAATACACGTCACTAACTTTAGATGTCTGAAGCTAGCAGGCCTTACCTCAAGCCAAAACTATCTGGACCTAACCATACATAATTTCCTAAGTTCAGGTATCAGTTGTATGGGCTAAGCAGTGAGGCAACAATAGACCCCACATTTCTGGTTCACATAAAATTAATTTTTGATTGTAATGGGACCATAATTTTAATAGAATTTTAAAGTTCTGGATTCCAGGGATAAATATGGAAAATCATAATGTTTTACTGTATCTGACAACTGAAACAGTTTCAATTGTGTTAAGTTTATTGTATGAACTTTGTTGGATGTAAACCTAGAAACTACCCAGTTTGAATCACTTCATTACACTTATGTATTTTTATGTCTATATCCTACTGATTCTTACTTTAAGACTCCACTGAATGCATCTCTGGACAACTCTACAGAAGCTGCAAACATTACAGCACAGGTACTGTCAGATATCAGTTCTATTTTTGGAATTTTACTCTAGTTGTAGTCTCAGATGCTTAGACAAAACTATCTTTGGTTGCAGTGATCCTATTTGAACCTGCAACCCTAATATTTTATAAAAACAAAGATATCTTAAAAAGGAACTGGTAAGACTCATAAGATCTGCATTTCAGCAGTTGTAGAGAAAATTAATAACACTAGAAGTATCTATTTTTCCTTGAAACTACCATAACTTCACTCCTTCTCAACATATTTACAAAATTGGGGCATATTCTAAAAGCACAGAATTGCAATAAGATATATAAGTCAGTGAAATTTTAGATCAATTATCCGCCTACATTCCGATCCTGTTTTATCCAGGGCTAGTTACTGGAATCAAACAATTTTTGTTCTAGGCCGAAGCACATACTGATATGTACATGTATGTAATGCATCATATTTACCACTAAAAATCTGACCTCTTGTAAAAGCCATCTTAGCACATATCTATATATTTTTTTTATAGGCTGAAAAAGAACAAAAAGCCCTGAAAGCAAAGGTAAGATTATACACATATCTATTTTTAAATACCAATAATACAATAGATCCTATTTAAGGCATTATGCAATTATACATTAGCCATTCAATATATCTTATTAGAAGTGACATGACTGACTCAAGTGTATCAACATAAAGCGTTGATTGTTTTTATATTACTCAAATTAATCCAAGCAAGGAGAGTACAGCAATTTGCAGCATATCACGCGCAGCATACAATACCAAACAAGTACCTGTTCATCATATTAAGAGGTGCCACTGATTATGGTATTGACTTCCAAATGAAAAGGTTTCAGGTTTGGCCACCCACCATGGCATGTTATGGAGGAACTGAGCACTCTTCACACAGATAATTCCCGGTCGAGCCTGAGACCTACCTATGAACCACGTATGGCAAAAGTAGCTATACGTGCTCACTCGTCACTCTGTTAATGACGTATAACTTCTTTCTGCTAGCGTACTTGTGGAAACAGTGGATAGCTTGCCAAACGTCCGTCAAACGCTCGCCAAACGCTCGCCAAACATCCGTTTTACTAGCATTCTACGAGAGGACTCGAGTGAATGGCGTGTATTTACAGATGGACAGTGGCTACGTATGGCTACGAACGTACAACGAACGTAAAACGAACGTACGTAGAACATACATAGAACGTACGTAGAACGTACGTAGAACATACGTAGAACGTACGTAGAACGTACATAGAACATACATAGAACATACATAGAACGCTTGCCAACTGACTCCCGAGGAATTTACGTAACTAATATAAACAATTTACTCTTAGAACGTCCGCCAAGGTTTTAAACAAGTTTAAAATTTTTTCCTCTCTTCACGTATGTTCGTGAGTGGTCAAGGCGACCAGGAGTGATCCACGAATAGGCGCTAGTATAGGTAAAAAGTTCGGTGAGTGAATCGCGTATGGACAAGGATGAGCAAGAGTAAAAAAAAATCTGTCCGTCTTATACATGATAGTGTGAACCCCCCTTAAGTTGGCTGTTTCATCCTTCATCTCATTGCCATGGTCCCTGCATGCCCTAATTAGCCCAACAGGTGCAGAAATACAGGACGTAAAGCCTTAATCCACCCACCCACCTACACACAGGTATTTGGATGGAGGCAGTGATAGTGATTGTCGATTGCTTAGCCCCTGTAGGTAATTACATATGACAGGTTGGCAGGGGGCCTAGCTCAGAGGTAGCGCTCTGGGCTTCCTACCGCTGGGTCCTGGGTTTGATTCATGGTCGAGCCTAAGTTGGATGGCTGATTCCTACTTCGTCTCATTGCCATGGTCTCTGCCTGTCCTAATTAGCCCAACTGGTGCAGAAATACAGGACGTAAAGCCCTAATCACACACACACACACATATGACAGGTTGAATACATCCAAACAAGTTGAGAAAGGCTCAAGCTTGAGCAGGCCTGCCAAGGGTGTATTGTAAAGTTTGTAGAGTATGACATTGTCCTTCACACAACTGAAGACTGCATGCATTTACATTTATAGATCCAAAATGTGATGAGAAGTGTTGTCAACGTTGTTCACAATATAACTAACAGCTTAGCAGAGGATATGAAACCAGGAGATGGCCCTCAGTCAATGATCTTTGATGAAGTTACACTTATAGTTTCCATGGCCCTTACATCAGAAATGGGGAATGAAACGATTAAAGTCACCAAGCAAGGATCAGTGAAGTTTGGAAATATGACAAAATTGCTTGGATCAGCTACACCGGCTTGTTTGGAGTCTCATGTAAGTGTTCAGAATTAATTGATATATTTATTTTTCTAATTATTCAATTATTTAGTTTTTGTAGTAAAACAATAACGAGCTACAAAATAATGATAATTTTTGGCAATCTAGATTTAACACACTAAAATGTATTATTTTGAGGTTTTGAGATAGTTCAGGTCTTACATTTTGCTTATTTCATTATATCTTGATCCATCACTACATGATGGCACTTGACAGTACTAATAATTAAGTGTAGCATCATTTGATTCATATAACTATATATCATATAAGTATTGCTATACATCTGTGCTTCCTGTGTTTCCAGATGTTCTTTACATCTATCAACCCTTTCATATATGGCAATGGCAGTGACAATCATGTAAACAGCAGTGTATTGGACATTGCGATGTTAAATTGTGACCACAAAATCCCGAATAACACAAAAACCAGAAGAAAACGAGCCACCTCGACTCTTGCATTACAAGCGAAGGCAGCATATGATGTCTCTTTGATCCCAACAAAACTCCCAGAGCCAATAATCATCGCCAATAAATCAGGATACGACAAGTTTATCATACATGAACTGAATACCACAGAGCCTCTGAAGCCCGTACAAGTTTTCCTCAATCACACCCTCAATGTTCCTTTAGAAGTATACATAGGAATCAATGAAAAACCAGATGAAAATAAAAACTTCAAGAATTTTGTTGTCAACGGATCACTTGCTATATTCATCTCGGTCACAGATATGCAGAACATATTCAATGAATCTACTAACGGGACAGTATATGTTGCTATAAGAAATTCAGGTAATTTTTTTTTTATTAAACTGAAGTTTCTCGGACAAATTATTATGTTTTCATAAATAAATTTTGCCTACTGACAGAAAATTGGATGTTATCATCACAATTATTGTAGTATGTGTCACCAGGCATTTTGCACATTGGGGGGCAACTGGTCATAAAATGAACTTCCACTAATAGAGAAATACATAATATTAAATTATCAATATATACAATTTGTACCACCCACCTGTGCAATTTAGTATTATGTGCGCCATTGTAAAAGTACTCATATACCACAGTGAGCAAGCCATGCCACACTGCGATTGGTAGGCAGCAAAAAAGTGGGCATGGCCTGATGTCTCCAGCGCAGGCAATTTTAATGATCTGACTCACTAATACGTTTTATTTATTGACTTTGTCAATTTCTATCCAATTTTCAAAATTCAAACATTTTTTCAGAGCTTCTTGACCAATCCATCTATTTGGCCTAACTTTTGAGACGAATTGTAGATATAGCACTATTTTTCAGTGAATCGTAATCAATGAAAATGACCAAATTGATACAATAAAAATATTTGAGTTCAGTGGTTCAAAACAATTACACAATGGTTACATTGTGAGACATGTGATATGTACACCCTCAAATGTATGTACAAAACTCGGCCTATCAGCCTGGTTGTACATTGACATTTTCGGGTGTACATATCTTCATGTCTCACATGTAACCATTGTATATATTTGCATAATATATAATTATTATACTTAATTTTTCCATTGTGAATCTTTTCCACGTACTATTGTTTGTATTGTAAAAATATACTGTCTGCATAACCAATTTCCAACCCTGCACTCACCCCTCAAACTCCCAAAATAATGCAAATACAATTTTGAATTGAATTGTTTTTGTATTTACCATATGTTCACATTGTCAGCAAATGTCCTAATACCATGACAATCCACAAATAGCGCATCTAGATGCACATTGGAAGGTGGCGAATTTCGACGATTGTGGCAAATTTAAGTGATTCCGAGTGTAACATAAAATTCCATAATTCATTTATTTGAGTGATACCAAGACATATTTGTAGAATACACATGGTTCATGATTCATAACTAAAATACATTCCATGTGAACATTCCATTATTTTATATTGTAATATTTCAACTTTTCAGAATGCCCAAATTCGCCAAACTGTGGGGATGATGTCGGGATGTTAAGCTACTCCCTGAATCTTTATGAGCTGGGATGTCAGAGCTGGGATGTAAAAGCTGAAGAATGGAACTTGATGCCCTGCAAGGTATAGATTTAATATTACTGTGTCCATTTGCAAAGAGTGGCCACCTACCATATACGGCCTCTTCCGAATCTCAAAATGTTCATCCCAAACGGCCATCCTTACATGCTGTCAATGGAAAATGGAGTGACAGTGTGTCAACTCTCACATTATGTATTATCTCACTATGTGAATTCACCACATTGCTCTATAGGTCAACTAGGTCAATTACTGCTCCTGTGGATTTCAAAGTAGCGGTGAACAAAGTAGTTCTGTAAATTTACCTGAATCTGGCATTATTTCGAGTTGTCATGTATATAGTAAATTGTCGCCATTTGGACTCTAAAAGCATTATGTGATTTACGCTTCAGAAATATTAGTTCATAATTCTCATTCACATCACAGTTGCTAGATTTTAACAATTTAAATTCACTATGGTGTCATTGGTGTGGCGATTGTTTGTTTTGCTTGTATATTTCAAATATCTATTTGTACACAAATATAGAGTTTACAAAAAAAAAGACGAGGCTTATCTGGTTGGAAACCTTACAGGCAATTTACATCAAATTCAGAGAACTAAGTTATTATACAACAAAATAATTGGTGGAATTATTGACTGCAGGTAACCCTGTAGCAAATATTCACCTGCTTCAGATCTAAATGGCCAAATTTGCAATTCCCTTTGTTGACCGCTTAGGACAGGTTCGACTATACTGAATGCAAATTAGTGATATTACTGAATGTAGATAATAACAGAGCAGTTGTTAGGCTATGACAAATAATACAGGCGTCAATGGTATTGCAATAAATTAACAGAATGCCTAATAAGGATCAAAGAAGGAAAAACCTAATCAATTATTAAATAAACTTTATTTTCATCACAAAAAAAATACAGATTGATCAGGAATCCAGTCCAGAAAAGGTCATCTTTAAATCGAACCTGTTTGGAAGTTTAGGGACGGGACTTTTCCGGGCTCCGAATAAAATTGACTTTGGGACAGTCTTCAATGACCTCGGAAAAAAGATTGTAGAAAATATGCCTGTTGTAGCTACTGTTATTGGAGTGATATTGTTATATTTTGCTGGGCTTGTGTGGTGCAGGCATTTAGACAAGGCTGATATTTCAAAGGTGAGGATTCGAAATTAAAAAGAAATGTTGTCAATCATTGTAATGTTCAATTGTAATTAAATCTCAACATAAAATGTCAAAACAAAGCTCTACCCTAATATTAATATTTACATATATTTACCATTGACTAGGACTGCTAATAAGACTTGCTCGAAAAAATTTATTTTTCAATACTAAGACCTGGTACCAAGAGAATCTATTTAGAATTTTCCATTACAATTGTTTCTATATCATAAAATTTTTTACTTTTGTCCTAAAGCCAGTAATTTTTCACACCGCAAATAGCTTTAATTCATCAACTGTAGCACTGATAGTCCATTGTTTATTTTGGAGTAAAGTCAGTTTTATTTTTGCATTTTATTTTTTCGTTTTACAGTGGGGAGTTATACCTCTCATAGGCAATGTCATGGATACTGGTTATGAGTACGAGATACACGTTTACACAGGATTTGAACGTAATGCCCAGACCGACTCGAAGGTCTTTATTACTGTGTATGGATCATTTGGAACTACTGGAGTCAGGGAATTAACAGATATGAACAACAGAAAGGTCAGCGAAGACTGTTTTTCTACTCAACATTACATAGTTAAATTTGCAGCACTCTCAGATAAATGATTTTTTGGACAATGTAATCGCCTCAGTGTATGTCCCCAAAATTACATTTCCCACACGTTTGACAAATTTTTCAGGCACACTTATTGAAAACTGTAAAGCTACAGAATACTTTTTCGACAGCAACACCTGATATTCTGACCAATGATATCTCTCACCACCCACCATATTTAATTTTCTTGGATTACCTTCAATGCATAAGTAGACAACTTAAATTAGTCAAATATATAGAATAAACACAGCAACAGCTTATGAAAATTTAAAAACTAGCCTCCAAGGTTTAAAGAATAGTACAAGAATAAATAGCGCTCTATCCCATGATGCTAATTAATACAATCTACAACAATTTCAATGCAATAATTTCTGATATTCATTTAAAAAAAACTTCTTGTCTTGTAAAGTTTAATAAATACAAACACAAAAAGATTCAGTGAGTTACACATGGAATTAAAGTCAATTGCACACAAAGATAACTTTGTGTCAAACTTAAAGCTATTTCCAAACAAAATCCAATTGATAATACAAGACAGATCAACTTTAAAACTTATAGCAGAATCTTAAAAAAATCATTGATAATATAGCAAAAAGAAATGAATACTGTAACTGTTAAACCAAATACAAATGTGATATTAAAAATAAATTGGCATTTTATAAATGGTAAAAAAGCAAAAAGAAAAAAAGAACAACCAGAAAGTTTATTAGAGAAAGGGCATATTTCTCTCTGACCACAAAATTTTATACAGAAATAGGCAAAATTAGCACTAAGTATTTATCACTCCAGTGGTATGTCTTTCACAGATTATCTAATCATGCCTGCTACTTCTAGTTTCAGTTTACACTGTTGTTAAAGCCATAAATATTCTGAAATTGAAGTCAAGTTATGGAATAGATGGTTTTTCAAACAAGCTCCTTAAGTATGTAAAATATGAAATTTCTTCCCATTTCAGCAAAATATATTAATCAATGTATCGTATCTGGAATTTTTGCTGATGCCCTCAAAATGGCAAAAGTTATCTGATTGATCAGATTACTGATTGATTTTCTAATATGCTGTACTCCAGTCAATATAACTTTCGCAAAATACATTCTACTGAAATGGCTGCAATAGTTTAGTTGAAAAGATACAAAGAAAAATGGATAAAAATGAATTACCTATAAATATATTCCTTGACCTCTCCAAAGCCTTTGATTATGATATTCATCCAAAAGAAGGCACTAAACATAAAAAGAAACAGCAAAGACAATGAACAGACTAGTGGACTATTTAAAAACTTATAATTCTTAAATATAATGATCTCTACACCCTCAATATTTATAAATTTTGGTTACAATATATCAACAAAATGATTCCTTCCCATCTAACTGAAGTATTGTACAACCCAATTACTCCTGATTTTCCTTATGAAACAAGAAGGCAGAGGCAATATCACTTTCCAAGGGTATAACAAAAAAATATTTGCAAAACGAAGATTAGGCTACATGCTTTAAACAATATGGTGGACAGAATAAAAGAAGAATTCTTCACTCATAGTCTGCAGCTGGGTGGCCTAATGGTTAAAGTTTCCAGAAATGATGGAGAACAATGCAAGTTTACTTGACCATGGTGTGTGGTGTGTTTCTTTATGCATGTCAGACATGTATATCCCATTAAAAGTGAGTTATAACAACTATTTATTCCAATCAAACCATGACCGTTGTAGGTGGCAAGAAACATCACGGTCGTATATTTTCTGCTTCCCACGCATTGGCTGGCTGCTCAGTGCTCATGAATGTTAATGAGCTGTGAGTGAAGGCTGCCAGAATTTTAATCTCTCTCTAACCTGTACTATTTGCAAAAATAAACTGAGTCTGAGTGTGTTACAACACGATTCAACAACCACTACATAGAGGTTGGTCACTGTCCTGATATAAAAATATCCTTCTATTTATGGTTAAAGGCAGGAGAAGACAGATGGGTATGAATTTGAGAGAAATGTCGTTTATATTTCTCCCGCATGATGGTGTGGTCTAACTGTTGAAGTGCTCACTTGCAAACTGCTTGGTTGTGAGTTTAATTTCCCGCCATAGAACTTGGTAGATTGTCTATGATATCATGGTAGAGTGCTTAGCCCCTGCAGGTAATTGTGAAAGGGACTGTATACTCCCCATGGAGAAAGGCTAATGCTTGAACAGGTCTGTTGGCCAGTTCAGTAGTTCAGCTTTGAAAGTAAATGGCAGAAATGGTGCAACACCAACTGCCTTTATCTTAGTCACTACATTTTACCTCAATGTCATAAATTCCATACTAATGTCTATAACGTCTTAAATTGTTCATCATTTCAGAACTTTGGGAGAGGTGAATGCAGTTCATTCTTACTCAATTCTTCTCAAGATTTGGGAAAATTGTATGCTGTGAAAGTCAAGCATGATGGAACGGGAGGAAGTTGGTACCTTGCAAAGATTATAGTGGTTGATCGATTCAGAGATCATTGGTAAGGATCAATATGAATTGCAATGTCTTATTGTCATATAATATATTTCATAAACTTAGATACTAAATTCCAGAGGACATGTAAATCAAGGACTCTCTACCATAATCAATACCTAATGCAGCCATGAATGACCTCTCAAGTTGACATGCGGTGAAAATAATATTACACACCATAAAATTTTGAATACATTATTTAGGTACAATTTCACATGTGACAACTGGCTAGCAGAAGACAAGAATGATGGTCAGACAGAAAGAACACTGGATGTGGCAATAATGGAGTCATACGTTAATGCTGGTGCATTGATGAGACAAAACGCTTCAAGAAAACTGTTTGACGATCATCTTTGGTTATCCGTGGCTTACAGAAAATCACGCTCACGGTTCACTCGTACCCAGAGATTGTCATGTTGTGTTGCTTTGCTGTATTTGACTATGATCGGGAATGCAATGTGGTACCAAGCACCGGACGAAGGTGGTCAAGCACCCCAAGTGCTTCATCTCGGACCGATTTCAATTTCAGTTGACATGCTTGCCGCTAGTATTTACAGCAGTTTGGTCGTAATCCCACCAATAATGTTGATCACTTTCTTTTTCACTAAATCTCGTGATAAAGCAAAAGACAAGCCGCAGAGAGAATTACAACAACTGTACCACTCATATCATTGCAAAAAAGCAACAAACGGACCTCAACCGCTTCCACCGCAAAAGAGGAAAGAACCATTTTCTTTGCCACACTGGTGCATCTACCTCGGATGGGCTTTAGTCTTTCTCAGTGTTGCTGCAGCAGCCTTTTTCACCATCCTATACAGCTTCCAGTGGGGTGGGGTCAAGTCTACAGGATGGCTCATTGCGTTCGTTTTGTCATTCTTCGAATCTGTTCTCATCGTTCAACCTGCTAAGGTAATCTTATTCATCATTCTCATCTTCATGCTATATGAATCTGTCCATAGCTTAGGTGCATTTTACATGTCAATTTAGACAGAACATTCCAATGAATAATGTACCTGCTTATTTCATATACATAGATTAGTTATCTTAAGATATAATTTCTTGTCACCAGGTGATGCTGGTAGCCATGATATTTTCACTGGTTTTCAAGAAAGATGTTGACATGGAGGAATACAAAGAGCATTATGGAGAGATGCAAGATTGGTATGACATCTACAATGACAAAGGTTGGTTGGTTACAAAACAAAGTCCTAGTCATAATTAGGGGTGGGGGATAATTCTAATTCTAAATCAACTGGGTTACCCCCTGACAAATGTGCTGCTTGGGTCACTGAAAAAGGAAAAATAAATTTATTGTGATCATATTAATTAGGTGTTACCCCTCTGTACATAGGCCTGGAAGTTTCTTGGTAATTACTGCATCGTAAATACCGCGTATGTTGATTGTGAACTAACATTACGTACCATTTGGTTCCTGTGCATAATATCCTTTAAAATGAGTACCATTGATATATATATTGTTAAACTTTCACTATCAGCTCCAAGTTCAAACCTAAGGGAATTGTGAACTCTTTGATTGACCAGTGGCACTACTGGCACATTATTCATCATCATATGATTTCATTTTAATTTGAAATAAGATCCTTGGCCAGCATTTCAAGTTTTCTAATGAATGTGAGACACAAATTAGCTCACCAGCAAATTTCTTGAGGTATTTTCTCAAGATGGAGTTCGATCAAGACTATTTTTCTACCTTTGGGAGTTCTAATAAATCCAGCCATGAACATCACTATGTCACAAGATATATCTTAGAGACTTAAAAATACTCCATCTGACATCCACATCTACTCCTGGCTTCTGATGTATTAGTCAAGATATATTATATGCTTCTTAGTATCATATAAGACTGCAGCTCTGATGAAATCTCCTGAGCATTATGTTAGACAGTGTACATATAATTTTATGGCTAGGATTGTTGCCAGTGCTAGCTGATGGGTTGAAGCAACAAAAGGGACATCCCTTTGAATTTGGAAAAGGACAGGGTGGATATCCCAGCTCAGCGGAAACTGGAAAGTGTGCCAGTGGGGTGGGGTCAAGTCTACTGAGTGTATGGAAAGCTATCGTAACATTATTACATAAATTGAATTTATAGAGGTTTCAACAAGTTCAGGAAAGTTGCATTAGAGCTAAAAAGAAACAAGGTTCAGTAGAATGAAATATAGGAGTTGTCTAAAGACAATCTCAGCAAGAAAGTAATGGCAAATTTAGATAGATAGATAGATAGATAGACAGATAGATAGATAGATAGTGTTGAGAGGCAGAAAACAAAGGCCTTGATCAGCTGAAGAAATTTGATGGTTCATTCACTAAACCAAGTTAGGTAGATGATTTCTTAAAAACACAAATAATGTACCTTGAAAGAAATCTGCCATGCAAAAAAGACTTCATTACTATCCCTGAAGTTGTTGCCTATATTTTGCAAGATAGAAAAAACCAAAATGATAAGAACTCGCCAGAAGAAGAACATGGTGCAAATCTGAAGACCTAAATGTTCTAATAGAATAACTACTATGGAAGACTTCGCAAAAGCTGATGATCATTTCAATGTAAATATAAAAACCTGGTACGTAAATATCGATATAGTGTAACTCTCGACATTTTCAGAACCATTTAAACTCATTTCACATGATTCTTGTTTGTATTCATTTTGAAGATCTTTTAAAAGCTGGATTTAATGGTGCTATTTTCTTCAGTATCCAGTCAAGTCTGACCTAATGTGGTGACCATGAAGTATTCAAATATACTTTAAAAGTTCCGAAACTTCAGAGCAGGGGGGTAGCAGACTTCAAATTTTTTTTCCAACTATTTAATTTTCATTTTGGATCATATGGCATATCTTAGTGGTGTAACCTAATGTGAATATAGAAAACAATAAATTAACCCCCACCCCTATCATTATATGACACATTTATCCATGGGTGATACTAGCCCCAATACAGACAGAGAGTAAAGACAATATGTATGACGAAAGTACACATTTTTAATCTTCAAAAATACCCACCATATATGATTGCACAATGAGACCCGCCACAGTTGCACAATGATGTCAAATCATCATATTGTTGACACAAAGGGACTTGTATATATACAGACATTGAATAGAATATCATCTGAATAATATAAAAATTTTGCTTACAGAGCCAAATTAGGTTTACTAATGCTTGGTAACATTTTTCTTCCAGAAATTTGCAAAATATCGAACAAAATGGCAAAAGGAAAAATCACAGATGAAGATGTCAAACTCAAACGACTCGACAGCAAAGTTTCTATGATGTTGCGAGAAATATTTGCAAATTTTCTCATTGTGTTTGTTATGATGTGTGTGGCATACATCAGTCATGACCAAGACATGTTTCGACAAAATTACAACTTGAAGTCTGTTTTCGTAGAAAAGGCTTCTGAACAGGTAAGACTGCTACCAATTAAATTGGTACTTACACTATAGATATACTCACATTAAAGGAGATTTTGGAGACAATATGGGGAACTACGTACAGGTCCTTTGTTTGATGATGTAATCAAACAATCAGGTCATTGTGTGCATTGATGATGTCAAAAGATAGATAGAAAGAGAGATGTTTTATTTTCAAAAGTAGTTAAATTTCTTGATTCATCACATAGAAAAATTTGCATACACAGGTAACTTATGCAGGAAACTCTACCTAGTGTAGTTACACAGTATTGTAGAGCTTCTTAACAAAATTGGAAAAGAGTAAAATAAAAGTAAAATACAGGTGTTACAAATCAAAAATATTTCCTAATAATAACACAATACACTAGAATATAGCAACTATGAATCCCTATCTGATGACAGCCTAGGGCTTACATAATACACAAACTAAAATTGACCAGAGAGCCCCTTATTCTTAACTCTCATTAATTTCATACATTTGACCCTTGCAATGTGAAATATATAACATTCTTGCATTTGTAAAGTGTTTTTAGCTAATCTCTGGTTACTCCCCTACACCCCAATCAATGACAGATTTAATTAATCTCTTAGAAAACTGCACCATTTGACGAAAATAAATGTAAATTAACATATAACTACAATTTAAAGGTTAACTAGAATGGATGAATGAATGAATAAATTTTACCAGCATGTAGAGGTTACAAAAGACCTATATGTCATGTTGTGCATCTATGTAAATTGAGACTGCGCATGTTTTGTGAAAACGTTTGTCAAAGAAGTTTTCAGCGTGAAAAATCAATCAGGCCTATCTATTACCTAAAGTATTTGACTTATTTAAATTTTATTTTATTGAAGGTAAAGCACATATACAATGTGTGGCCATGGGTGGAACAAGATCTACTACCCAATCTGTATTTCACGGAAAATTACAATAGTAAAGCTGTATCATCCTATGATAACACATTCATTTCTGACACAATGGCAATACGGTTCGGGACTCCTCGTCTCAGACAGTTACGCATTGCTCCAGGTAAGATACCCATTAATTTCAAAGTTAATTCGCAAACTAAATATGAAATTAAAGTCCACATCACTAACTATTAAGAACAAAGTTCACATACAAAGATGTGCTGGATGCCTAATGTGGGTGCCAGGGTCAAGTGGGTAAGGTGTTGGACTCATATGTGCAAGGTCATAGTTTCAAAACCCAGCCAAGAAATGAAGGAACTGAGCAGATCCTGTGGGAGCACCCTGGTCTGGTGCCAATGGTTCTATTAAACTGGAGGAAGTATTGTGCTGAACTTTTTGAAATTAAGAATTAATGATCTAATAAAAACATGGCAAGTTTGGTTTTGCATTGCATCAATTTTTTTATATATAATTTCAGAGAATTGCGATATTCCTTTTTGTATGAGACTAAGAACAAAACGCTGTATTCCATGGCATATCACATCAAAAGGGGACAAGAAGGACTACATTTCAGAATGGAGAATTCCTTCAAATACAACAAAAGAGAATATGACCTTACTTACAAAAGTCCAGAATGCTTTCAAATACCAGAGTGGTGAAGATTTGAAGACTTTGCCTTACTGGGCTAACTTCGAAACATTTCCAGGGGGCGGTCATGTAGCAAATTTGGGAAAGATGAAAAATGAAGCTGATGATGTCGTTAATCAACTCAAATCAACTCAATGGATTGATGAAAGAACAAGAGCCTTATTTGTGGAGTTTAATGTATACAACGGCAATACAGAGTTATTCACTCAAGTTATACTCTGTTTCGAATTTCCACCGATTGGAGGTGTAAACACTTGGCATACTTTTAGTACCATTCAGTTATACCGTTATAACGGTGCCATCGGACTGTTTTCATTAATCATGGAAGTTGTATCGCTTATAGTTTTTCTTGTTTTAGTCATCCTCTGCATTAAAAATATCATTACGGATCACTCCACATATTTCAAAAGCTTTTGGAACTGGATACTAATGATCACTTTAGTGATTTATGCTGCTGCCGTTGTTGTTTATGCAATTAAAACTAAGTGGACTATAACTACTGTTGAATACATGATGAACAACAAAGGTAAGTATAATGTCGGTCTTTAAATTTACATTGATTTTACGGCCCATTAGTGATCAATTATGTGTACATTGCAGACACCGCATGTCCGCTCTTAATTTGCTTTGTACACGTACATGCCAATACAAGCAGACATTGACTTTTAAGTAATCAATTTCATACATCCATTAGTGTTAACAAGTTGTAATGTATATGTATAACATAAGTACTTCTCCAGTGCTTTTTTTATTACCTGTTTACACAAATTACATTTATCTCCGAAGCCACTGTTAAAGTAGTCAGAACCACTTAAATGTGCACGCATCTCAATAAATCAAATGCATTATATCAGAAAAAATGGATGAAAGCTTTACTACTAGGGCTGTAAACTGGTTCTCGATAGACTGTTTGAACCGGTACAGTGATACAAATTGGTTATTGATAATTGTTAATCATAATAATACAATTAAATGATCAGCAGATTGGCATTTTTTAGCAAACAAGATACCAACTAGTCAGATGTTCCAGTGATTTTGAAGAAAATCATACGCTATTCTTATTACATAATAGGCATAACCCAACAGTCCAAAGTTACTCAAAACTTAGTTTATCAAATTTAATTTTCTCTCTTTCAAAAGTATGAGTTGTATTTCTTTTATCATTGACATATCTTAATGATACAGATCATGATAGATGTCATATCTATTTACCATGTTGTGATACGTATCGTATCGTTTTAAAGGTGTACACTGTACAGCCCTTATGGGGAGAGAAAGTACCAGAGGACCCTGCCACCGAAGCAGATAATGCACAATTAGATGATGTCATCATTTAATGTACACATGAATGACTGATTAGATAATGGCATCAAACAATAGTTATCTGCCTTGGTGGCACTGACCTCAGCAGATACTTTTCATCCACATTACGACTAATCCTACACACCAAATTAATTTATATCTTTTTCCATTTCAGAGAAAGCAGTAAGCTTCCAACACGTTACAATGGGTGACCAAGTCTTCATGTGCCTGTTTGGTCTTGTGATATTTTTGCTAACTCTCAAATTCTTACACATCTTGAGGTTCAACCACACAATAGCAGTACTTACCCAAGTGTTGGCAGTATCTGCAAAAGACTTGCTGGTGATGGCACTAAATATTATGATCATAGTCATAGCATTTGCTGCATGTGGACATACGTTATTCGGTCCACACTTGTCAGGATACAAAGATTTAGCAGATACGCTGACGACGTTATCAACAAACTTTCTCGGACATTTCGATTTCTCCGAAATATCACAAAACACAGGCACACCAGGAGAAGTATTCATCCTAGTTTACCTGCTCCTGATGATATTTATTGTTATCAACCTATTCATCACTCTACTTTGTACATTTTTGGATGCAATCAGAAGCGACGAATCAGTCGTTCCAAAAGACCACGAAGTCGCCGACCATTTTCTTCACATTTTACATGGATTTGTAGTGCCAGAAGCGCTGAGTGAAAAACGTAAATCTGGCAATGGGAAATCGAGTAAAAATTAGGCAATTTGATGGACCACCCATTTAAATGGAGCCTTTAGAAAGAACTATAACTTAATTGAGAAAATAAAATAAAATTTAAGAAAGTGTTAATTGTGTGACATTCAAGGATAAATTACTGCACACATGTCTTTTTTCATGAGAATGTTAATAACACAGCTGCCCTCTTCTGAATGGCAATGAAAGATGGACCTCTAACAATATACTAGATGGTCAGTTTGAGCTGATATAGTAATATAACTGCAGAAATAGTGAGTTGTTTTTGTTTTTCAAAATATGTGAATGCGGTATCATAGTGTCTAAGTTTGAACATAAACAATATAGTTTGTGATAACAGATCCCAGAACTACTTGATTTTGTCTGAGGATTTTTCTGCAAGACATAAAGCCTAACTCTCCTCTTCTTACTAATTTTGCTTTTCAGACATAGTAGGGCAAACCTAACTGATTCCATAAATATAATTTTCTGGGAAATAACAGAAAACAACTAATGATAAGATGTCAAATATACAATAAAATGTCCTAAAAATACTGCTGCTAGGAAGTACTTTGCTTCAGCCAATCAGAGTCAAGGGTGGGATTATTTCAGCCAATATAATTGCAGTATTCGGTCATAGCCACCTGGTGGAAATACAGAGAACCTTCCGTGAAAATCCACTATGACCAACACTGTACTGGGCTCTGTCCCATACCTAACGCAGACGTGGTCAAGGTTATCACGATTCTGGAGTTAGGTTCATGACAATATTCTGTCATCAAAAAGGCCGTAGGAATTATATCTTCAGTCCCCCCAAGGATGCCTACCTCTTTTAACTTAATTAAAGATTTTCAACTTGTTTAAAAATTATCAATATATACCAGCAACTTTTATGTTTAAATACCACAAAAGGCAATTGCCACAGCTACGCTTTGATCTATTCACAATACATAACTATAACACTCGTCTTTGTTAAAAATGCAATTGAGTAATTCTGATATTCAATCAAGAACAATGCATTTCATGGGAGTAACTTTTTAAAAACATGTAAACAAAGTTTTGCTTTGCAAGTTTCTGTTATGAATGCTTATAGGGCACTTTCATTTGTAATAATTATTTACTGTTTATATACATAGGAACATTTGTTGTGTGATATGAATATAATTCTTTCACAATTGTAACACGTGATGATATTAAGCACTCTCCATTCAATTGTACCCATACTGATCAAGTTTGGAGCAATTTCAATGTAGTCTATTAGCTATAAGCTGAAAAACATTTAATTGTATTTATACGGTTTGTAAATGGCAATATATCCATGTAAAGCGATTACATCCATTGTAACAATGTATTTATCTTTGTGTGTATTTTATTATATTTTATGGCAATAAAGGCAAGTTTGCAATCTCCAACATAATGTTTAACCTAACTAAAAGTCACGCTCTCCACACACGATAGCAAGTTGGCTCAATACTATATCGAAGATGCACCCAGTGAGGCCCTTTTCTGTTTGGGGTATTAGCTGTGACTATTAACAAGAATATTCTTTTAAAAAAAGAATATACTTGGTGTTGTGTGTGGAATAGAAATCCTGCCAAAATTTTCTATAAATGACACACCATTAGAACCGAGATACAAAAGCGCAACTTACAAATCAAATTTAGTGAAGATCTGACCAGTAGAAGCTGAGAAAAGTTTGATTATAGTACAAATTCAGGCCTGGCAAAATCCCCCTCCCGGCGGACGATTTGTACGTAGCAAAAAAATCAATTGCACAGCCCTATTTTGCACTCTTACCTGGAGACCCTATGTGCCTGTGTACCCAAGATCAAAATTCCATAATTCAAATGAGGCATAATTACTGACTTGTAAGTGGTTTCAAGATCAGAATCTAGATTATTGTCAAATCTATCTGAAGTGCAGCTAATTTTAAGTTCAGTTTTCCGTTTATCACTGGCTTCAGGAGAAGTATTGCAAATTTTGATATATTTGGCTGGATTGGGGGCACAGTGCAAGTAGTCCAAGGTTGCAAAACAGGGCTGGTGATCTGAAATATTTTGCAGCAGTACCCAAGCTGTGGCATGAGGCCAATTTCTTGAAATTCTTACAAAAATATTATCAATTAATGTTGCACTAGTATCTGTGATACGGGTGGGGCATGTAATTTTAGGAATATCGCAGTTTTCAAAGTATTCATTTACAAGTGGTTTTTCATGAATTTTCAATAGATCGATATTGAAGTCCCCAGTGATGACAGTTTCATGGTTATTGTGTTAAAGTGAATTCATGATTCGTGACACATCTTCAATAAATTTATTATAATTAATTGAACTTTCTCTTGGTGGTCGATAAATATTTGCAATGATAATCTTTTGAGATGTTTGGTCATCAATGGAGACTTCAATAAAGATGCCATCCCAGACTTCAGGGTTGTCATTTATATTCAATACTTGAAAGGATAGAGAGGACTTAAAATAGATAGCAACTCCTCCATGTGCACTGCATGACCTACCTCTAGATATGAGGTTATATCCATCGATTTTCAGGAGCGATAGATAAATCAGCATCAGCGGTGAGCCAGATTTCTTGCAGAAAAATAGCAGAAAACTGAAATTCAGATTTGAAGCTGTTTAAGTATACGTTAATTCATGAAATTTTGCATTTAAAGGTTGACAATTAAGACTAAGCACACTGAAAACATAATTCTTCAATTTAAGTATGTTAATAGCTGTATCGGAGTCATAATAGAGAGAATGCTGATATAATGAGGGAAAATCCTCATCCTGTTCATTAAGTTCACAATTATCAATTAAATATACAAAGGAACTATGTGGTATACTCATTATGTGAATAGTTTCATCAATATAACATTATGGCTGACGATAAGTAAGCGTTTGATGGTTGGCATAAAGATAAGAAGTGTTGAATGATGATACTTGCAGGAGTTTCCATATGATGAACTGAATATGAGATGTAACAAGCATGGAGAAACAATGAGCAAATGTATCATATATTTTAATATCAATGTATTATTCATATTAGGTAAAGACCATGTATGACCTAAGAAAACTAAATAAATATAATAATGACTAGTGTAAATAATTAAATTTAATTTGAAAACCGATAAATCTTGATCATGTTCAGTTATTACCAGCACTGGTGTGGGAGAAATTGCTTAACACAGCAGTTTGTCAGCAGCCATTAGAACATCAATAATAGCTAAGTGATAAATGACAAAATTTATCAGTATGTACATAGATTTCAGTACATACAATTTACAAACAAAAACATATCAATATAAGAATACGAACCGACCTGTTTCATGTGGTATATATAAACATGAACAAGTAACACACTGAATAGTAATGGACTTTAATTGACAGTTAAGAGATAGGTAAACAATGGCAATGCTTAGGTAAACAGCTATAGAATCCTGCTGTAAACATCAAACAGACTTTGATGATCAGTCACAAATGTACACAGGATTAAACGAACTTAACTAGTCCATGTAAAATAATATAATATATAAGAAACAGCAATTATGTCCAGAATTAACGTTTTTCAGGGGAGACAAAGTACATTAGACTGTTCAGTTCATCAGAGTGTGAGTCCAGTTCTTTACATATTTGCATTATAATGTTGCCCATTAGATTTTTACCAGTCCATTTGTCTTTGCACAGCACTTGTGGGCTGGATAAAGGCATCCCAATGCCCCATGTAGAGTTCATGGTAGCTTCTCCAATGTCCTTAGGGTCAGTCTTGAGTAATTCATCACGTACTCTTTGTGTTTTGGTTGACCTCGGCTCTGACTGCAGTTGTCATGACTCTTTCAGCATGTGCCATCCAAGTTGCATCATTGTACCCCTACACCTGTTTGCCAAGTCTACAGTATTTAAGTGGGTCATCTGCCTGCATGAACAGAGTCTTCGAACAAACAGAGCCTTCTGGCACTGAAAATATTTCTCTGTACTGGTAAAAGGCTTGTTGTTAACCATGAAGGGTGAGTATGGCATTTTTCTGGGACTGAGAGAGGTGGGCAATTTACTCAGTTCATCAACAGAGAACAACTTGTTATTTAGCATGAGCTTGTCACCCCTTAGACTTGTTTGATGTCAGAGTTCAGTTGCTTTTTCTGCTGCAGTGCATCTCTTAGGAAAGGGTAGAGCGTCTTACGTTTCTCTTCAATCGCAACAGGATAATCTTCTGATACCCATTTATTTGTGCCCTTCAGATTGACCCTTTTGTGCCATACGATTCCTCTATACTTGGAAAAGGAAAATTTTGCTATGATGGGTCTTCCCTGATTGGGCTTGTAAGGTCCCAATCTATGCACACGTTCCAGCTTCATTTGGTCAACATTGAGTATTTTCATATCATTTTTCAGAAAATTTAAGAATGATTTCTTACAGGCCTCCCAGGATTTTCTCTGACTTTCTGGAACACCATGAAATTTCAAGTTGGAGCGTCTAGAGTGTGCTTCTACTTCTGCAAGTGTGGTCTTCATCTCATTTATATCTTGTACATGCTTGAGAGACTGAGCTTCAAACTCTTTAGCTTCAGCATATTTGGCCCTGTCTTCGGCTTTCTTGGCAGCTTCATGGGCCTCTTCAGCAGTTTCAATGGCCTCCTCTGTCAATTGCTTGTATTCTGCAACGTCATTGCTAAGTTTTAAGATATGTGAGCCAATTGCATCAAGTTTGTAGCAGATTACATCAATATGAGCCACTTTTTCACAAAAAGGTCAATTTGGTTAACTTTGGAGATAATTTTGCTCACCCAAGGAGGTTCAGAGTCGTCAGACAGGGATCATGCACCAGGGCTTCCACCCCTATTATCACCTGGGAAGCAAGATGGCGGGAATTCAGCTGGCTGACCTGTCTACCCTGCCTGCTTTTTCTTCTACGAATTCGGGTCTCTCTGGTTCAGGACCGTATCCATTTCTACTTGTGAGGATCGCAGGTTGTATAATGAAGAATTTGACATGGTCTTCAAGCACCCTGGCTCAGCTAATTCCTTAAAAATGTCGATTATTTGCCAGAGCTCTTCACTCAGCTGCCTACCATGCTGAGAGGCGCCATATTGATGATAAAATAAAAGCAATGGCAATGTGCTATTCATGTTACTGTATGAAGTGGGGAAGTGATCTATATGGTGGGCGCAAGTCGTAAAAAAGAATTCTTTTTCTGGTCTCAAACTGGACATGAATTCGGCGACCAGTTTCAGACGTTCATGAGACAACATTTTCAAGACGTCTGAAAGACCAGGAAATATGACAACGAAATTGGCAACTTATTCTGGTGCTCAAGCAGACCTAATTATTTTACTTAATTTATACATATTTATCACGTCAATAAATTATATCTAGAATACGTAATTATTTTAAACGTTTATCAAAGTAATCTTTTGGTTATTAGCATATTAATAATTTAACCATGCCGGCTCAGAAAATTTGCAAGTTTACATTTTAAGCAATTAATGATGATTAAATGCACATTTAGTGTTAACTTTCATATAATTAGTTTAGGATGGAAGAATACAAAGTGATTTCCTTGTTAAAATATACATCGATGGGCAGATTTATAGCAAATTTAGTAACAAACTTCTCTAACCAGGCTGAAGTTTATCAACTGGTGTTAACTGTTAATAGGCTTATAATACCAGCCTGATCCCAGTGCACCCTATATTGTAGACCTGTGCTGCTCAATATCTGAACTGACTGACTAATCACATCCCTGGGAATCTGGAGCAGTTGGCAGGATGGCAGGATCAGGTCACATCTGGTCAGTTAAAAATTCATTCTTTGGAGGGATACCAGTGAAATTGGATTTTAACTTAATTCATCTTTGGAGGTAGCTACAAGTCCCCTGTCCAAAGGACAGGGTTACAAGGTCCTGAAAAAATATAGAATTTTCGGCTTGTGTGGCAACTAGCCTTTTAATAAACGTTTGCCACACGAAATACACCTGCTCTAGTGTTAGACATACCTTTTTTCTATTGTATCGCGCTCAGATATGGTTGATTTCTTCCAATAAACATCGATTTCTGCACTATTTTTGATCTAATGTTTACTCCATTACATGAGAGCATTATGAGAAACATGGCCGTCTAGTTCTGCCAAAACTCACAAGAGGGCGCCGGCGACGTTTCAACGCCCCTAGTGGCACACAGAATAGCACTGGAAAGTCCGTAGTTTTCTCAATTTCACAATTAAAATAGGTTAATAAACCATTTCCACATTATTCCACTGTTCTATGGGTCTAATGAAGCTAAAATATTAGATATTTATCTGCACCATTGCATCTGGGTGGCGCTGTGATGTCGCCAGAGCCCTCTAGTTAGTTTTAGTGGAACTAGAAAGCAATAACATGGTCGATTCGTCACTGCACAATTCGTCCCCGTGAAAACTGGATGGTTCATCACTCAAAAAAAGGTCGGTTTTTCACCCGTAGTTAACAGTGGCTCTTATATAGTAGCAGTGACGATACACTGTCTACCAGCCGAATCAACCAATTTCGGGTGACAAATTGAACAATTTGGGGTGACGAACGGACCAGTTTTCATTGGGTTGAATCGGGCAGTGACGAATCGACCTGATACCGGTGAAAGCAAAAACGAAGCGAATGTGAATTTGAAAATGATCTTGAAAAGGATGTTTTCAGTGGCTTTTTCAGTAAATTCTGCGTGCAAGTAGTACACAGAGCAGTACTCCTGTACATAACGACGAAATAAGGTATCCTAATGTGTTAATTGAGAAAAATGTGTCGTAAATGTCAATGTCCAAGAATTCCTATGACAGCCGTTCCGACCCTACATCGCATCTAATGCAATGTAGGTCGGTTCTGGCTACTTTGGAGGGATATAACATTAAAATTTATCACATTATTGGTGAGTGAATTTTTTCCACCCTGTAAAAATATGTTGCACATGCTGATTGATATATAATTTGTGTTTAGTCTCTATATATAGTTTCTGATTCATTTCAGAGACCATAATGGAATTATGGATGCAAGTCTGATATACATAAATAACAACATACTTCTTTAATACTTCTACATATGTGCATACATGCATCCAATAAAGACAAAGTAATAAACTTGTGTATGTTATCGTCATCAAAGTTAGTCTTAAAGACGTTGTCCGATGACATCTTTTGGACGTCTGAAAGTGGCCATCTGATTATGTCTAAAAGATGTCGTCTGACATTTTCCCGCCAGCAAGGATCGCCATGGACGTGGCACAGCGACCTTAGCCCTGAATGGCTGTAAATTGTGTGGTTATTCAAATCCTTTCTTATTGGTTGCAACAGAACTTACTGTACAATCAGAGAAGGCCTTGCCATATTTGGAAATGGCGCCATAGCGACATGGTTGGTGTAAGCTGATGTCTGATTGGCCCATGTCTGATTGGCCCATGAATTTGTTTTTTGCACTGGAGGACAGCACCTGCAGGACCTTCCATTGACCCAGCAATGACTATTGCCAGCTGTAATTACAGATGGTGACAGTTGCAATCCTTAGAAATAGGGCCATTCAGGGCGAAGGTCGCTGTGCTAGCTCCATGTAAGGTGATTTTGGAAAATGTTCGTCTTATGACGTCTTTCAGAAATTAGAATTTGGTCATCCAAATTTGTCTAAAAGACGTCATCAGATTACGGCTTTTAGTCTGAATAAAACATCAACGCCATAAAAATAGTAAAATTAATAGGACAGTGTTATTGCCTTAATTGGCATGACAAAAAAGAATTTGACTCCCGCCACACGAGGCGTTGTGTATGCATTAAGCAAGTAGAGTTGGTAACATACAAAACAGCAATTATCATTATAGAAACCTATAACCTTATATGTCACTATATCATTGTAAACTTTTAACAATGAATGTGGAATAAAAGTATATATTTATTATATACCCAATGTTCATTCTGCATTATCATTGGCCAATTCTCGATCACATGACATACCATAAAAAAGCGTGCTACCAGTTCATCAGCAGCCAATGAGAGAGCGGTATCCATGACAACGTCACTGCAAGCATCAAAATGTCATTGCTAGAAATGCATTTTCGCCATTTTCTCAAAAATGGTTAGAGCTACAGAACTGGCACAGATATATTAATTTTTTAAAATATATTGTTTAATGAGGGTAATATCTAATCTTTGCGATCTACTGTTGCAGTGGTGAATGGCTTTGTGGATTCACTAATTTGCATAAATTTTCCAAATTATTGTCAAGCCGTTTAGATCTACAATCAAATGTATCTCACATAGCCGGTTTTGCCATAGTGAACCCGTAGTATGTTGTAACGGTTACGCAATGCACTTCCCGGCTCCAACCCAACAGCTACCCGTGGATACCTGGCGATACCCGTCGAGTCACTCCTGGGACTCGGGTGTCCAAAAACTGTCATAAGTCGGCGGATTACCCGTGGAAGTCGGCAAGTTATCCGTGCCTAATTTTAGCCGTAGTAAACCCGACGGCTTGTTAAGGGGTACTAGGGGTAAGTCGACGAGTAGTACGGATGACTTGACGGCTTCCATAGGTAACCCGTTGAGTTTGCCCAGTGCCAGGGTTAACTCGACGGCTCTCAATTGAGACTCATCTGTGTTGATCCAATACGCTTGAACTAATTGGTAGTGACACAATGTGATCTGGGTTTAATATGTCATCACAGTGGGGTACGCTATCCAGGCAGTATATAAAGATTGACCAGTGGTTATGAGATCATTCAGCATCTTGCTACCATACAGAGAAGACCAATACACCGCTCCAGAAATTGTTATCATGCCGATGAAAAAGACTAGGACCAGGAACCCTGCACTTCATACTGAGGATGCAGAAAAGTTGCCTTTCTCTATGGCTTCTTCCTCACATCGACCCAGCGATGAGGATGCATCTTCAGCATCAGACAAGAAGATTAAGAAGAGTACTCTTCCTATGAAGGAAAAAATAAAGAAGCCTGCACCTTCAAAGTCGCCCGCAAAGCGGCCTGCACCTTCCAAGTCACCAGCAAAATGGACTGCACCTTCGAAGTCGCCCAGAAAGAAGAGTTTGAGAATGCTACGAAGTCATCATCAGATGCTGGCAGCACTGAGGAGTCCCATAAATCCAATGCTGCTAGTGCTCCTGTTCATGCTCCTGTTCGTGCTCGTGCTGCTGCACCTTCTCCTGCTCCTGTTACTTCACCTGCTCCTTCACCTGATCGTTCACCTGCTCCTTCGCCTGATCGTTCTGCAGCTCCTTTGCCTGCAGCTCCTTCGCCTGATCGTTCTGCAGCTTCTACGCCTGCTCGCTCTACTGCTGCATCTGCTGGAAATGTGCCTGCAACTGCTGGTCGGAGAAAGCAAGAAAAGCAGTTCCTGCCAGCCAGTGATGAACAGGATGTCGCTTACTGGCATCGCGACAATCCTATCTTTTACGACCGGACCTTGAAGGAATACAAGGATTCAGGCAGGAAGATGGCCCTCCTCAATGAAATGGCTGGCAAATCGAGTGTCCCCTGCAATGGATTCCAACTGAAGACCTGGCTGGAATCAATGAGGACCAGTGCAGGAAAAGTAATGAAACAGGGGCCATCCGGCACTGCCAAGAGGAATCCCACGGAGAAAGAACAGTGGATATGTGCTAATTTCGGATTCCTGCTGGACCACACTGCAAGATTTCAAGTCGCCAGGGCAGCAACATACTTGCAATTTATTGCAAAGACCAAGAAAACACTCCGGGAACTGGTAGACATCTCGACTGCAGCGGAATAATCTGGGCCCCTGGATAATTCCGATCCGGACATTTCCATGGATGCCCCTCCTACCGAGCAATCCAAGGGCGGCCCCTACAAAAAGCGAAGGAAAGAAGGTCAGCAAAGTGGCATAGATCAACTTGTTGATCTTGCCAAAACTTCATCCGGAGTCCTCCAGGCAACGATGCAGCAGATGGTTGCTCCTCCGACGAAAGACCTGACTGAGAGAAGAATCTGGGTGCTGGGAGACTTCATCGTTGCAGAGTGTCTAACGCTCGATCTGGAATCATTTGATGAGCTCCATGCGCAACTGCTGCCAATGGTCATCCAACTGAAAGGCAACATTCAGAGAGCTAAAGTCTAGCGGCGGCAGCGGCGGCAGCGGCGGCAGCGGCGGCAGCGGCGGCAGCGGCGGCAGCGGCACCAGCGGCACCAGCGGCACCAGCGGCACCAGCAGCACCAGCAGCACCAGCAGCAGCCCCAGTTCTTCTCTCCTCCTCCTCCTGGGCCTCATCACCAGCTCCACTACACCCAGTCACTTCTTAGTTCGGAGAAGACTTGGCCACCTGCACCAGTAGCTGGACCTTCTTCAGTATCTCCTTCTGGACCTCCATCCATGATATCCGAAATACCAGCCAGTGCCTTAACACCGCTGAATATGAGCCAGTATCTGAACCTGTAGACATAAACAAAACAACCCCGGCCTTTTTCAAGGCCACCCAAAACAACCCCGGCCTTTTTCCAGGCCACCAAATCCTCCCAAAAGAGCAGGCCTTATACACATATTTGTGTTAACAATCAATCAAAAAAAAAGATTCAAAACCCTCCAAATTTTTCTCTATTTGATTAGAGCACAAAAAGGTATTGGTCCATTATTTTGTAATATTTTTTTAATTTTACAGTAAATTTCTTTTTATCACGCTTTAATAAAGTTTTCATATTTCTTTAGCAAACAAAATTTAATTTAACTTAAGTGTGGTGTCTTTCACTTGCCTCAGCATTGACACTGAATAAAAGGACCCATCCATGTTGCACTTTGAACCCTCGGGTGGGCTGTTTTTCTTGCCTCAGGAAAGACAGAGTACAATGGACCAGCAATTTAACGTACAAAATTCCGAACGAAATCCAGCTGGGATGGTGCTTATTTTGGGTGGGTCAGACAGGAACTTTTTTTTTTTACAGAAGAAGTGTACATGGTCTGCTCTTTTGGGAAGATTTGGTGGCCTTGAAAAAGGCCGGGGTTGTTTTGTGGAATCTTTATACCATGTCATCTTGCCATGGCACACTTCCTTCCTCTGAATTAACATAGTCGACCAAGTACTGCCATTGAATCTTGGCTGCTTCAGTCATAGAATAGCCTCTAGTGGGTGGTGGCATTTCTTCGATTTCTCCAGCTGCACTCCAAGTTCCTGGGGTGATTAGATGTGTGACTGGATCTTCCTGGTCCACCATGGTGTTGGATACCTTATTCTCATCAGATTGTGGAGGCAGCAGCATGCAATGACTATGGATTCCACTGTCTTGGTTTTCTGTGGCATGGTAGTCAGGAGACACCTGAACCTTGCTGCAAGGATCCCAAATGCATTTTTCCACAATTCTTCTTGCCCGGGAGAGTTGGTAATTGTATATCCTCTGCTCCTTGGTCATGCTGCTGAGGGGCGGCAGTGGCTTCATCAGCCAGGTTCTCAAAGCAAAGGCATCATCTCCGACAATGAAGTAGGGAAGAGGTCTTTCACCAGGACGAATTGGTTCAGGTGGAGGTAACCCAATGGTCCCTTCTTCAAGTCAGGAGTGTCGTGCTAAAAACTCCTCCGTCCGATCCAGCTCCGTTAGCTCCACAGTCTACATTGAGGAACTTGTAGTCAGCATCCACAAGAGCCATGAGTACAATGGAGTGGTATCCCTTGTAGTTGTAGTACACAGAACCACCTTTGGGAGGACATCTGATGGCCACATGCTTTCCATCAATGGCTCCAACACAATGAGGAAAGTTCCATCTTGAAGAGAATAGTTCAGCGACTTCTCTCCACTCTTCTGGAGTTGTGGGGCAGGCCAGGACATCATCAGAATACTCAGCAATAACGGCTTCACAGACTTCTCGAATTATGGAGCTGATGGTGTTGGCAGCCACTCTAAAGCCATATATTTATTTATTTATTTATTTGATTCATACACATTTGGTATACATATTAATGAAGATTATCAAAGAAGTTTAAAGTATTATAGAGAGTTTCCTAATGCTAAATTGAATTTATTACAAATAAATGTCAAACAGTGATAGTCTATGAAATGCACAGGAAAGATATGAAGTCCTTCTTTTCTTCATCATGTCATTGTGTGATGTTGCTCCTTCTTAATTCCTGAATAGTTCTCAGAGTTATCATGTCACAGGGAGTGCATGAATAAATAACAAGTTCCCTTGCATTCCTGTTTGTCAATATTTCTTCTGTGTTTTTTTGTGTCATTTCACTTATTCGCTTCATGTTCTTGCCAATAATAGCCTAGCAGTTGTGTATTCCATACCTTGCCAGATATCTCACAAATGAATTAGTAGAGTTTATGGAATTTTTAATCTTTGTAAACCTTGCATAAACCTGTGAGATGAATAGTGCCATGTTGGCAAAATGGGGAAGATATCGTACATGGGTTCTGAATGGTACATCCAGGAGCCTCCGGAGACACCTGTTCCACACAGTGTGGTATTCTTGTACGTTTTAAACGGAATAGTTCCAAGCTTGGCTACCATAGAAGTGGCAGCATTGTGATGCAAATAATTTCAGGATAACTTTCTCATGTGCGTCACCAACATTTTTGTGATAGTTCAGATTTTTCTGAGAGATCACGCTGCAAGATATTACCCAGGTGTTTTACTTGAGACACCAAGGGTATAGTTGCATTTATCAGAGTAATCCTGTTTGGAATATGGTCTACTTTCTTTTTAGAGAAGAATATCCATGCACTTTTTTTGGGGTTATATTCAATCCCATATTCCAGAGCATAGTCTTGGCACTCGTTTATCATTTCCTGTAATCCACGTAAGCTGGGGCTTAGTAATGCGAGGTCGTCTGCATAGCATATAGAGCCTGCGTATTGGTGTCCTATCCAACAATCATAACCTTTATTCTGTAGGCGAAAGAGCAACTCATCCATATACACAGTATACAAAATTGGTGATGCAATTGCACCTTGTCTTATGCCATTTGTTGAAGAAATTGGTTGGGATAAAGCATCATTCCAAATGGTTCGAGAGGTCTGACGGGCGTACAAATTCTTCAATGCACGCAAGTCTATCATGCTAAAATACCTCTGAAGAAGCAGGGAAAACAGTTTATCGTACTTTACCGAGGATACCCCAAGTTATACCAACATACATGAGGGACCTGTAGCTGTCTCCAGTTGCAAAATAGCGAAGGGTGATGGCATGTCTGGGTACTGGCTCCAAAGCTTTCCTCCAGAAAGTGTCTTTTTTGGTAATCCTAGGACCAATTTTGCCAAGGACCTCTTGGAACATGGCTGGTTCCATTCTCAAAAAGTTGGTATAACTTGGGGTATCCTCATGGAGCAGTTAATTCAGTAAAAGCTCATAATATCCCACCTGAGGTCTTCTCTACAGCCAGGGCCTTACCCAAAACCTCCTCCTCCTCCTCCTCATGGCTGCCAGTTTTCTTTCTCCTTCTCTCTTCCTCTCCTCCTCCTCCTCCTCCTCCTCCTCAGCTAGTGCTGTCACACAAGCAAATTGTAAATGTATCATTGGCCTGAGTAGCTAGTAGTAGCAAGGCTCTATTTCGTTCTGGTTGATGCATGTACATGGTCCTTCCTCTTCTGCAGCTGGAGACAGAATGATCAAGAGCAAGAGATGCAGCCCCTATTTATTATATATAAAAACGTCAAATTCCAGGAAAAAACTCGACGTGTTGTACGGGTAAGCCGACGGCTAGTAGTTTTAACTAGCCGACTTTCCCGTCTTTATATTTTAAAATTAGAGTTACTCGTAGAAGCCATCGAGTCTCTCCTGGAATTTGTCCACTAATTGACCGTAACCTGTCGAGTCACCCGTAGAACCCTTTTTGCTGCCAGAATCCGTCGCCAACCCGGTGGAAAAGCTGTTGCATAACCTTTACGTCATTCTACAGCTTCATTATGGCAAAACCGGCTATGTGAGACCTAGGCTTAATTATTCTTAATGTGATTTCATAGCTCCTAATTTATAGCAATTTTTCACTTAAAAAGAAATCTTGTCCATATTTAAATCCTAATATCCTAATGCTCTAATTGGATTATGGTACTTTTACCCTAACCCACAAATGGGGTTTAGTATAGCCATCTTCATATACTAAATAAGGTCATAAGTCACCAGAAATACATAAATTCACTCACAACAAAAATCCTTCTCTAGCTGTTTTTATCAGTCATTAATTATGCAGAATTATTTTTAGGGCATAGAGAAATCATATTATGGTTAGGGTTAAACACCATGTTAAGTGAGTAGTGTTCACTATTAGATTCAAGACTTTATTACCAGATAACAATTACAAGATTTAAGAAAATACATAATATTACATTAAATGAAAAATATTGGTAGGCTTACACCATCTGGTGTATTTGTCTTTACAATAAATATTCAATAGCAATAAAATATAGTGATAATATATAGAAAATCGTATTTATATAGTAAGTACTGTAACTGCAGTCAAAGTACACTTAATTATATCAATAACAAAAGATATACAGAAATCAAGTTTTTAGATATACAAAAGTAAAGTCATAAGCAATAGCATTTATATACATGTTAATTCAATGTGTACTACACTCAACAGCAAAAGAAACTCAACTGGTATATACCTGTATTCAGCCCATACACACTGTGTGAATACAAATGATAAATACTAGTAATTTGAAAATACACCACAATGAAGAATGCTATAAATTTTAATGACACAACATTAGGTAATGGTCATAAATCAAGTATTCTGCATGGGGTCTAATATCTTAATCTATATTGTTTATGTTCAAATTGAGCTATCTCATACATCTAGCTTTTGTCTAAGTTGGTAGTATTAGAGATTTCACTTAGCAAAAAAAAAATTCTTACTTCTTCACTTTGCAAAAAAAAAATTCTTACTTCTTCAATTATCATTATATGTTTTTTTATAACATATTTTTCCATGGTGGTTCATTCAGAGAATCTGTTTTTCAATGAGGCCATGGTACAAATGTATAAAATCAATAAAATATTTTACACACATATGTACAATTAAAAAACATTCACAGAGCTAAAAGCACCATTAACATGTAAAATAAACTGACTAGAATAAAATAATCCTTGGCTATAATCTTAAAAACATTAATAAATGTGCACTCCTTCACTCTGTTAGGCAGACTATTCCAAACATACTTTCCTTGATACTACTAAAAATTTCTTTGTAACATCAACTTTACCAAAATATAAATGTACCTGCTCAAACTGAAGCCTAGGCATCTGTTATCCTGTAAGAGGTCCATTTTTCCAGAAGAGGACATATATATTATTAACATATTGCAATGTACTAACATGCTTATCAATGCTCATGTAGTAATTAACCCTCAAATGTCACATAATTGACACTTTCTTGTTTTTTCTATATAGTTCACTTTATCAATGTAAAGGCCCTGAGTAAATTGGTGGCCCATACAATTATCTACTTTTTACTCCCTCTTCCAGATTTAGTATTGTCAATAAATGCCTCTGGCACTACAAATCCATGTAAAATGTGAAGAAAATGGTCAGCGACTTCGTGGTCTTTAGGAACGACCGATTCGTCGCTTCTGATTGCATCCAAAAATGTGCAAAGTAGAGTGATGAAGAAGTTGATAACAATAAATATCATCAGGAGCAGGTAAACTAGGATGAATACTTCTCCTGGTGTGCCTGTGTTTTGTGATATCTCTGAGAAATCAAAATGTCCGAGAAAGTTTGTTGATAATGTCGTCAGCGTATCTGCTAAATCTTTGTATCCGAACAAGTATGGACCGAATAAAGTATGTCCACATGCAGCAAATGCTATGACTATGATCAAAATATTTAGTGCCATCACCAGCAAGTCTTTTGCAGATACTGCCAACACTTGGGTAAGTACTGCTATTGTGTGGTTGAACCTCAAAATGTGTAAGAATTTGAGAGTTAGCAAAAATATCACAAGACCAAACAGGCACATGAAGACTTGGTCACCCATTGTAACGTGTTGGAAGCTTACTGCTTTCTCTGAAATGGAAAAAGATATAAATTAATTTGGTGTGCAGGATTAGTCAAAATGTGGATGAAAAATATCTGCTGAGGTCAGTGCCACCGAGGCAGATAACTATTGTTTAATGACATTATCTAATCAGTCATTCTTGTGTACATTAAATGATGATGTCATCTAATTTTGCTTTATCTGCTTCAATGGCAGTGCCCTCTGGTGGTACTTTTTCTCCCCCATAATGTAATTTTTATGTAGTAAAGCTTTCGTGAGTTTTGCTTCTCATAGAATTATATAGAATGCATTTGATTTAATTAGCTGTAGATGGGCCTTGCATATTTAAGTGATTGTGAATGCTGTAATAGTGGCTGAAGGGAAAAAGGTCATTTGTGTAAATGGGGCAATAAAAAAACCCACTGGACATGCACTTATTTACGTTATACATGTACATTACAACTTCTCAACACTAATTTATGTATGAAATTGATTACTTTAAAGCCACAATAATGGCATGTATGTTTAGCAGCTTATCAGGAGACTTGTGGTGTCTGCAATGTACACATGATTGATCACTAATGGGCCATAAAATCGAGGTAAATTTAAAGACCAACATTATACTTACCTTTGTTGTTCATCATGTATTCAACAGTAGTTATAGTCCACTTAGTTTTAATTGCATAAACAACAACGGCAGCAGCATAAATCACCAAAGTGATCATTAGTATCCAGTTCCAAAAGCTTTTGAAATATGTGGAGTGATCCGTAATGATATTTTTAATGCAGATGATGACTAAAACAAGAAAAACTATAAGCGATACAACTTCCATGATTAATGAAAATAATCCGATGGCACCGTTATAACGGTATAACTGAATGGTACTAAAAGTATGCCAAGTGTTTACACCTCCAATCGGTGGAAATTCGAAACAGAGTATTACTTGAGTGAATAACTCTGTATTGCCATTGTAGATATTAAACTCCACAAATAAGGCTCTTGTTCTCTCATCAATCCATCTAGTTGATTTGAGTTGATTAACGACATCATCAGCTTCGTTTTTCATCTTTCCCAAATTTGCTACATGACCGCCCCCTGGAAACGTTTCGAAGTTAGCCCAGTAAGGCAAAGTCTTCAAATCTTCACCACTTTGGTATTTGAAAGCATTTTGGACATTTGTAAGTAAGGTCATATTCTCTATTGTTGTATTTGAAGGAATTCTCCATTCTGAAATGTAGTCCTTCTTGTCTCCTTTTGATGTGATATGCCATGGAATACAGCGCTTTGTTCGTAGTCTCATAAAAAAAGGAATGTCACAATTCTCTGAAATTATATATCAGAAAATCAATACTATACAATACTTTACAGTGAAATTTGCCATGTTTTTATTAGATCATTAATTCTTAATTTCCAAAATGTCAGCATGATACTTCCTCCAGTTTAATAGAACCATTGGCAACATGGCCCCCACAGCCCATCCCCCTCCTTCCTATCTCCTGCACGATGCCATCTTAACCAACCTCCTATTTACACCTGAGTGGACTGGAGCAGTGGTTTAAAGAGGATCTGCTCAGTTCCTTCATTTCTTGGCTGGGTTTTGAAACCATGACCTTGCACATTCGAGTCCAACACCTTACCCACTTGATCATGGCACCCACATTAGGCATCCAGCACATCTTTGTATGTGAACTTTGTTTTAAATAGTTAACGAAGTGGACTGTAATTTTATATTCAGTTTGCAAATTAACTTTGAAATTAATGGGTATATTACCTGGAGTAATTCGTAACTGTCTGAGACGAGGAGTCCCGAACCGTATTGCCATTGTGTCAGATATGAAGGTGTTATCATAGGATGATACAGCTTTACCATTGTAATATTCCGTGTAATACAAATTGGGTAGTAGATCTTGTTCCACCCATGGCCACACATTGTATATGTGCTTTACCTTCAATAAAATAAAATTTAAGTAAATCAAATACTTCAGGTAATAGATAAGCCTGATTGATGTTCAGGCTGGAAACTTTTTTGACAATTGTTTACACTGAAACATGCACTGTCTCAATTTACACAAATGCACAACACGACATATCGGTCTTTTGTGACCTGGTAACATTCATTCATCCATACTTAGTTAACCTTCAAATTGTATTTATATATAATTTACATTTATTTTCGTCAAATCGTGCAGTTTCCTAATAGATCGATTAATCTGTCATTGATGGGAGTAACCAGAGATTAGCTAAAAACACTTTACAAGAATGTAATAGATTTCACATTGCATGGGTCAAATGTATGAAATTAATGAGAGTGCCCATTTCACATTACTGGGTCTAAAACTTAAGAATTAGGGGTTTCTCTGGTAAATTTTTGTTTGTGTTTTATGTGAGCCCTGGGCTGTCATCAGATAGGGATTCATAGTTGCTATATTCTAGAGTATTAATGTTATTATTATGAGATATGCTTGATTTGTAACACCTGTATTTTACTTCTATTTTACCCTTTTCCTATTTTGTTAAGGAGCTCTAAAATACTGTGTTACTACACTAGGTAGAGTTTCCTGCATAGGTTACCTGTGCATCTTAGATGCAAACTTTTCTATATGATGAATTAAGAAACTTAACAACTTGTGCAAAAAAACATCTCTCTTTCTATCTTTTGACATCATTAATGCACACAATGAGCTGATTGTTTGATTACATCATCAAACCAAATTTCAAGGACCTGTACGTTGTTCCCCATATTGTCTCCAAAATCCCCTTTAATGTGAGTATATCTATAGTGTAAGTACCAATTTAATTGGTAGCATTCTTACCTGTTCAGAAGCCTTTTCTACGAAAACAGACTTCAAGTTGTAATTTTGTCGAAACATGTCTTGGTCATGACTGATGTAAGCCACACACATCATAACAAACAAAATGAGAAAATTTGCAAATATTTCTCGTAACATCATAGAAACTTTGTTGTCAAGCTGTTTCAGTTTTACATCTTCATCTGTGATTTTTCCTTTTGCAATTTTGCGCTTAATTTTGCTAATCTCTGGAAGAAAAATGTTACCAAGCAATAGTAAACCTAATTTGGCTCTGAAAGTAACATTTTTTATTATTCAGATGTCATTCTATTCAACGTCTGTATATATACAAGTATCTTTGTGTCTACAATATGGTGATTTTACATCATGGTACAATCATGGTGAGTATTATTTTAAGATTAAAAATGCATACTTTGATTATAAATATTGCTTGTAATCTATGTCTATACTGGGGCAAGTAAAAGATTTCACCCATTGCGTAAATGTGTGATATGGTGTATTATGACAGGGATTTGTTTTTTAACCAACCAACCTTTGTCATTGTAGATGTCATACCAATCTTGCATCTCTCCATAATGCTCTTTGTATTCCTCCATGTCAACATCTTTCTTGAAAATCAGTGAGAATACCAAGGCTACAAGCATCACCTGGTGACAAGAAATTATATCTTAAGATAACTAATCTATGTATATGAAATAAGCAGAAACATTATTCATTGGAAAGTTCCATCTAGATTGACAAGTAAAATGCACCCAATATATGGTCATATGGCATGAAGATGAGAATGATGAAAAAGATTACCTTAGCAGGTTGAACGATGAGAACAGATTCAAAGAATGACAAAACGAACGCAATGAGCCATCCAGTAGACTTGACCCCACCCCACTGGAAGCTGTACAGGATGGTGAAAAAGGCTGCTGCAGCAACACTGAGAAAGACTAAAGCCCATGCGAGGTAGATGCACCAGTGTGGCAAAGAAAATGGTTCTTTCCTCTTTTGCGGTGGAAGCGGTTGGGGTCCATTTGTTGCTTTTTTGCAATAATATGTGTGGTAAAGCTGTTGTAATTCACTCTTTGGCTTGTCTTTCACTTTATCACGAGATTTCGTGAAAAAGAAAGTGATCAAAATTATTGGTGGGATTACGACCAAACTGCTGTAAATACTAGCGGCAAGCATGTCAACTGAAATTGAAATCGGTCCGAGATGAAGCGCTTGGGTTGCTTGACCACCTTCGTCCGGTGCTTGGTACCACATTGCATTCGCGATCATCGTCAAATACAGCAAAGCAACACAACATGACAATCTCTGGGTACGAGTGAACCGTGAGCGTGATTTTCTGTAAGCCACGGATAACCAAAGATGATCGTCAAACAGTTTTCTTGAAGCGTTTTGTCTCATCAATGCACCAGCATTAACGTATGACTCCATTATTGCCACATCCAGTGTTCTTTCTGTCTGACCATCATTCTTGTCTTCTGCTAGCCAGTTGTCACATGTGAACTTGTACCTAAATAATGTATTCAAAATTTAATGGTGTGTAATATTATGTTTCACAAAATATCAACATGAGAGGTTATTCATGTCTGGACTAGTCTTCTAGGTATTGACAATTGTAGGGAGTCCTTGATTTACATGTCCTCTGGAGTTTAGTATCCAAGTCTACAAAATATATTTTAAGGAATAAGACATTGCAATTCATATTGAGCCTTACCAATGATCTCTGAATCGATCAACCACTATAATCTTCGCAAGGTACCAACTTCCTCCTGTTCTATCATGCCTGACTTTCACAGAATACAATTTTCCCAAATCTTGAGAAGAATTCAGTAAGAATGAACTGCATTCACCTCTCCTAAAGTTCTGAAATTATGAACAATTTAAGACATTATAGACATTAGAATGGAATTTAGGACATTGAAACCTGATCCTGTAATATATAATAAGAGGTAAAATGTAGTGACTAAGATAAAGGCAGTTCGTGTTGCACCATTGCTGCTATTTACTTTCAAAGCTGAACTACTGAACTGACAAACTTGTTCAAGCATGATCCTTTCTCCATGAAGAGTATACAGTCCCTTTCACAATTACCTGCAGAGGCTTAGCACTCTACTATGATATCATAGACAATCTACTCAGTTCTATTGTGGGGAATCAAACCATATGTGTCTATCAAAATTCATACTCATGTGTCTTATCCTGCCTTTAACTATAAATAGAAGTATTAACCTGGAGATTTTTAAGGACCAGTGATCAACCTCTATCTGGTAGTAATCGAATCTTAGTATGTTATAGATCTTATGTTATAACAATTAACTTTTTCAAAAGAGACATGCTACAAATTTAACTATGTAATGTTGAATAGAAAAACAGGCTTGACTGACCTTTCTGTTGTTCGTGTCTGTTAATTCCCTGACTCCAGTAGTTCCAAATGATCCATACACAGTAATAAAGACCTTTGAGTCTGTCTGGGCATTACGTTTAAATCCTGTGTAAACGTGTATCTCGTACTCATAACCGGTTTCCATGACATTGCCTATGAGAGGTAGCACTGACCACTGTAAAACAAAACCAAAAATTAAAATAATTTGACCATCAGTGCTAAACATGCACCTCCTGGCAGAGGTCTTTGATTGAGCTCTTCAATGGAATAAATACTTCAGGAGTATGATGGTTTATTCGGTGTGAGGTTTTTTAACATATATATAAATATAAATATATATATATATATATGGTTTTTATGGGTAAATTTCCCCATGAGGGGTAAAATGCTATAACCTTTGTTTGGGTGATCGGATTTGCTTCAAATTTGGTTTGCTTATCATACAGGGGGGTTAGCATATCATGTTATAAATTGTTTAGAGTTGCCGAAGGGTAATGTCAAGATGATGGGGGTAAAATGGTATAACTTCTGTTTGGGTGATGGGATTTACTTCAAATTTGGTTTGCATCCCCTACAGGGCGCTAGCATCATGCACCAACACTTTAAGGTTGTTGAAGGGTAATTACCCCCATGATGGGTAATATGCTATAACTTCTGTTGGGGTTGTCAGATTCGCTTCAAATTTGGTTTGCATACCCTTCAGGGTCTTAGCATCAAGTTCTAACATAGTTGCTGTGGGGTAAAATGCTGTAAGTTCTGGTTTGGTGATGGATTGCATTTGGTTTTTGTACTGTACAGGGTGTTTTAGCATCATGTTGTATCATGTGTATTGTTACCATATACTCTTTTCACACAGCAGGTATGTTGGCATTGTTGCTTCATTGACCTCATTTTGATTACATCATATATTATGCTATCATTATTTCTCCATTGTCCTGGCACTCTGTGACCTCACCATGGCCATTGTTTACAAATGACATCACAATATTAAATCTGAGTGTAAAGAGAGGTGTTACTTTCATATTGCAACACTTTTATGGATGTCATAGGGTAATTAGCCCTTTTTGGGGTGAAATGCTATAACGTCCATTTGGAAGATTGGATTTTCACTGTATTGGTTTGAATACATAATGGGTAAAATGTTATGAATTTTACTTTGTATGTTTACTAGGCGGTAGTAATCCCACAGACCCTGAAAGAGCAATGCCCTGGACAACGTAAAGTAAGTAACATGCATTCAACACTGCTTGCGGTGCCTTTTTTTATGATACAGTAACAAGTGTAATGGCGAATTGTCATATAGATTCTCTTGGTACCAGGTCTCAGTATTGAAAAATAACCTCTTTTAGAGCTGGTCTTATTAGCGGTCCTAGTCAATGGATATATGTAAATATTAATATTAGGGTGGAGCTCTGTTCTTACATTTTATGTTGCAATTGAACATTATAATGATTGACAACATTTCTTTTTAATTTCGAACAATTCCTCACCTTTGAAATATCAGCCTTGTCTAAATGCCTGCACCACACAAGCCCAGCAAAATATAACAATATCACTCCAATAACAGTAGCTACAACAGGCATATTTTCTACAATCTTCTTGCCGAGGTCATTGAAGACTGTACCAAAGTCAATTTTATTCGGTGCCCGGAAGAGTCCTGTCCCTAAACTTCCAAACATGTTCGATTTGAAGATGACCTTTTGTGGACTAGATCCCTCTTCAACCTGTTTTTTTTTAATGAAAATAAAGATTATTTAGCAGTTTTTCCTATATAAATAGTGAGTAAGATTATTCACACCAGAAAGATTAATGGCAGTCTAGGACACACCAGGTAATTTATCTAAAAAAAAAAAACAACTGGATTAAATCAGGTCACCAGTGGAAAGAGACCTTATTCATTAATGGTTTCAAAAAAAGGAAACATAGAAACTTCACATCTGTAATAAAATTTGGTGGAGAATCCAGACACAAAATATGCACCTTCTTTTATCGTTATTATGCATTCTGTTGATTTATTGCAAACCCATTAACGGATGTATATGTCAATTAAATTGCCCTGTTATTATTTACATTCAATAATATTCGCTAATTTACATTCAGCAAAGTCAGTAAAAAAAAAGAATTGCAGATTTGGAAGTTTTAGACAGGTAACTCCTTTTTACAGGGGAAGCTGTATATAAATGGCTACACAAAAGACACCATGGTGAATTTAAATTGTCAAAATCTACCAACTAGGTTGGCTGACACTACTGGCAATACATAGTATTCATATAAAAAAAGTTGTATATATTTTTATGTAAACTGTTTTAAAATATACTTGTCATTACTTTTTTTGTTTGTATTTTTTTTACTACAAAGGGCCTCAATGAAAAACAGCCCCTGCTAATTGTGCAACCCTTTTAAAATATATTCAATAAATAAATAACTGTAATATGAGGCGAATGAGAATTATGAACTTATATTTCTGAAGCCTAAGTTACTTAATAATGTGCGAGTTGGCACCCTGTTACCCAATTTTCCATTTACAACAGGTAAGGATGGCCGCTCGGGATGATGAAAATAAGTGGCCCCAGGCTAAAGACAGCCGATGGATGCTTAATAGAGGGATGGATACAAGTGAAAATAGTTCAACAGAGGTTTGACTGTTATATATTAATCCTATACCTTGCAAGGAATCATGTTCCATTCTTCAGCTTTTACATCCCAGCTCTGACATCCAAGCTCATACAGATTCAGGGAGTAGCTTAACTTCCCGACATCATCCCCACAGTTTGGCGAATTTGGGCATTCTGAAAAGTTGAAATATTACAATATAAAATAATGGAGTGTTCACCTGCAATGTATTTTAGTTATGAATCATGAACCAGTATGTATTCTACAAATATATGTTGGTGTCACTCAAATACATAAATTATTGTATTTTATGTTACTTGCCATTCTGACTGATACAGGTAGATTTCCACTGATAGTCAGACAACATGCTTCAGCAATCAAATTTCTAGGCAGGCTAAGGTCAAATACATGCCCCTTGCTCTTGCGTAGCTGTTATGACATTTAGACTAAGTTACATTAAAGAGGTGTTCCTTGCTGGCTTACAAGACTTTATTATGTCACAGTAACTCTAGATACAGATTCTGACAATTCCAGCATAAACAAGCACATTTTATCCTTGTTCGAAAAGGCTCATACTAAGATGCTCACTGAGATAAATGATAGTACGCTAAATCCAAACTCAGAACATACAAAACCATCAAGAATGATATTCGAATAGAGCCCTATCTGAATTATACCCTACCCAAATCTGTCTATTGTAATATAGCACGTTTTAGACTAAGCTCACACAACCTTAATATTGAATTAGGCTGGCACAAACGTCCTTATGTTCCTGCAGATGAAAGAATTTGTGAAAAATGAACCAAGTAGAAGATTAGTTTCATTCTTTAATGAGGTGTAAAAAATGGAATGATATCCGCTTAAACTTATTCCAAATTGCTTGTAAATACATCGAGGGCTTTACTATTTTCGATCCAGCTGAGCAATTCTTACAAATATTAACAACTAAGAACACTAACCTTAACTTTGCTCTTGGTAAATTTCTACAGGTAGCATTAAAATTAGACAGTAAAACATAAATGTTTTATATAAATAGTAATTTAATGTCTCCTAGAACTGAGTGGCTGGCGGCACATTGACGAAACTGCTTCCATGTGTGTATGAATTTGTAAATTTGTATATTTGTAAATATCTACTATTGTATGTCACTTCATATTGTATGTCACTTCATATTGTATGTCAACATTCCCATCTCATATTGTATATCACTTCATATTGTTTACTTGATAACAGTAAAGAGTACATCATGTATAATTGTATATATATATTTATATATCTTATGCTTAGTGTTTAGTATTGTTATTGAACCTGAATTGTTGTGCTAAAACTATTTGTTGGTGCTTTTTTAAACAGTATTATTACTTTTATTTGTTTAGTTCCGGGTGCTTTAGAATTTCTTAGACAGACTATGTAGTGTTGATTAGTATTAGTCATAATATAGCTCTACTTATTTAATTATTTTAACTGTTGATCCATGTATTTATACTATCTTTTTATTTTTTGCCATTTATTATCTTGTCATGCTGACACATGTATCAATTTGATATTTAGCTGTCAATAAAAATCTATATATGTATCATCTGTCAATCCAAATTTTCTTTTTTAAGTTTTCAAGACAAATTTGCTTATTTAATGATTAAAGCCCCGTTCCCACATAGCCGAGTTACTCGTAGTCAACTCGTAGTATTACGTAACACGCCTCTCGGGCCCAACTCTTACTAAACTCGGCGATTACTCCTCGCACTCGAGAGATGCTCGGCGAGTAACTCCTGAGTCTCGTAGCGAACTCGTGAGATTTGGAGCCGAGTTTGCCGAGTCTCCCGAGTATGCCGTGCTGCACGGCACACTCGGCGAATTATCCAGGAGTCCAAAAACTCGGCCATGACTCGCCGAGTTACTCCTCGAACTCGCCGAGTTACTCCTCGAACTCGCCGAGTTACTCCTCGAACTCGCCGAGTTACTCCTCGAACTCGGCGAGTTACTCGGCGCTATTTTCGCTCGTATTACACTCGGGGGGGATGTTCAGGAGTGCGGGGAGTAACTCGGCGAGTTGTAGGAGTAACTCACCGAGTTGTAGGAGTAACTCGCCGAGTAACTCGTCGAGTTCTACCTTTAGTACATGCATCATCAGCGTAGGGGGTCGTATATAATATAAAAGGCCGCTGCTCCTCTAATATCAGTCCGATTTTCGTCAAATAAAGATTGTATTGTAGTATAATTCATAGTGATTCCATACGTATTTTCGGATTTAAAAAAACCCGAATATTAAGCGAGATATTTGTCTGAGAAGGCAGTTGTCTTGCGGTGGCTGCTGCTCCATTTATATTAATCCGATTTTCGTCAAATCAGGACTGAATTGTAGTATAAATCATACTGATTCCATACGCGTTTTCGGATTGAAAATAGACCAAATATTAAGCGAGATATTCGTCTGAGAAGACAGCTAAGTTGGCGGAGGCAAACAGTGGTGCTCTCGCAGACGTCCGCGCCCGGACTGTATCAATGCAGGTAAGGCTGAGCGCTACTTTAAAAGGCTGCTGCTCCCCTAATATTAGTCCGATTTTCGTCAAATAAATATTGAATTATAGTCGAGTTCATACTTATTCCACACAGATTTTCAGATTGAAAATAGACCAAATATTAAGCGAGATATTTGTCTGAGAAGGCAGGTAGTCTGGCGGCGGCATGGTGCTCTGTGTATGGCCCTGACATGAATGGTGTGGTCAATATTTTTGACCATTTTATATACATTGTTTGGATGAGCTTTATTGCAATTCATTTCTACTCATTCTGCCAACTGCCATGACTGTTATGTCAATTGCTATTAGCATTTTGAATGATACAAAGAATGGGTGTAGAGCATACAGCAAATTCAATACATGTGTCAATTGCCTAATTGCCTAAATTGGGGTTCTTTGACCTGTCATTTCATGGTTTGTTCAAAGATGACACAGTAATTGCTATTAGCATTTTGAATGATACAAAGAATTGGTGTAGAGCATACAGCAAATGCAATACATGTGTCAATTGCCTAATTGCCTAAATTGGGGTTCTTTGACCTGTCATTTCATGGTTTGTTCAAAGATGACACAGTAATATGACATTGTCTTGATTGTCATTCACAATTACAAAAATATGTAATTGCTTTCATTAATTAAAAGCAATATATTTAATTGTAATTACCAGGCAATGATTATATTTGTATAACTTTCTTATCTTTTTGTGTTAATTTGAATCTTATTGTGATATTATGATCAGTATAAATTTGTGTATATTTTGTAAAATTTAAATCTAATATTGATATTGTAATTAGTATTTGTGATTTGATCTGTGATTTTATTTGCTATATTTAATTTACTTATACTGGTGCTCCCTGAAGCGTCCGCGCCCAGACTGTATTAATGCAGAAAGCTGAGCGCTTCTTTAAAAAGCTACTGCTCCCTTAATATTAGTCCGATTTTCGTCAAATAAAGATTGTTTTGTAGTATAATTCATAGTGACTCCATAGGTTTTTTCGGATCGAAAATAGACCAAATATTAAGCGAGATATTCATCTGAGAATGCAGGTAGGCTGGCGTCGGCCTATCATTCGATGGGTGACTCGTCGCTGTCGTAGACACCTTGCTTCACCCGGCGAGTTACTCCTGGTACTCGGCGAGTTACTCCTGGTACTCGGCGAGTTACTCCTGGTACTCGGCGAGTCACTCCTGGTACTCGGCGAGTCGCTCGCTGAACCCGCCGAGTAACTCGGCGAGTAATTCGGCGAGTAACTCGGCGAGTCACTCCTGGTCATTTTTTCCGCAAAAATTCGTCGCCAACTCCTCGAATTTTGGGTGTTACGTAATTTTTGTTATTACTACGAGTTGACTACGAGTAACTCGGCTATGTGGGAACGGGGCTTAATGAACAATTGAAAACTAGTAGATTTGAATGTCAATGTTATCAAATTAGGAGAAATATGTTATGCCATAATTCGATTTTATTTTTTACAAAAAAGCCCACTTATTGGGCTAAGTCCATATATTGTGATTTTCTCTTTTTTAGTTGTATGTGTTAGACTTGACAATAAAAGATTTTTGTATCTATGACCAGTTGCCCCCAACAATGTAAAATGCTTGGTGACACTTACTACAATAATTGTGATAAATACATCCAAAAACATAATCGGAAGTTTATCGGACAAATTATTTATTAAAAAAACAAATTACCTGAACTTCTTATGGCAACGTATACTGTCCCGTTAGTAGATTCATTGAATATGTTCTGCATATCTGTGACCGAGATGAATATAGCAAGTGATCCGATGACAACAAAATTCTTTAAGTTTTTATTTTCATCTGGTTTTTCATTGATTCCTATGTATATTTCTAAAGGAACATTGAGGGTGTGATTGAGGAAGACTTGTACGGGCTTCAGAGGCTCTGTGGTATTCAGTTCATGTATGATAAACTTGTCGTATCCTGATTTATTGGCGATGATTATCGGCTCCGGGATTTTTGTTGGGATCAAAGAGACTTCATATGCTGCTTTCGCTTGTAATGCAAGAGTCGAGGTGGCTCGTTTTCTTCTGGTTTTTGTGGTATTCGGGATTTTGTGGTCACAATTTAACATTGAAATTTCCAATACACTGCTGTTTACATGATTGTCACTGCCATTGCCATATATGAAAGGGTTGATAGATGTAAAGAACATCTGGAAACACAGGAAGCACAGATGTATAGCAATACTTATATGATATATAGTAATATAAATCAAATGATGTTGGCTTTGAGATAAATGCACAACTGAATGTAAAATTGAAAATTGATCCTCTGTAACACACTGTAAATCTACTTCACACATTTCAACATTCAAGTTTGAGACAAAATGGGTGTCTCATGACCCTTTCTTTCTTTCTATGTAATCCTAACCACCAAGATTGTATGTATGTAATTTTTAGGTCAAATAAATTAATGTCATTGTCATGCACTTAATTATTCATAGCATTGATGCATAGTGTACGGCCTCCAGCTTACAAAATGTATGACTTTCAATGTTAAGATATCTTATGATTAACCCGAGTTAACTTTTTGAATGGTACTCTCTAACAACTTATAAACCCTATTTTACACATAATTTCTGATGTTAACTGACAGTTTTATCCCACATGTATTTAGAAGTCAATGTATGATCACCATAAGGTTTGATATTTCAAAATGATAATTGGCTGTGTGTAGCCCCAGAGACCCATGCTAACACACAAGGGTCTTCAGGGCTGGGCTTAGTGGCATCATATTTGAGCACAAAGAACTTTGTAAATTGGGAGCATTTGCCAAAAATTATCATTTCAGATCAATAGTAGCTCATTATTGTTGTTATATAACCACAAAAAGTAAATAAATGAATAATTTGAAATACTTAATATATCTTTTGATTCTTACAACACAACACTTACATGAGACTCCAAACAAGCTGGCATATGCGATCCAAGCAATTTTGTCATATTTCCAAACTTCACTGATCCTTGCTTGGTGACTTTACTTATTTCATTCCCCATTTCTGATGTTAGAGCCATGGAAACTATGAGCGTAACTTCATCAAAGACCATTGACTGATCTCTGTCACTTAATTTCATATCTTCTGCTAAGCTGTTTGTTATGTTATGAACAACGTTGACAACACTTCTCATGACATTTTGGACCTGTAAATGTAAATGTAAATGTAGGCAGTCTTCAGTTGGTTGAAGGACAATGTCATACTCTACCAACTTTAAAATACACCCTTGGCAGACCTGCTCAAGCTTGAGGCTTTCTTAACTCCCTGGGAAGTATCCAACCTGTTACATGTAATTATCAGAAGGAGCTAAACAATCTACAATCGCCATCACTGACTATAGCCAAGTACTCATTTACACTTTTTTGTAGAATGTAACAAGGAGTTATATGGAGGATCTGCTCAGCTTCTCTGTGCCATGATGGGTGCCCAAACCTTGAAACCTTTCGATTTGGAGGATAACACCATAATCAGCGAAACTTCTTAATATGATAAACAGGTATTTGTATGGTATTTATTAATTCAAATAATTAAAAAAAAGTCAATGCTCGATAGTGATACACTTGAGTCAGTCAGGTTACTTCTAATAAGATATATTGATTGGCTAATGTATAATGCCTTAAATAGGTCTATTGTATTGGTATGTAAAAAAAAGATATGTGTATATCTTACCTTAGCTTTCAGGGCTTGTTGTTCTTTTTCAGCCTATAGAAAAATATATAGATATGTGCTAAGATGGCTTTTACAAGAGGTCAGATTTTTAGTGGTAAATGTGATGCATTACATACATGTACATATCAGTATGTGCTTAGGCCTAGAACAAAAATTGTTTGATTCCAGTAACTAGTCCGGATAAAGCAGGATCGGAAAGTACGCAGATAATTGATCTAAAATTTATTTACTTATATATCTGATTGCATCTTCTAATATTATTAAATTTCTCAACAACTGCTGAAATGCAGATCTTATGAGTCTTAACAGTTCCTCTTAAGACATCTTTGTTTTTAGAAAATATTAGGGTTACAGGTTCAAATAGGGTAGCCTATAGGTTGGATCACTGGAACCAAAGATAGTTTTTTCTAGGCATCTGAGACTACAACTAGAGTACAATTCTACAAATAGAACTGACATCAGATAGTACCTGTGCCGTAATGTTTGCAGCTTCTGTAGAGTTGTCTAGTGATGCATTCAGTGGAGTCTTAAAGTAAGAATTAGTGGGAAATAGACATAAATATACATAGATGTAATGAAGTGATTCAAACTAGGTCGTTTCTAGGTATGTCCAACAAAATTCATATAATAAACTGTATTAGTTGTCAGATACAGTAAAATGTTTTGACTTTCCAGATTTATCTGGAATCCAGAACTGTAAAACTATATTAAAATAACGGAAGCATTGCAAGCTAAAGTCAAATGTATGTGAGCCACAAATGTGGGGTCTATCATTGCCTCACAAGTTAACCCATTCAAATGATACCTGAACTTAGCTAATTAGGTATGGTTAGGTCCAGATAGTTTATTACCTTAGGTTTGAGAGCCTCTTGATGCAAAAAGTCAGCTGCACTCATGCACTTCACTGAGAGACTAACCAAATCTGTACGTCAAAATGAATATGCTCCAAGTCATTCAATTAACGATAATGTAAATGCGACAAATTTGAATATATAGAAATATAATTTTTTATGTATAAATATTAGTATTTAATATACTGACCATTGGACATCATTGCAATATTTTCAACTTTCCCTGCTGCCTTGAAAGATCGAAATTTATCCGTTAAGTTTTCCAGGTGATTTGTTCCCGTCTCCTGCAAGCACAAAAAAAAATCAGAAAAGGTTGTTAATCACAACCATGTGACTGGAAGAATATAAGGAACATATTGGTTTTTCGTCCTATAATTCACCAAAAAAAAAATTTGGAAATATAGATCAGGCAAAATTTTAGTTACTAGAATTATCGATCCACTGATATGAACCGAACTCTCTAATCTAATATATTTTATTTATTTTTTAAATTTTGGACTAACGGACTTCAAAAATAGCCTTTGAAGACCCGAGATAATGATTTTAAATTTTTGTGCACCTTTAAAATGTATACCTTCCTTGAAAAGTATCATTTAAGATATATATATTTATTTATTTAAGTGGCAGAAATCTGATTGTGCCAACTGTAAATTGTTCAGCAAACTGAAATTTTGGAATGCAACTTTTTTTCTAACATTTATTGTCCTGATATTTCTCATTCATAGTATAAGCAGAGCAATCAAACCAATAAGAATTTTGATCTAATAAATTTATTGATAATCTATTTTACACACCAATGCATTGATCTGTAACTGATCCTTCACTGCCATTGCGCTCCTCATGACTTCTGTGCTTTGCAAAAGTTCCTCTGGTTCATTTACTGGGTAGGTCGCCACGTTTGTTATTATTTCTGTCCTGAGCTAAAAGATAAATAAAATATTAAATAAATAAGATGTTTACATACTGCACAAATTTCACACATTTATTTTTTAATGTATAGTTATCTGATCATCTCAAACAATGCTGTGCTGGTCTTTTTTCACAATTTTCATTGGAGTAACACTTTATAAAATCATCTTTATTTCAGAGTATACTGAATCACTGATGCTTTCAGTCAAAAACCCCACCCATGTGGCAGATGTGTAACGTGTTGTTGACTCTGAGCCTTATCATAATCTGCCTCTGGCAGCTGGTCATACAATTATGCTGACTAAGCTTCAGACCAGTTGCACAATAATAGTTTATGACAATGGTTAGTGAAAACCCACCTGAGCCTTTACTTTGTTTATATCCTCCAGAGTTGTATTGGAACTGGGATCTTGTATATACTGAAAAGTAAAAGTATCTTTTGATTAGATGATATTGTTAACTTTTTTGCTTATTTACTTATCTTCTACACAGATCTTCTACAGATATTTCAGTCTAAATCAAGTTTTTTAAATGTTTGAATATTTTCTCAGAATGAAACAACCTATGTTGCTACGTATAAATTGCACCCATTTAAATGTGAGAGTCATGGTCATTTACTCATACATGTACTACGTACAATTAGCAATGTTATTGTTCAAGATGGCACATACAGCTTCAGGTGTCAGCCAACCAGCAACACCTTATTTCATGATTTATCTCAGTGTATTTAAGTATTTTATCTGACTTATTATCGGTAATAAAGATCATATCAAATCAAAAAACCTTTGAAAGACTTTTGCAATATTTCAAATGGACCACCTGACTGAACTCTTAGCTGGGAAAATATTTATAAATATAATAAATTAGCTATTAAATTTAAGTGTTCTGTTAATAATTAGGTACATTTGACTTGGACAAGGTTAACTGTAAATAAAATACTCTTCAACAAATCACATGAACATTGCTTTTAGTCTATGTTAAGTTGAATCTTACAAATATCGAGTGGACATTCAACTCCGATGAAAAGGCAAAAGCCATCGCTGCAGCCTTTCTAAAGTTTCCATACTTCGAGATGTTTTTCAAATTATTCACTCCTCCATTTTGGATATTATCCAGTACAGAGGTTACTGTCTCTGGCCGAGGATTCACCTGTTGATAAGACATTGATAAAGTTTACTTAAGATTATATGATATATGTAACTATCTTACAAATCCTGTGTATTATATAATTAGATAAATGTGTAAATAAAAATAAAAGGAGTATTCAGTGATACCAGAAAGGGCTCTATATGAAGCATAAATCCAAAGTTTTGTAAAACATTGTCTTTAACTTACTCTGTTTGACAGAAGTAAGAGTGTTTTTCTAATTTTATCGAATAGGAAATATCACAAATTTATTAAATTTTCAAAAGTGTGATGGGGAATGTGTCATTTAGTATTAGAATCTATCCATGAAAAAAAGGTCCACTCACCATCGTTTAAATGTGTATGAGTGGGACATTAATATTCATCGCAATAAACAATAAGATTATGTTTGCAATGATTATGTGCCTAGAAATATAAGAATGATTTACCGTGACATTGAAGACGTATTCATAGTAATCATCAACTGAATCAACAATTCTTGCCACAACGTGAAGTAGAAAGTTTCTGTCTGTTGCCCCAACTGGGAATTTGACCTGTTGAGTCTTTTCACTGAGTCCAAATTCAATAGGAAAACATCTGCCTGAACTTTCTCCTTAAATTAGAGTAAAAATTATTAATTTCCTGGCAATTTCTTGTGCATTTCTAGGCCCCTCTTGGCAAGGGTAATAACAGTGGTCACCACAATGCAGTTCAAAATGTGTACACTCTGCATATATCCTCACACCAGATTTCCTCACTTACATGACTTAGAGCTACATATGGTTACTTGCTAGAGGATGAATCATACATTGTCTGACATGTAAAATGTTGACCATCAAACAAACGTGCAAAAATACAATAAAAGTAAAAAACATAAGTCACACATTTTTTCCTTTATATATCTTATAATTGGGTGCATTTAATGAATTATATTTAAACAATTACACAAAATAAGATAGTGGTGGTCTGCAAATTTTGCAAGGAGAGCAAATTCCTGATTGTTTTTATCCAGTTCCAGTTGTCTGTACCAGCACTGAGACTGGTTGTACCTATTGAAAAAGACATATTTTGGCCAACTTTTTGCATTATCTGTTGATAATGTGAGGATTGCGAAGTTGCTGTCCTGCAAAATATACTATTCAGACCGTGACCATACTCTATAATAAAACAGAGTTACCAGGGGAGCAAGTCTTGAAGTCATATCGCAACCTTACACTAGCATTTGGAGGCCTGAATTCCAACCATCCTTCGCAAGTCGCAACGAAGTCTGTTGTAGAAGCCAAACCTAAGAATATGAGAATATATTATCACTTTCATCTGAATAGTATATTTTGTAATGTTAATTTGTCGTCTTGGTCATAGTTTGCAAAATAACCAACTGAAATAACCAAATGTCCAAATGTAGGCAGGAACTAACTAAACCATGAATGTATATGTATAATGCATTCAAAATTAATGTCTGAATTTTATGGGTAATATTTTTCTTAATGCAAAGCATTGAGCACCACAAAATAGACAAAGTTGTAAGCGAAGTACTAGCAATTAATGAAACCTACAACTCACACCTCTTTAATAACTTAATATATAATCTACTGTTAGCTAGACGTCTACTGTAATTCTGATCTTTCTATGTAAGCTTGCTAAGCAATCATTATGATGAAAAACAGATTTTTCTTATTAATTATTTCTGTTATTTTTTTCCTACTATGTAAGCTTGCTAAGCAATCATTATGATGAAAAACAGATTTTTCTTATTAATTATTTCTGTTATTTTTTTCCTACTTTATGCTTGTTGTCAAAAATATGACAAAAAACTGTTTGACATTTATTTTGAGTTCTACTTTGGTAAGTTATTAGTTACCTTACCTTGCAGAGGATATACTTTACAGGCCCCTTTAGAAGGCAGATTGTTCACAAGAAACTGTAAACTTGCTTTTCCATCTTTGGACCCGGGGGTGAATGCTGTAACTTTTACAGTGTGGTGTTCCCCACCTCGCAATGTTGATTTCTTGAATGTTATATTGTGGTTAGTGATACCTGAAACATTTTAAGATGAAATGCTTGGTTTGGGTCCGTCTTCCTGTTATGGAATAATACCTGAACAACTAAAGACAGACACCCTATATGTATATCTGGTCAGCTAGAAAAACAGTTCAGTGAATATTACATTAAAACAGTATAATACAATACAAAAGCATTGATAACAGAAGTACCTGATTCAGTCCAATGCTTCACTGCATATATAGTCTCAACTGTTCCATTGCTGTAATTGACTTCCAGGGACCAATTATAATTCATTCCACCAAGTCTTGACTGGCAATTAGCTGTACATGTAACCTCAAACACTATTCTCTTCATGTAGGCTTTCTTGGGCCCACAATTTTCCACACATCTGAAATGGATTTTGAACTAGAGTACTCGAATATTGGTCTCATCCGTTAACCAGAAATTGTATGTGTTCTTTCCATAGATTCCAAAAGCAGGACTCATAGACTGTACTGTTGATATAAGTTTAACATTGACTGGAATGCCTTAGTCAATTTTGAGTCTCGACTCCAAGTCTATGATTTATTCTGAAATACTGGCAACATTATACATTCAAATAAATAATGTAAGCACAAGGTATTTGTATGTTTTATGCCAAAATACCATCTAAATTACGGCTTAGAAATAGACCTTAAAAATATTTTCTTAGATTTTCTGGTTGCTCCATTAGGCCCAATAATCTCTATTACTAATAGTATTCTTTTGTTCAATTACCAAGATAGCTCAATAGAGTGGACAATTTGCATACCACAGATTACAGAAAACAGAAAAGATTAGCTTACGAGACAGCAATAACAGGTGCGGAGAGATCTCTCACATAAAGCCACTTATCAGCTGTTCCACTTCTTGTATCCTTGGTAACAGTCACTCCAATAAGGTACCATGTCCTGGGAATCATGACAGTGGTTTTCAGTTGTAGTTCCCCACTGGTACTGCTTAAATCAGCACTTTGTAATCCGAAACAGTATTGGCGATGTTTGAACACCTCCTGCATTTGGGGATCTAGGGTAGCCAAATTGATGCTACCCACTTGAAAAGTACTGTTTACTTGTGTACAATTCCATTTGAATACCATTCCAGTCTTGTTGGCTGGCTCCACATCATGATCAAAGCTAGTGTTAGCCGCATTAACAGAAAATGGTTTAGTAAACTCCAATGAATCTGAGTGGTTTCCACCAATATTGATATCCAGTGGTGTTTTGATTATTTTTAGGTAAATCACTTCACTTTTATTTGTATTGTGTTGGTCCTTCATATTAACAGTATATTTTATTTGCCACAGACCATAAGGCAGTAATCTAACAGTATAATTAAAAGATGGTCCATAATTTTGACTGTGGGCTATTTTACTTGTGTCAATTGTTGTAGTAACTTCCCATAGATGGACATAGACATCAGTAATCATGCAATCCAATACTAATCCAGCAGTAACTAGCATAGGTTTTGGTTTTGCTTTCATGTTCACAATGGGATCTGCTATATCTGTGAAATTATCCAAATCAGTAATGTTCGGACTGAAACAAGTCCATGCCTTCACGACTGCAATTGTAGTTAATGTATGATTGCTGACATGATTGTATGCAAACAGCTTAGCATTAAAGTTATTGACTGATTTGTATTCATAATCATACTCAATTATAGTAGTTCCATAAGCTATCTGTTCAAAAGGTATGCCAAGTGTAATAGCATCTGGAGCACATATTGGTAGACCAAACATAACTTTTTGGATACCATCTCCCAAATCAAGGTGAAAGCATGACTGTGGCGCAAAACCAAAACGACTAATATTTGCTGTGAAAAATGTTGTGTTAGTAAGGAACACAGAGCCGTTGGTCTCGAATGTGCCAATAATAACAGCATCCAATATAATTTCTGTTGAAACAGTTTTGGCATGATGGCTGACAAGATTGCTGCAATTCAATGTAGTGTTCAGTATTCCCAAATAAGTACGGTCAAACGAGACAGTCCTGGAGTATGTTTCCCCAGCGTTGATGTTATTATAATACAGGTAATCCTGTTTCCTGTTATTATAATCCCAATTGCAATGAATATTTGTCAATGGAGCTTGACTTGAGCCAATTGGCACCAAGTAATATACTTCCCCAGGAGTATATAAAACAGAATCGTTTGCCCAAATACTGAAGTCAGTGACTGGGTTCTGGACTACTACTGGATGTGTTAGCATTTCAGAGCTCACAGGGTTACTAGCATTAACAGTAATTGTATAGTTGCCTATTGTGGAATAGGTAAATCGGTATGTGAAGTTTGATGTGGCTGCTAGAAGAGATGGATGGTCTTCGTGAAAAGTGTTTCCTGCACCATCTTTGATTTCAAAATGAACGTTTGAACCGTTATTTACTGAGAATGTCAAATTTAATGAGACACCAGTGCGAACTGCATTTGCTCCAGTGATATTAAATGCAAGTATCCTCTCATACACTGACATGTTTTTCTGAAGAGAATGTGAACTGACCAGATTGTAGCAATCTACTTGAAAGCTAACATTGTGTCCGACATAACTGTGAGAGATAAATTGATTTTTAATGATGTTAGATCCAATAGGCAACTCAATTTGGTAATCATGAGCGATGATGTTACTATTCAATAGCCATAAACAGCTAGGATCAGTTGCATACGGTCCTGATGAAGGTGATATCAATGTTATAGCAACTTGGCTAGTTGACCACATAATCTTGTCTGGTACGTTGAGCTGCAAATCTTTCACTTCATTTTGAATGATTATCTCCTTGGATTGTGTGAATGAGTCATTGTAAAATACATTGTTTGCCGTCACATTTAAGGTATAGTTTCCTGCTGTGTTGTAAGTATGGTTCAAGTTCATAGGCTGTTGGCTAGAGTATATGCTTGGATGGGTAACGTTTGCGTTCATTTTGCCATCACCATAATTGACATTGCACATCACATGACTTCCACTGTTCATTGTCACTTTCAACAGAAGTGAACTATTGGTCTTCAGGAGATAAGCTGAAGGAGTTATGGTTAGGTTTGTAATTGGTTCTTGTAGTATTATTGTCCGGTTGAAATAGGTTGTACTAACATGGTTTGAGCAATTAATAGATAGGTTTGAACTTGGTTTGTCTATTATATAGGTATAATTGAATGTAATAGGAGTCAATGTTATAGTGCTTGATATATTAATTGCTGAGCTGTTTGAAAAGTTAATTGAGGAATAGTCCGATGAATTGTTGACCGATGAATCAATAATAACGCGGTGATCAAAATCTATTTCACACCACATATAAAATGGCTCCCTGTATAGTGTAATTGAACTTATTCCAGCATCAACCTTCAGTAAAGATGGGACAGGTCTTGGTTTCCAAATGTCTATAAATTTAATGTATATATCCAATGGTGGTTCAACGATAACAATCACTGTCAATATAGACACACCAAGGTCATTACTTATATTCAGCTTCAATGTAAAATTCCCGTATAGGTGATATCTATGATCTATGTGGACTGATGCAGCTGAGTAGTTATAGATATGATTCTTACTCTGCCAATCCCAGCTATAGGACTGTCCATCGCCAAAATTTAGATGAAACCTAACATCGGTGCCTTCATTCCATTTAACAAGGGTTTGAATGGATGTGTTCAATGCAATAATTGATGTGTTTGATGACATTTTAGGGTACCTTATTGCAACTCCTGTAAAATAAAAGCTATAATCATATGGCAGCAACAGATATGACACACATGCATAATAACAATTCACTGTAGTTAGTTATAAGATTACATGACTTCCTGGGAGTTTTCTAGCAGGCAATCCAACATAAGACATACCCAAATTAAAAATTCATGGATGATAGAAAGCTATTATACAGAAAGGTAGTTTGCTATTCTTAAAAATGTATAATGGTTCCTTAAGAGGCTGTTTTCTGGTGGAGACTACTCAAAACCCAGCAACCCTAAAACAGAAATATTTTTCCCGTTTTTTATTTTTGTATGAAGCAAACAATGAAAATGATAGATGCACATTCTGTGATTTATTTGCTCTCCCCAAATTCCTTTCACCACCTGCTGAAATGTCTTAGCCTACCAGAAACCCTCGGTGTTTTATGGTTTTGTAATCGAAACTTTAAAACACTGATTTTTATCTGGTATTAGAAACATTTACATACCATCGCAGTTTTTCAGAGGATCAAAATTAATGCAAGAAATGGGATTTGTTCCTGATGTAGTGTAACTTGCACCAGTCCCTGGCGACAATCCTCCACAAACAAAATGGAGATCCTTGCATTTATCTCGAGGCAGGAAGAAATTCACAGTTCCTGTGTATGTCTTAGTATCTGTTTTATTCAACCCTGAAGAAGTATTTCCAAATACAACAACAGTAAATGGTCCAACATCTGTGGTGGCTCTCTTTCGGCGTTTGGATAAAGATGCCCGAAACACAAGGTTAAAAGCAAAGTTTTCTCGAGGATAAACCACAGGTATAATGTTATGAGAAGCATCGGCATTTTGTAATGTGAAAGTGACTTCTATGCTCGAGTTGTACCCTCTTACAATTTGAGGTCCATACGTCTTTACAAATTTCAATATATTAACAGATATTTCTGAAAGCAAAAGCAAATTACTGTAATAGAAACAGGTTGTATACCAAGTAACAAGGACATTCACATCAGCAGTGTTTAAAGGACGGAATGATAACAAAATTATTGTATGCAACATAAATATCAGAAAATAGTGAAAGAACCACAGATAACTTGGTGTAATAATGTGAACAAAGATGTAAGTTGATAATATATATTTTTTTAATTAGGAAACATTACACTTTGTGGACTGATCTTGCATCATATAACCACACCGGACAGGATAACCAAGTCCGGATCATAGTTGGACTCCTTAGCATTAATCAAATTATCCTAACTGAAATATTTTGGTCAATGTTATTCCAATGTGTTGTCATTTTCATTCTTTGTATTTCCGGATGCTACTGTCCAAGTTTTCGTAAATATGAACGACTGTTAATATGGGTTTAATATTGTTTCAAAAAACTGCACTAGAATTAATTGTTTTACCTGGAAAACAATCCTTAGCAGATGCGATGTCAAAACATTTGACATTGTTTTCTACATCAGTATCCTTGAACGTAGCCCGCGTTGCATTTTCCAGAGCAAAACAAACATACCGAAGACTTTCGCATTCCATATCAGCTGGCCCGGCTGATACATTGACTATTAGTTTCTTTTGTGAATTTTTCGTCAGTATCTGCCTAGCTTCAGCCATTGCTAAATTGGTTACTGTAGATGTGCCTAATGATTTGAAATCAGTATATGTAGATGCAGATATTTTGCTATAGATGTAAGAAAAGTTAAAATTGGTGAACCCAGTAGCTGGTGCCACAATGTCATAAGTGCTGGCACCGAGTGTTAATGTGATTGAAAAAGGATAATTTGTTGAGACTCCTCGAACTAGTTTTGTTGAGCTGTCCACTGCAATGTCTGAGAGTGCTGGGTCCATATCTGGAATTTGAAAAAAAAAAGATATTAAGATAGAAAAGGACATAGATCTGTGCATGGAGTCACTAAAGAAGGAGGGGAAAGCTCTGGTTTTATTGTGTTCTATGTATGTCGCGATGGTCTTTTAATGATGGGCAGATAATCTGGTGTCTGGATTTATGACCCCAGCTGATAAACATTCATGGGGTTTAAACCCCAAATAACTGTGTGCTGATTGGCCAAATAAAATGTTTTATAAATAGCACCCATGTGCTCTCATGTTCATAACTGTATTACATACACAATAGTTCTCCTACCCTTTCTTTATAAATGATGCATAAATACCATCATATAAATAAATAAAAGGTTTTATTTAAGGATAAAGAAGCCAATGAACCGTATATAAAGAACTGGAGTGAACACAGCACAGCATAATTAAGGATCATGATATATATCAATAATAAATCAATCATAATTAATTTATTATCTATGCATGTCCTACAATATTTCAACAGTGTTAGGAGGAATGGGATATTTTTTTTCCCTGAGAAATATTCATGAATTCAATGCCCTCCCCCCTCACCTAAATTTAAATTACACAGTTGTAAATTACAATGACTATCAATATGAATTATCATAATGTGTATTATGAAGTTATAAATTCAAGTATACTATATTATGTTATGAAATAGTAAAAAAATTTTATTTATACACTTTTTACATTTCAACTGCCCTGTGAATAATTAATTTGATGACTAGAATCATGATCTGTTATTAGTTTTTATAGTATTTCTTCAAATGTTTTATCTATTTATGACATAAATATTCTATTTTGATATATGAGTTTGTCTTACATCTTAACTAAAACCAATAAAATGATAAAACATGGGAGCAAAATTCAGCGAAATAGAAGTAAAAAACACAACATTTAATTGTGAGACAATGGTTTTCTAAATCAACACAGCTCACGCCGACATCGACCGACACCCATAACATAAATATTGGCATGTAGCCAAAACGTTGCACTTTCAATTGCATGTTTTGTCTTCGACGCGATAGTAAGCGATTTTAAGATATAATAAGTTGAATACAGCCAAGTAAAACATCACTAAAGTTGCTATATTGCAGTGGTCAATGGCCTAAAATGTCGTAATTACCTTAATTCTTGACGGATTTTCACTGGAAAACTTTGTAATTGACCACCATGTGGTAGGCAAGGTATTCCCTACTATGCGCACGCAATATGGACCAAGCTGAAATATCTTTTGGGAAATCCTTATATTGAAAGTGAGGCTCTCAAAGTCTGCTAGGACTGCGAGATTTAAAAACCCATCTGAAAGGGGTGCAGATTGGCTGCTGCAGCAGCGACTAACATAGGACATCAAAGGGGAGCTGCGTGAAATTAAATGGCTATTAAAACAATGGCTCTCTGGGCCAACTTAGCCTCGGAACTAATTTTAATGGCCATTAAAAATATAGATGCACATGTGTGATACAGAGCTTTCTCCTCCTTCTCTAGTGACTCCATGATCTGTGATACACTTTTGAAACCAAAATTACCACCCTATTACAAATTTATATTAACTGTAGCTAACATATGCAAAAAGTTGTAAGACTGTTTTATAGTACAGTCGACCCTTGTTATGAACCCGTGTTCCCATGTGGATTAATGCATGATTCCGAATAACAAATTTGCCGCCATCCCCTTTGCGGCTGTTTCCGGAACTAATGACTGTGGCGACCTCTGGTGTTGTCCCAATCACAACTGCACACTAAATGCTCGATCAAGTTGCTTCATAGTAATTCCCTAGCTGTTGTGCATGGCAATAAGAGCTCTTGGCACTGACCCATAAATAGTCAGTTGTAAAGTGCAATTCAAGTGTTAGTTGTAAAGTGCAATTTAAGCGTCAGTTACAAAGTGTAATTAAGATGCTGATCACTAAGATATTATGAAATTAGCAATAGAAACTATAATGCCTATAATCATATAACAATGAACTGATATCTTGATTTATGCTTAGGTCCACCATGGGCCTAAATGGTGCTAAATAATTTCCTTGGACTTGTTCATTTTAGAAGAAGAAAAAAAACTTTCTTTGTTATTGCTGCTTAATTTCTATTGCATAACATGCCAGGTAGGCCTAATCGCGAACGTTTCGGTTGAGGGATCATGTCGAAAATCCCCGTTAAGAGGACATGGCAGGTACACCACGTTAATTAGAGAACCTCTCAGACTGTATTTACATTTGAAAGTGCAAAAATGTATATATAAGCATGGGTTAAAGAAATTGGCACTGCTGAATGCAATTGCTCAATTGCTATTCAAACAAATTGCTATTAAAAAACTGAGAGACCGGAAAGCAGACTGACTGGCGCACATACAAAAATGCTTATGCACAGAAAAGTGCAATTCGGTGCCCAAAAAGACTGTTCGATTCAGATCTGTTACATGTAAAATGGTTAGGATAGTGCAGGATTTGGTTTAACAAATTTCAGATTAACGAAGGTCGACTATATTTATATTTGCATAATAATCATAAATTAAACAAAAAAGAAAAATATTATATGATTTACCTGGCTGGCAAATTGAATAGTGACTAATGTCCACACAATAAATGTTATTTGTCCAGTTTGTCTCATAGTAAATTCCAGTAGATCCATGTGTCAGATTAACACAAAGATATGACACATTCCAGCATAGATTGACATCAATACCAAATGTAACATTTAACGTTATATTCATGAAGGTTTCATACTCCATTTGTTTAAGGAATGATGGCTTGTTCTCAATTGTCAAAGCTGATGCTGGTAATTTCAGGAAAGTGTTGTTCGTAATGTTTGGCTTTTCAGAAGTTATGAAAAGATCAATGTCAAAGTTACTCCCAGAAGCCACAGCTTCTACATTTGCACCCTCATTATGAGAAATGTTGAGGTAGATTTTGCCTGATGTATTGATGTTCCTAACAATTCCAGCATCTGGCAGTTGGACTTTCATAATGGTAGGTTGCATGTCAGCCTCTGTAAGGATAAAGAGATGTAACATCACTATGCTATCATCATTTTGCAGCAAGCAAATCAATATAATGTATCAAATTAGCTCAGCTGATATAAAGTAAGAGACACATTTGATTGAATTCATTACAGATAACCCAGGTACAATTCACAGACTTGACATCAGATGAATATTAACAACATCAGTTTGACGTCAGGCAACAATACTCACATGGCAAGCTATCTGAGACATTATCATTAATTATAACATCTTTAAAGATTCAAGAATTCATCATTAATCTGTAAAGCTGGGTGTGCTAAGACCGATAACTGAGCATTTATAATTAGATGCATCATTAGATATCACTGACTTTTATTGAGAATGAAATTTGAGTTTAAATAACCTAGATACCATTCATATATTAGTCATATTTTTATGAAGATAATAATTGTTTACTGACATTTATTTAAATGACTACCACAACACTCAATTATTGACGATATATAAAAATTAACCTGGATAGCAAACTCCATTGACATCCCTGGTATAAACCTCACACTGACAACTGTATATCTCCTTGAGTGATCCTCGTACTGGGCGGCAATCTGTTGAATTTTGGGTACATTGAGAATTTCGCTCGCACGGCTGGTACATGCTGACAGTATTAGCTACAAGTAGGAAGGTGAGACCAAGATTAAGGGCCATTAATGACCTCAGAGATCCTTACAGCAGATTTCATAGACATGAAAACTATACTTCAGGGGACGTCATGTGAATCCTTCCTGCAAGGCTCTCATTGGCTGAGAGTTTTAGATTCACATGACGTCCTCCATGGTTAAGTTTTCAAATCTGCTGTAAGCTCTAACTTGATTTTAATATGTCAAAGAAGTTTCACTGTTAAATTCTATTTGAATGACATATTTGTTCTTCAGATTGGGAAAAGCTTTTTATGAGAAATTGAGGTTGAAAAAACTTTTACAGAGCTTTAGTCGTCATCTTAACAGGCCATTAGAACAGCAATGTGCCAGACAAGTCATATTGGTAGAAAAGACCAAAATGTACATTTAAACAAAGACGCCAGCTGGTTAAAGAAGCTGACTTTAGCTGATTTTCAAGCAAATTACAGGTTAAGGAAATCCGCTGATTGGAAAATTTTGTTTATTTCGAGTGTGATATGCACCATTTTCATTTACAGCAATGAATTCTCTTCACAATTATCTTCAAGACAAAAAGAGATCATGTTACTCTACTATAATACTACTTACCATGCTCAGCAAATGCCCGAACCTCACAAAGAGTCAAATACTTATTGGAGCCTTTCACTTGGATTGCAAGATACCTCCCTGAAGTAATGCTAGTACAATTGACATTGACAATTGTGCCACTTGATACAGACCCATTGTAGTGCTTGCAAAGGGTATATCCATCATTTAAAAAACTGCCACTGCTCACGTTGCTTCCAATGTAGATGTCAAAAGCCTGAAGATTGTGGTCTGAAAAATGTATAATTGATGTCATTGTTATGCTTGCCCTAAAAGTCCTGGGCCTCCTCATATAAAGGGTCGTTAGTTTATCGTTATTTACACCTATTTATGTCTTTCTCGTTATCCCGCTGGTTTAATTAACACATCATGAAACATCTGTTTTTATTGCTTCCTGACAGCACTTGGAAAAGGTACCCCAGGCCAATCCTGCAAAGTCGGGGTACCATCATAATGTATTCATGTGAACCACATGGTCAGAGCTGTCAAACTAACAAAAACACTTAGGGTCGCTTGTGCCCTGTGCACAGTGTATGGTATTCACTCATATGGAGTGTGAAAACATTGTAGGTACTTCATAATCACTTTAATTGATGTACACACCATTTCTCTAGTATACAAAACCCTTGTGGTTGATGATGGCTATATCCATTGCTATGGACATTTTTCGCCTTTTGATTTGAAAGACTGACCCCATTGGCCAGGGGTATTGGTCAGGCCATGTCACGGCGGGGTCAACTCATTTAAATATAACGTCTGGGTCTTTGCTGATTGGCTACTTTGGAGCCCTATCTCGACTTATTTACTGGAGCCTTTGCTGGAGTGCCTGACAGGAGTGCAATGATAAATTGGTTTTTAAACAGGGCGTTACAGATTGCCTGGACCAGCCACATAGGAGCTATCAGCTGACTTAATGACGACTAAGTGAATAATGGATTAAAAGGCCATGGGTCTTAGGGTTATCACATGTTATTAATATTAAGTAATAATTATGTTTAGATATCGATTATTATGAGTCCTGTTTGGTGTGCAACTGGATCACTTTGGTTTGAAATGTCTCTGTGTTTTTAGTATTGGTGGGTGTTGTGATGGGTAAGGTTTCTCGGCAGTGGACAAGAGGTCCTGCAACTGAGGTTCTGGGTTCAGCTCCACTGAAGTGCACTAGTGTGAGTGCCCGTGTATATGGTGGGGTTGATGTCATAATGAGATGACATGGGAAGGGGGGAAGCTAGCTCAGAGGTAGCGCTCTGGGCTTCCAACCACTGGGTCCCGGGTTTGATTCCCGGTCGAGCCTAAGTTGGATGGCTGTTTCATCCTTCGCCTCATTGCCATGGTCTCTGCCTGTCCTAATTAGCCCAACTGGTGCAGAAATACAGGACGTAAAGCCCTAATCACACACACACACAGCTATTGTCTATGTATTCATCTCATACTTTCATGCATTATTTACAAGTTGAACTGTTAATCACTAAGGGGCACTTGAGTTAATCAGAAACCATTGAACAGGTGGTATCTAGTGCACTGATAATTGCCCACCAGATGTTGCCAGCCATTCATATAAGACAAACGTTTCTGGTCGATATTTTGTTCCCAGAAGTCAAAGTCAAGATCATCAGCAGAAGATTTTAAAAGAAACAGGGATGAGTTCAAATCACAATGATCAGAGTTTTGCTCAACTTCAGGGCTCTACAGTACAGGAAGTCATGAACTTCCTGAGAAATTGGGGATTCCCCACATTGCTTCACATCATGCCTCTGGATAAGGTGGGATTCAGCCATAGGCTGACTGGACCACATGACCAGTCAGTGGCTGCTGCTGTGGCAGTCTGGGATTGGGTAATTGCAGGTATAAGGCTGGGGCATGCCCTCGGGGTCTCTTCACTTCTGGTTTCTTCAAGCACACGCTTTGGCAATGGGTAGGGCATCAACCGGCAACATCATTTCTTGATGATATGATACTGTCGTGCTTATGACGAAAACAATATAGTGGATAGGAGGTCACTCAGTGCATTTTTTTCTGAGAAATAATAACGACAATTTTAGGCCTGAAATCAACAGGTCAGAACCACAATAGATCAAGGTAGGTGAGGTTGATTGATAGGGAATTTCCCTTGCTCAGTGCTGGCAGCACTTAAATGTGGGCCACTGTATTTAATCATGAGTGTAATTGCACAGAATATATGATATAGCTTATATAATTGAGTTGAGTCTTTCACACAGCCATCAGCACCCCGTGAGTTTTGTACTTGAGTATCAATAAGTGGGATTCAGATGAACCCTAACTGCTGGCACCCAAACAGTCAGTTTTAGATATGATTGAGATGGTGAAGACTGCAAGTAAGTTTTCTCAGGTTATCTCTGCATTTGATGGCATATCGCTTTTACATTTTATAAGTTTTAGTCACATACATGCAGACATATAAATAAATTCCGTTATTGGGGGGCAAATGTAATATTTCAGATTTTGAGTGAACATGACATACTAGCTGAGAAAATTCCAGATGTCCTGCAACAACTATACAATACAATACAAAACAATAAAATTCACTAATAATACATACCACAACATTCGTCTAGTGTAACAATGTAGACTGACTTCACTCTCTGAATCCTCGTCATATCTGCCACCCACCAGGGGTCGGTTCCAGCGACCCCAATGGCGCAACTCTTAGATGCCTTATCCTGGGAAAGGTCAAGGTCAGTTGCAAGGGATGCTGGGTAGTTTAAGTCACCTGATGACCTTCTTGCACTCTTTAAGGCTAATATATTGTCTGTAGAACGGATGATCGAATTAAATTAGATAAGTTTTAGAAGTGAATCAAGGGTGGGTGTTTTAATTTTAAAAAATCAGTGGTTTTTACAATATAATATAATTTGGCAACCTTCCAACCCCCCCCCCCCCCTTTACATTTTTCTGAATCAGACCCTGAGTTGAAAAACGAAATTCATAAGGTAGATTAATTTTTGTCATTAGACTTGAATCTAAAGAACTGATCATTCGACTATACATTTTAATTTGTTCATTTCTAGTTTTGATACAAGCAGTTTATTTTATCTCATTCATCAGTATTCCTCTACCCAAGAGAACCATCTTGAGATTCAATGCCTGAGCTCCAATTATGTTAGTGCCCTTGGGGGTGGGAAATCCTGGTATTACTCAACAAGATTACGGTTTGCTTTCTAGGTAAATCAGATAGCCTCCAATTTTATGGAATCTGAGCACTATATTATCTTACTCAAATGTTTGAGTTTACATATACTCAACTACACTCCATTACATGCTCTTTTATGCAGTTTTGCGTTGTTGTGTTTTAGGTGTAACACTATAAAATGCTCACCTATTTCTGGATTGTGAGGAAAAATCTTCATTATCACTTTCTTGGCAATGATTTTCTTTCTTCTTGATGAAATCCAGTAGGTTGAGTTGTTAAGTTGTCCTGTTAAGACTCCAGAAGAACATCCCATCGGATTGAACCACCACCCTCCTCCGCCGTATAAATCTGAACACCCCTGTTCGCTGTGATCTGCATCGTAAGTCGAAAACGGTATGCCGCTGGACACCAAATCACCTGCATCTAACAACCCTGGGTTGTGACTTTGAATGGATAGGGAGTAATTCTTGGCCTCCTCATCTACCTTTATCTTGGTGAATTCACCCGAGAAGAATAAATCCTTCTCATCCCATACTTCAATTCTCATGTCAAACAGTCGGTTTGTGGTAAGGAGCGAGACCATGGCGTTTCCAATCCAAAAATTAGAACTTGTGTCACCGAAGCCGATTCTGTAATCAGACCAAGGTCGTTTGAATAGTGTTGCATTGTTTTCCTGACGCATTATTACAGTCCAACCTGTATGGCATGGTGGTTTGAAGTCTGGCATCCCTGGAATGGTGATTTTTGGCCTTGCAGCATTGTTGCAAGTGACCGGATCTGAAGAGCAGAAATAAGTTATATTACCCTTCAGTGCTTTGTGATTTTTATTCACATACTTTTTACTCTCAGTGTGTTAATATCTTAAATTCCATAAATGGTCTTTGTAGGTGCAATAAATTTTCATGTTGCGCATTAAAGAGATTCTACACATACCTTGAAAATTGCAACCGAAGACTTGGAGTCGCATCGCGGGTTCACTTCGCCAAGACAGGAGATTGATTTTCATGTATTTAAACAATGGAAGTGCAGTTAGCAAGACTGAATAGGGCGTTTCATGATCATTGTTTCCAGCAAATACCTGAAAAAAATGCAGACAAATAAATATGTTTCACACTGGTCGTTCTACAACCGATCTAGATGGCCTACAAACCTTCCACATAATAAATAGGCGACGAGTCAATCAATTTCGGTAGAGTAAAGAAATCATGTGGGGAATATTGAGCTAGCCTTTCAACAATTAGTGGCTATATCACTCATTTCAGTGCTGAGCTGTTATAAATACTACTTAGCCTATCATATTCAAGTAATGTATGATGTCTCAATGCTGCTGGTTAGGTCTGACGCTAAACCACCTCAAATGCCAAGGTGCCAGAGAAAGTGGGGTCTTTCATTTTTGCCAGACCATTATATAGCATCTCAAATTTTATGTGTGATCGACATCCAGCTGAGATGACGCCAAACTGGCACTAATATCAAAATACACTGACTTCAACATCCATGATTAATTAACAAAGATCCTTGATTCTGACAAATGATATTGTTATGACTTACATTGGTTTTGGAATATCCATCAATCTGTGTTTCCCAAGTGATGTTGTCTTTAGAAGTTGCCACTGAAAAGGTTTTCACATATTTTGGGCGAGTTTTATCACCATTTCCTGCTATGAGTATCCTGGTACTGATCATGACTTTGTTAAACTCGAGCTGAAAAAAAAAAAAAATTTTAGAATGTGAGGCTAAGAAAATGTATTTATTTTGCACAATTGTTGAATACTGTACTTTTTTTTATTTCGTAAGGCGACACATACTTTCTTTTTCAAAAAAATTACCTCAAAAAATAAAAAAAGTTATTCATGGTCAAATTGCCAAAAATGTTTGTTTATGTGTTAGTAATGTTTTGTTATTAAATTCTTGTGTAATTTATTTCATATTATTGCACAAAAAACAGTAAAGTCACTAACCCTAACCCTGACTTATTAACAGACAACTATGTAAATGGAAGAGAGACTGTACTGCTGGAAATAAATATTCTTTAAGACTAGTATCAACAATAGAATGAGACATTATTTGAAGAAAACATTGAAATGTTTTTTGTTTTCTTGACACATACCAGTATATGAGGACTGGAATCAGTTCCTGAGGCTTGCCAAAATACCGTAGGAACTTGACCATAAGCCAGATTGCCAGCGGAACTGGATGATGAGGAAACCGTTATTGTGGGGTCATGTATAGGGTGTCCCATTAAAGGCGAAGAACATGAGCCTGGCAAGGAAATATGAATTAAATAATTAACTATTGAATAATGTAATATTATGTCCCTTTAAAGGTGAAGAACATGACCTTAGAAGCTGAAATTAAATATGCATGACAATGGATTTTATTAGCCCCAGGAGGAAAGTCATTTACAAAGAGGCAAGAAGACCCTTTTGAGACAATTTTATGTTGCTTCTGAATAGGCATTATTTTAAGTTTTTTCAAAAATTCGTATGGCTTTCTTTTGAAAAGTTTGTATTTTTTTTTGTGTCAACCCCAAATTATAAGGCCATAGTTAAAATGAGGTAGTATTAATGTGTTATAAATATTTCGTAGTATATCACAAGGTAGAATATTTTTAATTTGTTCATTATTTCAATAGTTTTAGAGACCTTTTTTAGATATCATGTGAATATGGTTATTCTATTTCAGATGTTTATTGAGCATCAGAACCAGGAAATTGAAATTATCAGAAAAAATTCTACTTTGGTATTTATGCGGAGAATTGAATATCATAGCTTTAGATTCATTATCATTTATGGATAGGTTATTCACTTTTAATCATTCATTAATTGCATTTAATTTAATATTTATGTTAATATCTGTTTATGTTTCTATGCAAAAGAATTCAATGTGGCTGACAGAGTAGTGTCATCAATGTATATTACGGGCTAGATGTATTTAGTTGCTGCTGTTATATCATTTATGTAGATAATGAAGAATAAAGGACCTAGAATACATCCTTGGGGGACTCTACAGCTGATTTTGAGAGTGCTTAAACATATGCCGTATATATCAACATACTGGGATTACAGACATAACCGTTTTAATAGATTGTGCGATTTGTCTCTGATGCCATAATATGAAAGTTGTCGTAGCCCTATATCATGGTTTAATGAGTCAAAAGCTTTTGACAAGTCATAGTAAATGTTACTAGGTAATTCATTTTTGTCCATGCTGGTGATAATTATTTCTATTTACTCATGTAACTATAAGAATTAATTTAAACAGGAACTATAGAATAATGCAATAGCATGCCCCATTAAAAGTGACCATGACCCTTACAAGTGGAAATTAATTAAACATGTCATTTTCGACAATATAATAGCATGCGGATAAGAACTACAGCAGTCTAGAAAGTAATATGTTCAAGTTGGCAGGAGCTAGGTGGCAGCACTCCCCACGAAACCAGCGGCAGGTGGCAGCACCAGCACAATTAGTCAGATTACTGGACATTTTCAGAAATTACCATCTCAGGCATGTGCACAGGGTATCCTAGATTATAGTACTTTCACTTTTAAGCTTCATTTTGACAATTTATCATCCTTCTTCTTTTTTTCATAATAATGGTAAATCTGGAAAAAATTCTAAAAATTGTGTTGCTTCCTTCATATTCCTTAGCATCCCATACTTAGCAATGACAGCCATAAATGTTGTACAATTCATGTGCATACAATTATTAAATATTTGAACATAAGATTGCCATGCTAAAAAATATTTCTGTCCACCCCCACTCCCGACCTTAAAATGGAACAGCCCTTAACTTACTGAATAATATATAACAGTAAAGCTTTTTGGAAGTGGCTACTTTAGCCATCTGTTTACATATGTGTTTTTCAAAAATTTTGATTTCAATTTTTTTTCCACAGAAAGACCAGCTAAATATCAAGTTATTGATTACGAATTTCTAAATATGGACATTGTCACCTTTGACCTTATATGGTGATGTTAGGCGACTGATCTGAACATGACACTCTACAGCCGGGGGCACAAAAACTGGAATTTAGGGAGATGGCAACTGGACTATATCTAGTGGATTCTTCTTGAGGCCAAAACTATCTTAACCTACACATAATAACATGTTCAAAAATAACTATCCCTGAGCTATGAACAACTACCGGAATCTAAAATATAGTTATACTGAGTTAGCTACTTGTATTTTAAGAAATTGCAAATTTTATTTATAATTTCATCTTTAATAGATACTGGTCATGAAATGGGTCTACTATGTCAAAATATCCTATATACAGTAGCAGCTATAAATAAATAAATTCAATTATTTAGCTATGATGTTTCTTTAATATTTTAGGGGGCTTATCATGCCACATTCCGCATTTAATCCATTTTTAAATATTTGGTATGAAATACTTTGAGTCAGACAGAACTTATATTACCTTTCTCTTTCCTAATTCTATAATAAATGTATGATAAATTTTACTTTATTGATAAAGCTGAACCATACCTGCATTATGTAACTCCCAATACCTGGACGGTTTCGTAGGAAAGTCATAAATCCCTTTATTTCCGCTATACCTCGACCATGTTGGAAACGAACATATGTTATTTCCTCGGTCATGTAGCATTGCACTACATCCAACTCTATCCCTATATTGACATTGGTACAAACAATCGGTTAGTTCCAAATTGCTTTCTTGATCTGATCCTTCTAAATTAATTTTTGTGTGCCTCTGATAAAACCATGTCAGGTAGGGATTATTACCTGAAAAATAATGAAACAAGATTGTAAATTTGTATGGGTATAGCAAGCGAAATATTGGGCTTTTATTTACAGGAGGTACTGTAAATTTGGACATATCAGCTGGAAATATTTAATTCAATGAGTAAAAGATATTATTAAGGGGCTGGAAGGAAAATATTTACAAAAAATGATAGCAAAACATATTGTAGGAATGTTACTACAGGCTTTTCTAGGGTCCACACTTTTGATATGTGACAATATGTTCTGCATAAATTGAAACAACGCTAGTAAACTTATAATTTAAATGTGCCAATACTTTGGCAATATCTGTGGGTAAATACTACCGATAATGCAATGTTGGAGTCCTTATTATCCTTATCACAATATGTTATAAATATTTAATCTTGTCAAGATGTTCCGGCAATCATTTTTGGGAATAATACTTGAAATCATGACTGGCAAGTTTTATAGATTCACCACACTTGGATATTGTGACAACATTAATCAAATGTTGTAGCATATTACAATCTGTTGGTGTTTTTGCAGGGTATGTGGGGCAAGAGTATTTCATAGACTTGGACACTAAACCTGTGAATTCAGGACTCCCTAATAGCTAAGATAGTCCCTCAAACAATTGGAGTCCTGGATTTACATGACAGGGACTAGAGCTCAGTTTCCAAGTTGATGAATTCTGCTGTAAACCGCCACCTGTTGTCAGTAGCCACACAAAGTTTCAACCCAAACAGTCATGCTAACCTGCCTAACCTGCCAAGTCAGTGACTTACATGCTTCCATGCACATGATGTTCAGTAACACTTACATTTTGTAGGCAAACTGTCTTTTGTACAAGTACCTTTGTTCCTCTGAGGTGAATTGATAAATGTATATCATACATCTTTTTGACTAAATGCCTTCACTGTTGTGTGAGTTGGGTAGATATTGACTGCAGGACCCAGTGCAGGTACTGTATTAAACGGCCACCTGTCCTAACGTTCAGATTTATCAACTCCCTTGAATGACTGCTTAAGACAGGATTGACTGTTGCCTGTTTTTGTTAAAGTATAAAAATAATAAACTCTACTTACCGAGGCCCACAACCTCACAGACAAATGGACGTTTGTCAGCGTCATCATAATTCACCATTCCCCTGTCACCGACTTCAAAGGCAGCATACTTTTTCGAAGCCCATGTGTTTTGGGGACCAAAAATGGCCCATGAAACAGTATCCCCATCCGACCACTTCCAGCTTCCAGAATCCTTGGTCGCTCCAACCCAGGTTTTTGCATGTTTACTGTAATGTAATAATAGGTATATTTCTAAATTCATTTGAAATATAACAGAATCATTACAATTAGCAAGGCTGTTGATATTTTTGATAAATGGTACAAACTGCAGGCTTGCAGCCTAATCATCTTTCCATGTTGCACTGTAATGTATGAAGTAAATATAGCATCAGAGTCTTAAATTAGCTGGATCCTCTTGGATCCAATAGCCATCCAAATATTTAATAATTTTTATTACTTTTGACGGTTGGGCCCCAAGCGGCCACAGCCGTATTGGCATTTTTAGATATTTAAAAATCTTTTTCCGCTGTTGCCACTTATTTCTTTTCGCACAATAACTCACCAAGCATGCCCTCATTTGCGACCAAACTCACCAAAACATTGTACAGCAAGACACTTGCCTGAACCTCCTATTCTCATGCAATGTCATTGCCAATTTTATGCAATTATACACTTGATCACAGTATCTGTGCACTTGATCACGATCATTTGTTTTCCCAGAAAACATGGAGTAGCTCTCTGGTTCCCTGAGTGAAGAAATACTCAGGTTGGGTCTGCCGAATTCTGTGATATAATTGGTTGATACCTAGCATACACACTTTCCGATTGACAGACCGGACATGTCTCCTTACTTGAGACGTGGAACCAGTCAGGGATAAGAGTCAAAACAGCCAATTACCATAACGGCCACTCCCGTTGATTGCCATTCATTTCTCTAATCTGGCATTTCACATGCACCATAGACATTATATATTTATTTAAATACAAGATGCTTTATCCTTGATTTAAATAAATGTATGGTTTTGTGTAGGCCTAATATTTCACAATCTGATTGTGCCAATGAAGTAGGGTCAGAGCGGCCACAAACCGTAAAGGACTGAACGGCCATGCTTGTCTTTCTTTTCAACAAGGAAAACAAACCGAAAACTTCAAATAAATCTGTCATTATTATGATATTGTTAGCACGATTGACAGACCGGACATGTCTCCTTACTTGAGACGTGGAACCAGTCAGGGATAAGAGTCAAAACAGCCAATTACCATAACGGCCACTCCCGTTGATTGCCATTCATTTCTCTAATCTGGCATTTCACATGCACCATAGACATTATATATTTATTTAAATACAAGATGCTTTATCCTTGATTTAAATAAATGTATGGTTTTGTGTAGGCCTAATATTTCACAATCTGATTGTGCCAATGAAGTAGGGTCAGAGCAGCCACAAACCGTAAAGGACTGAACGGCCATGCTTGTCTTTCTTTTCAACGAGGAAAACAAACCGAAAACTTCAAATAAATCTGTCATTATTATGATATTGTTAGCAACTGGATTAATTAATCCAATAACAATTGAATAGGAGGCTTTCATTTTTAGCAGTATATTCTATTGATAAAGTAAATAATTATAATTATGTGGGCCCTATGTTAAAAATTAAGATAATTATAATTACGGCAGTGAATTAAAGTTAAATGTATAAAGTTTTGGGCCCTGTGATGTGCTGATTATACATGTTGCATGGTCGTCATATGAATTAATGATAAAGATTCATGTCACTGCTTTTAATGACAACACTATTGATCGATAACTCTTACATATAATCTTTAATCACACACATAAATGGTTGATATGTAGAAATAATATCCTAAAAAAAATCAATTATTATTTATATGGTATACAGTTGATTTAAATAGAAGAGTCTCTCATTATAAGAAATAAATGAAACAGAATTGTCTATCAAATCTTCAATCACTTGAATTGTCACAAGGTCACTTTCGCTGCATTTGTAATATGACACTTAAGATGAGCAATTTAACATGTTACTCTTTGAAATTCCAGTATGTCTCTGTATGTGGCTTAAGTTGCAGGAAATGATTGCGTTAGACAAGTGTTCTAGAATAGTGTCAATCTATAGTCAATAGAAATTCCAACCTCTTATAAAATAGATCAAATTTTTCAGGGACCGGTTAACAACGTGCTGGCCAGCCTCTGCTTACCGCCCCATGTGCGCCATACCCTAGCAAAGCAAGCATGTCCCTCAAGTGCGTCCGAGTTCGCAGAATGAGGGCCATGCAGCAAAGCTCGTATTTTTTGTGGTATTCCATGTGCACACGGTTTTACAGCCATCCTACCTATATCAATCTATTTTATATTGAAAAATAATGAGTGCACACACTATTGCAAAACTTGACATGCTGTTATTGGCCATAATCATAATTTTCGTGCAATAAATTGGCAATTTTAACTGCTGCTTCTTAAATATTTATAATGTTAACACTGAATGACTTAGTCATCACTGATAAAAACCCAGTTATTCATTTTCTATGGTGTGAAATGGTGATAGTGGGCACTGATGTGTGTATATTGTCCAAACTGAATATTTATCAGCCTGTTGCAAAATACCACAAAAATTGAAAGGACTGCTGCCAGGCTAGCCGTACCCCTGTCGGTTCTATTCAAATAGGCCTAATATGATATGAAACTACCATAAATGTACTCCTAGTTAACTTTTTTTCAATTTAAATAGATTTTGCTACCTCAGGGTAAAAGATAATTGGCTATAAGTAATTTAATCATTTTTTTGTTTCATTTACATGTCTTTAATCTGATAGCAGCTTAAGTCTACATTTTACTGTATCTCACCTTTTCCCATCCATGGGAGTTAAAACAAATGAATAAATAACTAATAAAATGACTGTTTTATTTTATAGAATTTGTAGAAAGGCTATTATAAACTTGTTTTATGAATTGATTAAATAAATGAATGTAATATATTACACAAATGTGTGTGCACAATAAGAAATATGGTGCCAGACAAAGGGAAGATACAAATAAATTATGCATATTTACTGAATTGCAATTCGATACTGATAATTGAATTGAATTAATTTCATTTTGTGGCTATGTTAACACAAAATTGAATTAGGATAATTCAGAGGGACTGGCTGAATAGCAGCCAAGATAGGTCTCCTTGGGAGTGTCAAGTGTGAAATACAATTAGCAGTTTGGCAAAAACTACCTAATATTATAATATAATAAGACAATTATGCATAGTATCTAATAATAATATGGCCTAATTTTTTTATTGGATTAACATCACTAATTAACTTAGTGCATTTTGATTCCATATTAATTTAAAAAAATCCTAGTATTTTCTGTCAATAGTCTTACATTTTGTACTTATCTTTTGTTACACCAAATGAATTATTAAATATACATTGATCAGTCAACAGATGTTTAACTGGTTGTTCTGCAAACACGAATTTTTCTGTAAGTATTTAGTGTCCTTGGCAAGTTATATTTAGATGCTAAGTGTGGCCGTCTTAGCCAGATTCATCACCGGGCCAGGAGCTAAGTCTGTTTTTACAGAGATCTTAGACAGAGCACTGTGAGCAGTTGTGTTTTATATATGTTTGCTTTATCCAGGGACTCATTAATAAAGAACCTGGACCTCTCTTGATACTGTGAGTCCTTTTTGATTTGCACCAAACCATTTCATATGGTGGATAATCCAGGCTTCGTTGTTGAACATCATAGTATACAGTGCAACCTGCCTCAGTGGTCACCTCTTTAGAGCAGCCACCTGGCCTTAATGGCCATTCTGATTCCCCCCCCCCCCCGAGCGAAACACTATGTAAATGCACCTTGATTAGGCAGCCACCTCCACTCTGTGGCCAGCGGCCAGCAGATTTCACTCCAAACTCCTATCCTGACCTGTGCTTAGTGGCCAGTTGCCCCTATTATAGCAGACCAGTGGAGCCATGAAGTCTGGTATTATGTAATATTGGATCACCATATGGGGTATAACAAAAGAGACAAACTCTATCACCTGTCATATATTTTACCCCTTATTACATCGTCCCTCTCTTTTAAAGTTTAAATATCATTATATCCATATCATATCTTTTGATCACTTTTAGTGTAAAGTATTTATTCCAGTTCATTTGAATTGGAGCATATTTCAATTAGTCAATATCTATGAAAATATTAACAAATAAAAAGCATTAAATGTCAATATTCTTATAAAACCGGGTTTACAATTTGAAACAACATTGCTGCAAGACCCCAACTATCATATTCACGTATCGCACCTGACTTCAGCAGCCACCTGGCTTTAGCAGCCACCTTGGCCACCTCCCTTGGATGACCACTTAACACAGGTTGCACTGTTTATATCTTGCCAGAAATTATGGAATATTTTTCAGAATCTACGTACAATTTATGAGTGAAGTCAAACTATAGCTCTCGTTATATAAAATAAAAAATTTTATCATTTTAAATTTTGAAATCAAAGACAAAAATATTTACTTTGAAGTCACAATATTACTTACCCATCCAATATGCCAAGTATCAAATCATGCTTGTAAACATCATTGATCTTTGCTAATGATCCTTTGCCATTCCATGACTGGCCATCTTGCTCACAAACTTTCTTGGCATCCCACCAGTTGAAAGTAAAGTCATAAACTTTGTAGCAAGATCGAAGATGCTGTACATAGGTGAGAGGACAATCTGAGATAAAAGAAAAAATGCAAATAGCAATGATAGTAATATTATGATGATGGCAGGAATGCCACTCCCAGATCCTGTCATGTAGTGACCTTTGTGTGGCCTATATTTTTTTCCAACAGTTGTGTCCAAGATTATCTGTAGATCTCGTTACTTTCTAAATTAATAATAATACACAGCTGTCTTGTCCAGTCTCAGCACAAACGCAGCTGTTCAAGTCTCAAAGATATTTAGTAGTTTCTAATAATATTCTCTAGATGGAGCTGTCTCCATCTTTTCATTCTTACTCTTCCCACTAGAGGTAAGATATATCTCGGCTTCCTGTAGCTAGGACCTACAGTCAGTCAGTCAGAGTCAGTCAGCTAGCTGGTTTGTGAGGTGCAGTTTATTAAATACATAATGTCACAGCAATGAGCTGATACTTTCCTAGTTAATATATGAGCTGAATAAATAAATATATAAATAAAGCTCAGTGACTAACTATATGCAAGGAAGACACGGGCAATGATTTTGATTGCTCAAGCAACTTGTGGTTTTGCATCGATTCATTTTTGGATTCTTCTCTGTGACTTTCTTCAGAATATATTTTTGTAATCTTACACATTGGATTTTAGTTTTCTTTTTTTTTTTGTTTAACTGAAATCACTGTGAATTGAATCCGGTGTTGCCTGTTCAGCCATTCCCTTCTTAGTAGGGGAAAGGACAGATCAATACTGGAACTTTTAATTTCTCTGCCAAAGTGAGTGGAGTTGATCCCCAACATGAATTTGACTTAAACTTGTTATCCAGTATACCGGTATTCCACACTCTACTACAATACCTCATTATCATACCAAGTGATTCCTTGTCAAATAAAGGAAATTAGTGTATATTGATGCAATTTCAATTAATGAGAAGAGTATTCCATAGATAATAGTATTAGGTGGTAATGATAGAAAATAATGAGGATTGTAGTATGTAGTATGCAGCATTAAGTTGAACTAGCTTAAAACATTCACACATTTCTCTTAAAGAAAGCAGGTGAAGATGCAAAAATCACGCCTCTAGGGTAGAGAAACGCAGAATTAGATACCTAGGCAGGAAACATGAATGTAAACAAACAAATTGGCTTATTTTGCATACAATGTCAGACTATAGCAGCAAGGTAAGTGCACTAGCTGGTTCAATTAAAATATTTAATGTTAGAAAAGTTAAAAACATGTCACAGTTACTGTAGCTCTGGTGTGTCAATGTCAAATGTCCAACATGACAGTGCATCACCGTCTCAACTGTTATGCAATTTAAAGCAATTGAATTGTGCTTACCATCACTGATTCGATGAACAGGTATTTCCAATACAGCGTGTCCTTTGATGCAACACTGTGTTTGTGAAGATATGCTTTCTATACTTTATAATCGCGATTTTGCATGTTTGTTTACATTCTGGAAAACCAGACAAGTTACTCGTTCCCCATCCCTGTTATGAGGCATGCACATGGCAGGCAAGTTATTTGATAGCTGACCACTCAATATTTGAAAGAATCATTGTGCGCAGAGTCAGCATCTTCACATGGCAGAAATGTGGCCATATCCTTGCAGTCTATTACCCTGGGCATTAGCTGCACCTGAGGGCTTTGTGAAGAAAAATAACTAAGTAATACGTGCTAGTACACTGCCAAGGTATGTTGCCCTGTTGAAGATGTACCTGACAACTCAGTGACCTTTGTTGATGATATAAGCCAAGTGCATAACACGAGTGGTAATCAGACAACATTTTAGGATGTTGCTGCACCCATTTTGATAATGGCACAATGGAAGAGAAACTCCAGTAAAATAACTGAGGGGGTGGTATCTGCCAACAACGTCAACACATTTAAAATTAGATTGGACCGTCATTGGGCTAATAATCCAATTAAATTTAATCCATTTGATGAATAGTATTATACATTTGACTAGGGAGGGCAGCACTAGCGGCCACCTATATAGTCACTTGGTTAAGGGGGTTTCACACATAGCCGGATCAGACGCAGGAGCGTCCCGGAATGAAATTTCGTCAAATCCGGGGCGGTCCGGGCGAAAAAGTTAGAAATGTAAACAAAAACAAATAATTGGGCGGTGTGGACACGAAGGCAAGACGGAGGCAACAAGGAGCAACACAGTCATGACACGGATGTGTACGGGTGCTACAAGGATATGTAAGGAGGAGCACGGTTAAACAAGGAATGAGCCACGGTTGTAGCCGGAGGTAACATGACTGTGCCGGAGGCGGGCGGAGTGAACCGGATGTTACACGGGGCCTTCACGGATATACCCGATCGTTACACGACCTTACTACGATATCACTACGGAGTTAAGCGGTTTTCACCCGGATCGCTCTGAAATTGGTATTTAAACTGGCTGCGTTCCACTGTCCATCATTCCACTTCGGACTACCATACTGCAAAGTTGTTGCTGCTACTACAGAAAAATTGGATATGTCTTTATCACACTACGACAGGGTGGAATTGGATTTGAAGTGCATGGACATGCAAGTCCAGCTATTGACTGCTGCTAATGATATAATTCTGCAAGAAGAACACAAACTGCAAGATGATGCAGTGAGGGCCACAACATCAACTGATGAAGATGACCTATTAGAAAATGCTGCTGCTGCACCAAGACGAAGAAGAAGAAGGCAAATGTGGGTGCGACCTTGGCTGCTAAGAAGACCTCTTTATGGGCAGTATGAAAAACTGATGGCTGAATTGACTGCAGAAGATGTGGGTGGCTTCAAGAATTTCATGAGGATGGAGCCTGACTTATTCCATGAAGTTCTTGCCAGAGTGGGACCTAGGACTACAAAGCAGGATACCTTTTGGAGGAGGGCCCTTGAACCTGGCTATTACCTTGCGCTACCTGGGTACGGGCAACAGCTACAAGTCTCTGCAGTATGGATTTAGGGTGGCCTTCACTACCATTTCTATCCTTGTCATCGAAGTCTGCCAGGCCATCATAGACGAGTACTCAGCAGAAGTCATGCAGTGTCCTGTAACCCCAGAAGCCTGGAAAGAAGTTGCCAATGGATTCTACAACAGATGGAACTTCCCCCACTGTGTCGGCACCATTGATGGGAAGCACGTTGCCATCAGATGTCCTGCCAAGTCTGGATCCCTGTTCTACAACTACAAGGGATTTTTCTCTATTGTCCTACTGGCTGTAGTTGATGCTGAATACAAGTTCCTCTACGTTGACATTGGTGCCAGTGGATCAGGCTCAGATGCTGGAGTGTTTAGCCAGACAGAATTGAAGGAAGCGCTAGAAAGTGGGAACATTGGATTACCTGAACCAGATAACCTGCCTAATGATGACCAACCAGTGCCTTACTTCATAGTTGGGGATGATGCCTTTGGACTGCAGACTTGGATGATGAAGCCTCTGCCTCACAGGAACATGACCATGGAAGACAGAATCTTCAACTACAGACTTTCTAGAGCTAGACGGGTGGTAGAGAATGCATTTGGACTTTTGGCTGCCAGGTTCAGGTGTCTCCTCACAACAATGCCTCAAAGTCCTGACAGAGTGTGTACCATAACTCTTGCTTGCTGTGTGTTGCACAACCTACTGAGGGTGAGGTATCCAACTGCTCAAGTGACTGCTGTAGACCAGGAAAATGCCGACATCCATGAGATCATCCCAGGTGCATGGAGGGAGAATGCTGCCAATCTACCAGACATGGGACATGTGTTCAGAGGCAACACCAACAGAGCAGCCAAGGAAATGCGGCAATACTTGGTCAGCTACGTGAACTCAGCAGCTGGGAGTGTACCATGGCAGCAAGACAAGATTTGAAAACAACACGAATGATGTAAGTTTCAACATTTAATTAATAGCAAACTTCAGACTTCTGCAGCACACAAGTGCAAAAAATACACATCATTTAATTATTGTCATGTAATACAGTTTACATTGTTCATTACATTTAACTTCATCGGTATACAGTTCACATGCAAACATAAGTACTAACAGTTCATTGTTCATTTCAATAAAGTTCATTGTTCATTTTCAGCTCAACATTACTCGGTTGTGGTACTTGGAGGCGTGGGCACCGAAAAGGAGGAGTTATGGTCATCACCACCAACCATTCCCCCCACACTAGTGTTCAACAAGTAGCTGGTGAGCGAAACATCCTGAGGCGTGCTGCAATCCTGTGGTGACATGGAAGGACGACCGTGAGAAGGACCTGAAGTCAACCAGGCCTGACTGATAATGGTAGAAGATGTCGCAGGAGGGGGGGTCGGTGCAGGCACAGACGAAGAAGAAGGGGCAGCCGACACGAGAGCCTGGGGCGAAGGGCCGGATGGAGTAGCGAACATCCGGGCAGCAGGGCTGGATGAATGCTGTGCGAACATCTGGGCAGCAGGGCTGGATGAATGCTGTGCGAACATCTGGGCAGCAGGGCTGGAAGAATGCTGATGATGAGGGAACATCTGCACAGGAGGACTGGATGAACTGGCTGTAGGAGCAGGGAGGACGAACTGCTGCTGATGCTGCTGAGGGACAGGAGGCAGAAACTGATGATACTGCTGTTGCTGTTGCAGTTGCTGTTGCTGCTGCTGTTGCTGTTGCTGCTGGCGCTTGCGACGATACGCCTGCTTAAACTGCATCAGGTTGTTTAAGGTTTGGGCCTGGTAATCCCACCAAGTGTCGGTGTCCATCTGCATCACCTCGTGGTAGATCATGTCCGTGAAGACCCTCTTGGACAAGCTGCCTGAGTCCGTCGGCTGACTCAACTTGCTGTGCATGTCCCTCTGCAGATCGGTGGCTTTTTCAATCAGCTGGAAATAGGAAAAAACACAACATTAGAGTAAGTCACATGGCAACTGCAATAGCATGTGCATTATTGACAATGTACTGAAAAGACACATCACCATACAGTGAACACTGGAAGTGCCAAGAAACAAAGCTACCACTTTCTACTATGGAAAAGCTACAACTTTAAAATGCAAGATTACAATTACAACTTTAAACTGCAAGATTACAATTACAACTTTAAAATGCAAGATTACAATTACAACTTTAAACTGCAACATTACAATACGATTATCTTGATTATCATGGCAACTGAAGCAGTATACTTACTTGAGTGACAGCTTGTGTAGCAATTCCATCTCCACTAGCTGCAAGGCTGGATGCATCACAGTCATGATGATGACGAGGCTGACGTCTGGACGTCTTCTTGCTTGGAGGAGGGGCCCCCATCTTCCTCGTGCTGCTGCTGCTGTCGCCCTTGTAAGGCCCACCCTTGGACCTGCTTGTATCGGAATCCCTGCCACCATCATCCGAACTATCGACAATGACCTCCTCAGCTTCAGACGTGTCATCCTCAGTGGTAGGTCTGTTGCTGCTGGTTGGAGTTTTGGCTGATAAGCTCTGGGAAAGCTGCCCACCTTTCTTTCTTTTCCAAGCATCAACCCTCTTGATGTGGCGTTCGAGGTAGCCGAAATTCTCCATGATCCAGTTGTCCCGGTCTGTCAGGATTCTAGTGGCCCCACCAGAAGGCTTCTTGGTTGGATCCGTCAGCTTCCCAACTGCAGTGCGCATTGAGTCTATCCAAGTTTTCAGCTGCTGCGCAGTACAATCCAGCTCCTTCGCCTTCTGGTCTATCATTCGCGATTTTATGTCTATCCGCTTGTATTGGGCAAGCCGCCGGTTATACAACATCTCCTGGGAACGGTACCAGTCGGCCACATCTTGTTCCTGGTCTTCTGTGAGGTTCAGGGCTTCCTTTTTCTGCCTCTTCGCTCTTGCTGCAGGTGGGGGTGGAGCTGCAGTAGGAGGTACTGCAGGTGCAGCAGGTACAACTGGCCCAGGTAAATCTGGCATGCCTTGTGGACTTTGCGGTCTTGAAGAGGTATTACTGGCTACATCTTCTTCAACAGCAGCAGGTGGTGCAGGTTCCTCTTGGACAACAGTCTTCTTGCCAGGCCTCCCCTTTCCTCTCCTAGGTGGCATGGTGGTTAATTCAAGAAACGGCAGTAGCAGCAGCAGCAATCCAGAAGGTAATATCCAGAAGAAATGGTGGATGATAAATGAATTAATTCGATGATCAACGATGAACGGCGGGCGGTGGAATGATGCTTCTCCAAAGACGGCGGTTGTATATATACTCAGGCATCCGTACTCACTCCGTGTCAGTTTAATTAACTCCGTCTTGACACCCAGTTCACTCCTGTATGTCCGCATTGATCTCGTGTGACACCGTGTACATAACGGAGTTAACCGGGTCAAGCAAATGACATGTAAACCCGCTCTCCCTGTTCACTCCGTTTAGACTCCGTGTTGGTCCTAGTTCACTCGTGTGGAACCGAGTTGCTCCTTGTGCTCTCCGGAGCGTACTTTTCACGCCCGGTTGACGCCAGACTTAGCCGGAGATCACACGAAGTCTTTCGGTGCCAATACGGAGGTCCCCGGAGATCGACGGAGTCTACTGGGAGTCTACACGGATCTACACGGCCCAACACGGATTTCACTATTCCGGGATCTCCGGCATGAAAAATTAAACATGTTTAATTTTTTTGCCGGAGTCCCCCGGAGATACCGGACCATGCCGGACACTGCCGGACACTCCCGGACATGAACAAGATGTCTATACGCCTTTCCCCGGAGTATGCGGGAGTATTACGGAGTTGACCTCCGGGACGCTCCTGCGTCTGATCCGGCTATGTGTGAAACCCCCTTTAGTGTAAAGAGTGAGAGTGGATGGCTCTGTTAATGTTTCATATATGCATATGTGTAATATAGATGCATATACTTCAAATTGTACCTACAAATACCCAATTGTACATATGACTAACGTGCATTTTGTTTTGCAGCTGATGTCATTTGTTATTATTTTGGTCAGGCAGCACCAGCGGCCTACCTCTGTATATAACCACACTCTTTTTGTGCAAATTGAGTTATTGCATCCAATTGAGATCTAAACATAGAGGCCCAATAGGACCAGAGTCCAGTAATGCCCTAATCTAATCTAAGATCTAAATGTTAACTTACCTTGCGCTTTACAGGCATGAAGGTCAGCATACACACAAAACTTTTCATTGGCTGATGGTGTGAATGACAATTTAATGAATCTTGCCTTTTTCAATCTGTGAAGAGTATGAGTAGACATGTCTCCCATCTGAAAAGGCAAAACATACAGATTGTTTACAACTAATAAGGTATCACTGTACATGTAGTAGAATGCAAAATATATGTCCACTTGCTTTGTGGTCTTGATTTTGCATACATTTGATGGAGCAGCACAAAACTGTTATGCATATTTAATACCAACAAATCAAACCCCAAATTTGTAATTGATAAAACATATCTCTCTACCAATTAACTTCAAATTATGGACATTTGGTATGGTCAAAAATTTCAATGTAGAATATAGCAAATCTTATGATATTTGTTGCAAATAAGTGTTTTTATCATCTAGAAAGTCGGGGTTTGACTTAAATTTAACATTTCTGTTCATATTGTGCTGCGCTCTATGCCATGTATAAAACAGGAAATGACCAAAAAAAACAAAAGGACATTTATTTTGAATCTTACCATAGTGAACCTCGCATAAATTGACATGTTAGGTTATTTACCATCAAACGAGTAAAACAACCTTAACATTACATTATTTGGTCTGGTAATGTAAGGAAAATTTTTCTCCAGAAAAGCATAAGATTTCTTCTGACAATCTAAACGCACAATTTTGTTAAAAAATAACAAATACGTAACGAAAACCAGTTTATAAATAATACATGTATGTATTATAGTTTTCCTGCAACCTGTAATAGTCCTGTATTATAATTTTTCTGTAACTTAGTCATATTATGATATAGTTTTGTTACCTTGGTAATATTAACTAAATAACAAGATGGATAAAGTTTGCTACTGAGCTGTTCACTAAAACGCCGTGTTTTTTTTTTTTGTGGGCGCTTGTTCACAATCAGAGGACAAGCCATTGATGATTATTCATCAGTTCGTGATTATCTGGTTGAACACCACCTGGATAATTTAATAGAAGCAGTTGCATCCCTAAATTAAAAAAAATAACCTAAATTTTATAGAAGTAGTAGCATCCCTCACACTGTCTGAGAAGTCTGCGCATGCAGGCATTCCTCTTACATCTATGGGGGCCACTTGATAACGACAAAATCTTGTCCTAAAGTGGTCCCCTGTCCTTTCAAATATTTATTTATGCATTACTTTTAGTTTACTTTTTCATGTATACGAAAGGACAATAAAGAGATTTTGATTCTTGATTCTGATACTACCCTAATGCTGCTTGCTAATCACAACCAGACATGTGAATGCCAAATGTTGTCAGCTAAATCTAAAATGCCATATGGTACCTGGCCCAAAGGATGTTTTACTTATGCCGCAGACCTGAGACCGAATATTGAGCCCTACATGTTTAGTAAGGAGCAATATCTTGCATTATTTGCACTCATCCTACATGACATGCCCTCTGTTTCTTTAAAGCTTGCTAAGATATGGAGAAAACTCCCTCATTCATAGGTACAGAGTTATGATGTTGGCTTTCTACACTTAGTATTCTCCTGTACACTAGCCATACTTATAAATCTATACCACAGTCAGATTTTAATAACCTTTCGGGTTAAAACGTCGCTAACTTTGTTGGATTCATTGGACCAAATTTAGCCTTATAGTATAATCCAAAATAAATGTCCACATGCTTAGTCCAGCCACCAAATACTGTATTTTTGATCTGGTTCACGGGTGTTCGTATAAAGCTACAACCATGGCAGAATTGTCATTTGGGACCTATTAAAGAATGATTGACTGGTAGTAGACTTCTAAAGTTGTGCAGGGCTCCCTAATTTGCATATTCAAACTGGCCACCAAATCATAAGGTATTTTTCATATTTTCAGTTGTCTGTTGAGTTATATTGCCTCTCAAAACTTCCTTTTGCCTCAAAATGTATTGTTGGAGTATAAAGAAAGGTCAGAGTGTCTATTTCTTCTAAAGTAAGGAATTTTGTAGTTGTAAAGGCAGAATAAAGCAAGATTATTGGTCAATATTGAGCTGGTCTGATTAAGTGATTAAACTGATCTGAACAAAAGATTAATAAATAATCTTTAACTATCATTAACCTGTGTATGATTAATTTTTTTAGATTTATATGCTAGCCTAGTTTCTGAAGATTAATTACACAAGCAATACAGTACAATCATTTTGAAAATGGCTCATCAGATAGGAGTTTCACTGATGATAAGCTTATCAATTATCCAAATCTGGAATCCAAAACTGTAAAACCATATTCAAAGCTGTAATGTTGGGCCTTGTAATTTACAATCAAATGTGTGTTTACTACATCAGTAGTATATACCCCTATACTTGATGGTCTACAGTCTTCGCACTGTTTTATAAAACAGAATGCTTCTTCACATAAGTGAGGCTAAGTTACCTAAATTATACCTGGATATAGGGATAGATAGGTCCAGATAATCAGAGTTTCAGGTAGTATCTAATGATTTTACTAGCTACAGATGGCTGAAGTATGCCACTTTAAAAAGTATGTACTGCATAGACATTGTATGATTCCATCTGTAGGAAGAATGCAGCCATTTCCCTGAAAACTTACTATTTATTTCCACAATCACTGTGCTAAAATCATGCTTGTCAAGACAGCAGCAAGCAGTTACTTTAATTTATCTTAATAAAAGTACAATATTGTACATGTGTTTGATAAATAATCACAATAACTATATATGTAGTTGCAATGAATTTTTAAGGCAAATATGCCTATTTGGCATCAGGCGACCATTACATGTTAATATTTACTTTTCATGGACATCCATGGATATGTACATTACATTATGGTACACTGCTACCCGGTCTGACATTTTCATGGGGTTCTTTTAAACTTCAGGTGTCTTGAGATGACGTCTCATTAATGAATATCAACAAAATGACAATCACTGGTTTATATATGGATTGCAATGCTATAAAGCCATACCAGTACTGTACTTAAGCTATTGCATGAACTTGTGATAAAGATTCTTATCAATAAATGGCAGGAGTAATGGTAATGAACCACAGACACACAGTAGCCACTTAGCCTGTCATAAGTTGTAAATTCATACATAACACTTTGGAATGTAAATCAAACTAAATTTGTAACAAATAAATATATATTTGATTTTATCTGTACAAAACTTGTTGTAAGTATAGCAATTGATAACTGGTACACTGGTTCTTCTGTCCAGCAGCTGTGCAGATTATCATCTTGTCATATTTTCTGTGGACTTGGAAGGGAAGGAAGTTCAGGTGCTGCAACTACTTTCATACCTCATAATACAGAATAGAACACTCATGATACAGATCTAGTAACTGCACTAAACAGCATGATTGATAAATCATGAAATTGTCAAGCATTTGCAGTATTATTGTGAAATGACTTTCACCAAACACACTCATGTCTATTTGGTTTCTCCACATGCAATCGACTATCCTGTAAATCCTAGATTTTAACCAATATTCTAAAACTTGACATATTTAATAGATGCATGAAACCTCACTTATAAAAAAAGCTGAATCACAGGATACATGGGAAAAAGCTACACCCCAAATAGGGAAACTATTTAAACCTGCAGGTGACAGCTGATGGGCATGATGGCTACCACACTCAACAGTCACTGTTACTCCGAGAGAATGTACTCAACAATTTACCATAGCCAGTGCAGGTAGCAGAGCCTAGCCTGTTAGATTATTTTGCTGATCAGAAAACAATGTGGTTAAAATGTACCCTGCTTCATCCAACTTTGACCTGAATGAATGAATGACCTCAGGGTGAAACGATTTCACAGGCCACATAAAAAAAAAACTTCTACTGAGACATGATGCCCTAATGCTGTATTTCATTACATACAAAAACTAATTTATGCTCTGGAGCACTTCTACAGCACCTAACCCAGGCCTGTCATATCATAGGGAGTTAGAATAAGAGATTGCAAGCGAGTTGTTATCGGCAACAATTTTAATAAACTTAGAGCAGTACCTGCAGTTTTAACCTGTGGTCGTAAAGTGGTGCAATATCACCAGATGCACTAGTAACAAGCATATCATGATGTGTTCCTGTGGTTGCTTTATTTGTGAATGAATGTCAGAACCCATGACAGTCATAGGATGAGGATAACTCTGACCCTTTTAGGTATCAACATTGACAACAAACTAAATTTTGACTGCCATGTATCAATTATCAGCAGAAAGGCAGCAAAACAAATTAATGCACTCCAAAGATTATGCAAACACATTGATTACACAAGTAAACTCAGAATATATGAATCATTTATCTCGTCTAATTTTGTCTATTGTACAGTTGTATATAATACTTTCACTATAGGACAAAACAAGAAACTTGAGAAACTAAATGAAAGAGCAATACGATTAGTTTGCAATGATTATGATAGCCGATACAACCACCTGCTAGAAAGAACATGCAAAAAAATGCTTTATGTAATAAGGAAAACTAGTCCAGCGGAATTTACAAAGTACTCCATGACATGGCAAAACCTATCACAAGTTCATTCTTCACTAGGCAGATTACGCCATATGAGATGAGAGATAATCTTAAGCTAGTGAAGCCTGTTTACAACACTATGCAATATGGTTTCAGATCTATTATATATCAAGGTGCTTTGATTTGGAATTCCTTACCTGTTGAACTAAAACAAGAAGATGATTTAGCTAAGTTCAAAGATTTATTAAGATGTAGTAATTCCTTAGAAAGGTGTCATTGTGGATCATGTATAATCTGTCAGCAAAATAATTTATGATCATTGAGTAGTTAAGTCATAATCTCATTCTAATCATCTGTATATATATCTTCTTTCATTGTTATTGTTATTTTTACCAGTCGGCTAAAAGCTTTATAGCTTATGTTTTATTGTTTTGTCTTGCACCTCCGACTATAAATAAAGTTTTATCTTATCTTATTTTATCTTACCCTAAGTAAGTCTGTATCAATCTGAAGCTTTCTCTCGTACAATCCGAGAACTTGTTTAAATATTCATTTTCCATTAAGTTTAAGTGAAAAATGTGTGTCAATTAAATAATAAGTTTATATGCATAGTGTGTCTAAGTTGATAAGGGAATTATAGTAAGCAAAGAAATTGCAATTAGTAAAGTTTGATGCTTAATTTCATGTAAGATTCAAATTGTATCATCATAATAATTTGTACAGATGATGACCGGGTATGGTGTAAGTTTTTGAAAAAGTTTAATTGTCATACCAATGAAAACAAATTTGTTACAGAAAATTGTTTTCGGACACTTTAGAGTTTTACTAAGCAAATCACTAATTATTTTCAATACAATAAATAAGCGATTGCTTTTATAACAATTAAATTGTGCGTTCAGGGTGCTATTCCGCACATTTTGATGAACTCAACTCTCTAGCATAATTTATCAGGAATGAAAAGCACTTGTATGAATTTTTTTTATGTTGAAAAAAAGTTTTTAAAAATCCATTATAAGTGGCGTTATTTTTCATTGCACACACTTACCAATCTACTACCACCTAGAAATAGTGTATTTTGACCTATATTAACAAAATAATATGGTTGTAGGTTGTAGAGACAGTGAACGGATTTGGTCAAATGCCCATATGGCCGCTGGACTAGCTTTTTGGTCTTATGTTTACATACTTGTCATGGAGAAGCATTTATAGCTATTTGAAGTAGCAGAAATTGCAAGGGATAATGCAGCAAAGTTATTTCTCCCTCAGAAGTGTTTTTATTAGCTAGAAAGTTTGTATTTGAACTGGTGCGAACATTTCAGACCAATAGGTGCTGTTCCATGTCATTTGTGGCAAAATATGACCTAAACACGTGGAACTTTATTATGCATCCTTTACTATAATTACACAGAAACCAGTAATATACAATAAGTGGGTATTATAACAACTCTAAATGGTGCTGCTATATTAAAAAAATGACTCTTTGCTATTGTAAATTTAACTTTAAATTTTGTCAAAACAGAAAGGTTCAGCTCATAGTAAACCCATTACCTATTTACTTAATTCAATTCAATTCAATTCAATTCAATTCAAGTTTATTTTAGACAAACACATGTTACATTTTCATGCATACATGTACAGTCCATATATACTATAAACTACTTGAAGTACAAATAACTTGTGCTGTTATTTAATCTAGTTAATATGATATGACACATTTTGATTTAGTCCACAGACTAGATGAGATTGGACGGTATACACAGTATAGATACAAGTAAAACATAAGTACTTATCATATACCAAAAGGAGAAATATAACATAAACTAAGAGGACAAATATAACAGAGTTCGCCAATGTGAGGTGAGCGAGCACTGCTTTAGCTCAGCAAAATGACAACATGCCCGCAAGGGATCAGCCCTTGGTCTATAAATTCTGCATCTTAAACTATAACATTGTTTTCTCACTATTTCACCAATAATAAGTAAGGAGCCACTATGTCTATCACAATGTAACTAATTATATAAACAGTAACTAATTATATTATATGAATAGCACCTGGCCCAAAGAATGTCTTACTAATGCAGCAGGTGTGAGACATTATTGAACCTTACATGTTTTGCAAGAAGCAGCATCATGCACTTTGACACTTGTCCTACATGAAATGTTGCTTCAAAGCTTGCTAAGCTATGGAGAAAACTCCCTCCTTTATTGGTACAGACTTCTGCTGTTCTCTTTCTTAATCTAGTAATATTTACGCTAGCTATTCATACCAGAATATCCATTTCATAGTCAGACGTTTTATGACCTTTCAGGTTAAAACGTCGTTAACTTCGACTACCCCATACCCTATAACCTATTATATGCAAAGAAAAGGTTTTGTTATATATCCTATTTAATTTCTCTGTATATCTATATTATTTGTTTAAAAATGTTGCATAGCAATAATTATTGCTTGATACAGTAATTTAAAATGATCACTAAAAATTAAAATTATCACAAAAACCAATTGTCAAAGTTCTGGTCATTAATATTAAAACAAAAAATAAAATATCTCTAAGAATCGAAAAATGTCACAGAAAAATAGAAAAAAAGTTTAACTGATATTGGACTTACCTGTTTCCAATAACTGCTTGTCTCTTCAGCAAGACTTGACATCTGCATCCCATACTTGACAGATTTTGCAATTGTAGCAGTTCCAGTCTGATTAATGTAGATCAACACTTTGTGAACTAGATATATCTTCTTGAGGTCAATAATTAATGTAGCTGTGGTACTCGTCTCTATACACCAATTAGAGCAACCAAATGTGTCGTTATAGATGTCCTGAGTATCTGAATTTCCCCAGCAAAACGAAGGGTTTTTGGACACTTCCAGTTTGGTTTCGACACCCTTTTCTATTAATCGGTTACAGACTGAAATTAAGTGTATGCAATAGTATATATATCTCACCCAACTAGACACTTCATGTGATAAAAGTTAAGAATCAGAGATGTTTTCAGAAAGGATGCAATTATGAAAGTTTAGGATTTTTTTTGTGCTAATAAACTTTTAATCCTGCTGAGAATTAACACAGCCCGGTGGTTGCAGCTGTTTTTGTTTTTTGCTTTCACTTTTAAATAATTATAGTCTTTACAAATGAAGTGTGTCTATAGAAGTAATCCTTTATTTATGCAAATGAGCATAATCACAAGTATAATTGTACATTAAGTAAAAACAAAAAAGATAGATAAACTTATAATAAAAACAAGCGCCATTTCTGAGAGTAGTTAAGATGGCTTCAAAACATACATTAGAAGACATTTTATAAATTCTTACAACAAAGTTTGCCTTATCAAAAATTTCTACATCTGTGATCAGAATTGCTCCACTGAAAAGTTCTTGCCAAATGTCACTAATTTATCATGATATTTAAATATATGTATTTTAAAATTTTATGTGCAAATCATTCCACTGATCCAAATTTCCAAAATAATATGTCAAAATTATAAGGTGGCCCTTCAGAAGTGACATATAATTGTCTTAGAGGGGTCTCCTTGCCACTGACTTTCCCCAAGGGGTTTTCCTTGTCATTGTCATTATCTGGACAGCACCGTGTCATCAAAAGCAAGCCAATTACTGATGATGTTTGGTAATCTTAAAGAAATGATCTGATAGACTGGTGTCTGTACGAGAGTAATACCTCATTATATATTGCCACATTCATTAAGAAAATCATTTTCACATTAATAATTAATGACATAAACTGATTTTACCACAATTACATCAGATTTAAAAAGATATCTAATGTCCGTTGAAAGAAATTACCACAATCAATCTTAGAGAATTAGAATTTTAAAAGATGTATTGAGCAGTTATTAAAGTGAAGCAAATACAAATAATATACCTGGTGTTCCAAATAACTCCATATTTAAATCCACGTTATTTCTATACGTATTGGGCTTTAGCCGCACATACCGAGCTGATGCGGGTGTCGAAAAATTACCCATGATATGACAGTAGTAGGACCCTTTTTTGTAGCATCCATCAGTATTCTTGACAGAATAAATCATAAAGAGAAACACTATTCAATCATCAAAATTGAAATTTGCCATCAGCAATTTTTGTTTGGCTACTTTATGGATACTAAGTCTAATTCTTTAAAAACTTAGAATATTAAATAAATGCAACATGCATGACACATTTGTTGATAATAAGAATTTTCTTAGGGATATTTCAATAGAATAAGACTTGTTATTATCAGAAGCAATCTGAGAGATTAGCAATTGCTATGGACCAGGTGTAGCTGGGGAATACCTGGTCACTTACCTGTCATATTTCAATTTAAATTTAAAATTAATTTTATTTCAACATTAAACATCTTACAGTTCATGAAACTAAAACCGAGGAAATAAACTTGTAGAAGCCTGATGCCTACTTTGCATTAACCAATACATGAAATAAGAACAGGTTTAGTAACCCACCCCTGCTGTGCACTCAACCCTGTATTAATTGCAATTCATCATCCAAGAACTAATTCATGTTCCAGAAATTTAAGAAAGGGAAAAGCAGTGGCTGAGTCAAAATTTATTTTAATGTGTCTGCAGGTCAATGTCAATGTCTCAATGCTGCTGGAACCGATGCTCAGTCAGCTGTTTCCACCAACAGAGAGATTAAATTGGTGGTGCCTTGTAGTACTGTATTTAACTGAACATATTTCTCTGGACTATATTAATGCAAAGATTTACCATGATATAATACCAATCTCATTGTTTTGTTCATTGTTACAAATTGTTCTTCTGTCTATATATACGGCTGGGCGCAGATATCATGAAACTTTTCAAGTTTAGTCATAGGCCTATACCTAGTCTTATTAATAGCATTAACTTGTTCAAATTTTATATTAGAATAACTCTTTTGTATGCCGTGTATAATTTTGACAGATTGAAACTTACAAAATTAGTAAGTAAATAAGTAAGGATTTTATTCGACCACATAATTTTTACTGTATTTTTCAGCATTAAGTTAAAGGAAAAAAGAACGATTGTGATCTACATATAAATGCCGGAAAAGTCATAATGACTTATTTAAACTTCCAATCTGTTAGAAGGGATGCAGTAGTTGCCATTCGTCAAGAAGAGAAAGAACATATCACAGATGAAATTGGTAATTATAAATTGGTAATTATATATTGAGTGAAGCAGCATTGCCCTTGGCTGCACCTTTATGTAAAACTTTTCAACTTTTCCCTCCCAGCAGGAGTTTTTCCTGATACTTTGAAAATTGCCAATGTTTTACCCTTGAACAAAAAAGGTTACCCATCCTTGTGTTACAGGCCTATAATCATATTTGTGGTTTTCTCAAATTATTCAACTAATCTGCATTTTGGACAAGCTTCATAAATCTCTTGATATTAATGAAGAGGTCATTGCTGTGTTCTTAGATCTTACTAAAGCCTTTGATAAGGTTTGGCACAAGGGACTTTAATACAAACTTCATTTAAATTGGTATTGTTGGAAACATTTTCAACTGGACTGAGTCCTACCTTTCTAATCGCAAACAGTGTGTGACCCTTGATGGCTATAGATCTAGTTTATTAAATGTTCCAGCTGTTGTCCCACAAGGGTCTGTGCTGGGACCTTTATTATTTTTAATTTACATTAATGATATTTCAGTTAACTTACTTAGTGATGATGATACTTGTATCTTTCTCACTATAATCCCAAATATGTTGGAGACTGTAAATGTTCTTAATGCTGAGCTCGAAAATATAGATAAACGGGCAAATAAGTGCCTTATAACAGTCAATGGTATTTAGTACTAAGTGGGAAAGAACCAACGTCCCTCCTGTCAGACTCGGCAATGTTACTCTTTCAGAGGTCTTCACTCATACTCATTTGGGTATTAATTCCCCATTTTGTAACTGTGGCACTTCTGCAGAAACTATTAACCAATTTTTCCTCGAATGTCCAAACTATTCCAACAATGGACAAATCTTATTAAATAGTGTAAGTAATTTGCCCACATGTCAATTTTGATATAATCATCCAAACAATATCATTTATTTCAGCTTGCACATTATACTAACCAAGATTTAACCTGTTATTGAGCCTTCGGTTCGTTGGCAAAATTTAATATATATGTTTAAAATAAATATATTTAAACCAATTGCAATTCACACATACCATGTACAAGACCATGTTCCAGTAATTAACCCTGAATAACAGTAGCTGTACTGATTACGATGGTCTAAATTTGAGAAAGGGAAGAGCAGTGGCTGAGTCAAACTTTATTTTGACATGTAATGTGTCTACAGATCAATGTCAATGTTTCAATGCTGCTGGATCCAATGTTTCAATGCTGCTTGATCCAACGCTCAGTCAGCTTATATGACCAGCTACCAGAGGCAGATGTAATGATGAAATATTATGGCTTGTAACTTCACTAATTAATATCTATGCTATGGTATATTGCAAAATTATATTACAGTACATTTCTTAATCTGCGCTAACCCCCCCCCCCCTCCCCCATTAAAAAGTTCAGAGGTCTATAGTAAAATGTTACATTTAGGGCAAAATTCATTGCTTAATTTTTTCCAAATTTGCTGAGGATATGCTGCTGCAACAGATACAAAGAGGATACTATGTAGTTTTTTTTTTTGTTAGATCTTGATAAAAATAAATCCAAACTACCCAAACAGCGTGTCTCATACACTCTCCTTTGGCTGGAACAATCCTTATCTCTCATGTATATTAAGATGTTGGTTGGATTCTAAGTATATAGTGTCAGTTAATATAAATTATCACACATTTATGCATACAATGTGGGCAATGCAGGAGATGAATGCACAAAACCTAATGATGTATCAGAAAGATGCTTTATAAAATAGAACCTGTTATACACTTCAAGCACATTTGTCGTCATTTATACAACAAAATAAATAGAAGAAAGGCCAGAAAGCCCATACCGATAATGCAGTGGTCCAGGTTTTCCCATCCAGGCTGGTATCGACAGAATAGTCCCAGACGATTGACGTGACATCACCCCAAAGGAAATCTGTCCTATACCTGTAGTTTATTCTAGTTCCTTGAAAAGACAGATCAGGCAATTTTATGGTATAACTAGTTCCACCATGTAGGATTTTAAATAGCAAACTAACACAATATTTATTATCAGAACATATTGTAAATTGCATCAGATTAGGTGATTTCTTGATCCTTTTTTTTTTCTTTTTTTTTAATATTTGGATTAGCTATTGAAAATGTTGGAAAATATTTAAATGTGTACAAACTTTCGAAAAATATTTTATACTGGACAGCTTAATGAATTTAACTGGGGCTGGGGTTCTACCTCTCTCCCCCCCCCCCCTCCCGAGGAAACAAACACTGAATGGGTCATGCTGTATGGGTTTGAACAAACTAACCAGTGACATGATGGACATTCACTAAGTCAACTTGAATCCACTGATTTGACCCTGTAGTTGCTCTCCAAGTGTCTCTGAGTGAACCAATATCAGTACTTCCCTCTCTTCCTTGAAATGGGGGAAACTCCCCTACCCAACTGGATGCTTTTATTTGGTAATTACCAATATCCTTAGACTCCATACCAAGCGGATAAGCATCTGAAAAGATAATACCAATTGCGGGGAAATGGTTACCATTTAGAATGTTTATCACAATTTTGGGGAAATTATGTAATATTTTGTAATGGTTATCAATTATTATTAAATTTGAAAAAATTTAATGTACACTGTCTACATGTATCTCTTGCTGGGCCCATGCTGTGCATGATTTTCTCTCCAATATATATAATGAGTAATTATTAAAAAAATTATATGTGTCAACAAAAGTTATGACCTGTCTCAGAGAAAACCATACAGAGTGTTTGGATGAGGTTCTCAGAATCTGAATTCTTAATTTGTGATTAGTTTTTCTGCAGGAACAACTCCCATATTAAGACTTTATTCAAAAAGAACTGGTAATTAAAAATTGGCTGATTTTACAATTTTCATTACTGAAATTAATACCATGTTGACATATCAATCATTTCGATAGTATCACTTTCATCTGCACCGTTTCGGATTATAGTTGTGACAAAAGCTTTTAAATTAGCAAGTGGTAAGGCAAGAATAAAATTTTTTAAGGCACGATTTTCGTAATTTTTGTAAACATTTACAAAAAATTACAAGACTGCTTTTGCAACAAATTATATTTTTTGTCCATATTACACAATTCATGTCCTATAGTACTATGTGTTTTAAATTTCTTTTCTGGCAAACAAAAAGGCAATTAGATGAAAATGTGGGTTACCAAGTGCTTCTCACTGTGTCTGTCAGGAAAAATAAATGACAACAGGGGGAAGTCAAACATAAAACGGTTTGGCATGGAAAATCTACTGATAATCGACAGACAATCCTCAAACTGAAGTTGCACAAAATACCCTTCTGTCTATTCGTAATGTAAACAAGGGTTTTTTTTGTCTTTCATTCTTCAAAAATGTACCCCTATAATTTCACCATGCAATTGATGCCCGCCTTTCCTCACAAAATGCTGTCCCGTTACATGAATTTAGAAGATATTGATAAGACAAGCTACACACAAATAGTAAATATATTGGGGTTTCTTTTCGTATATCTATAATAATTCTAGGTTTTTAAAGCAAGTGAGCAACTTTATAGTTTCATCTCTCTGTTCTCAATGTCAAGCAACTGCGATGGAATGGATTGAATTCAGAATATTAACCTCCACCAGTACCCCATGTTTGAGGTTGAATTGTGATACAACTACTTCATATAAAATTACGCATTTTGGACAGAGTTAAGATAATGTAATTGAAAAGAGGTTTCTGGATTTTGGTAATTGTTGGTTAATAAACAATAATAACGGAACAAAAACAAAACAAAAATCTGTTGTTATTTTTACACCTGAAACCGGCATTTCCCACTTTAATGTTAATTTGTATAAATTTGTGTAAACAGTATCTCTCAGAAAATTGAATTGAAAGCACATAAAGTATACAATATGTACTATAATATTTGCAAATTTCATAATATTAGGGCTAATGTTTGATAACTGAGCTGAGATATTCTATCAAACGTATTGCATTGCTTTCTCGCTCAACATTCAGGCCACATTTCAGATGTCTGTAAGCCTGTTTATCATTGGATTATTTTTGTCTTTATTCCCTTGTACAAAAAATCCCGTATTTGAATAGATTGATAAAAGTGTTCTGGCATATTTCTATATAAATTTCATATAATATAAAGGGACACTATGGTAAATATTTGAGTCCAAACTTAGCCTATTTTTCCATTGACTTCAATGTCATTTGCCTGAATATGACAGACGAAGGTTTATGTCAAACAGCTCAAACATTGCTCCAAATGTAAAGCCTTGCAAAAAAATTATGCAACTAACTTGTGGAAAAAGGGTACCATTAAAACTAAATTGCAAGAACATATGATTAACTATTCTGTTGCCATCATATGGAACAAAAAGCCTCTAGAAATAGTTGAGAATTTTTAAAATAATTTTAAAAAAATTCAAATTACTAAGTTAAAAATTCAAATTACTAAGTTACGATGAAGCTTGTCATTTGGATTATGTGTGTGGCATGAAAATGTAGCCACTTAAATAAATTTCAAAATGTTCTGTAGTCAGGCATGTACTGATTTTACAGCTTTTTAAGCTTCTGGTGCATGACCCTCAGGTGATGGTATGCCTTTATTGTACTTTCTGTTATTTATATTTGTAATCATTACCTGACAATAACTTCAATATCAATTAATATCAATCCCTTTTTAAAAATTCATTATTTCATGGTACAGCTCTTTCTAATTGGCTCGCCTCCCTCAATTTTTTTATTTCTCTTGATAGTGATGATTAGTTTGTTTAATGATGATAAGATATCCCCAGGGATCTGGCAAGACAAGTACTGCCATCTGGTGTTAATTCTATTTACAGGGCGAAATATATGTTAAATAATTTAAGTGTATAAAAATAAAATTAATATATGTGTTGAACAACAACAAGAGTTTCAACAAAAATGAAACGTGTGTGGGAGCTGTATTAGTATTCTCACACTTTGACAGATTAACTTCAGAATTGTCTTGTGGCTAACGTCACTAAAACAGGGCATATGTGCAAATGGGTGTTGCGTGAATGAAGTCATCTAGGGGAGAGTTGCCCGGATTGGACCACTTAACTTTGAGAGGCTCTAGGGTGGAAGTAGTTCATGATAAACTCAGTATTTCTAGGGTATCCTGTCCAAAATAAAAAATTTCAACTCGCACCAAAAAAAAAAAAGAAAAGTAAATTTTTTTTGTTATCCAAAGTGGTCTAATCCAAGAAACTGTGTCCTCGATTGGACCACCTTGTTTCCTCAATATGACCACCTTCAATTTACCTGTAAACATTGAAATTGATATTGCTAAAATTCTAAAGTGACATGGAGAATATAAATAGTTAGCTAAAGAGTTACACACTCTAAACAAAGAGTAGTCAAAATGACTAGGGGTAGTCATATATGGCACTCTGAGGTAGTCTGGTGCCGTGTATGACTACCCTCTACTCTAGTCATTTTGACAACCCTGCGTTTTAAGTGCAATAGAATCCAATGCTCAATCGGAAAAATGTTGGAAAATTTGCTGAGTATCACGGAATAACAGTTTCCACAATTGGACCACTTCCTAAAAATCATCCTCACTATGTTACAGGTTTATTAAGTAAATTATAAATATTCCATTCAAATTTTGTGGGAATACCTTTCAGAAGTGAACAATCATAAAGACTCTACTTATGGTCCAATCGCAGCAATTACCGTGGTCCAATTGTGGAAAATAGCAAAGCCAACATTTTGAATGCCCCCCAGAACTAGCATTTTTTGGCTGGTGCAAAAAATGCTTACTTATTGCCATGTATATTCCTCACACAAAAATGCCAAGTTTTGCAATTTCAACATACAGTTTGCACCTGTTCATTTATTTTATGTTAGATTAGATCAGAGTTGTCAAAATCCGAGTATATTGATTACTTTCCTTAATACTTGCTACCATGTACGAGTCAATCAATTATGCATAAAAACATTTCAAATGACTACATGATGTAGTTGTAACATTTTCAAACGAGTATTGCAAATGGTCCAATAGAGGCACTGGTCCAAATCCAGGCAACTCAACCCCATTTATTTGTGATGACACATATTACTGCCATTTCGCTAAACACGTACACACAGGTCAATATAATTCCAGTCAAAAAGGCTTGGTACGTGTTCCAACTCAATTTCATTGGCTATCAACAGATAGATTGTCATGCCCTGACCTAACTAGATATATTACTTAATTGATTAGGTGCCTGGTTCCAATTCAGTGTTGATGAACCATTCAAACAGTTATACACTGATTGGTCAACCTGGATTTGAATGCAATTGAAAAATGGGAAGCTGTGTGTACAGATTTAGTGAAATGGCTGTAAACCTTACCTGGAATATAAGTAGAAATTTGTCCAAAGAATTCATATTTGACTGCGGCAGAATTGGCCGAATCAAGTAACATTATCGAATTAGTCGTGATCCTCCATGGAAACCGGAGAAAACGACCTCTGAAGGGATTCTGGTTCAATGCAGTGGATTCCTTATTCTTAAATAAATAAAGGAGAATTACCAGGCTGGTGGTAACATTATGTATAATGAAATGTTAACCTGACTCATACCTGAGGGTTCATTAATGTCTGGACAAGGTTGGAAGAGTGCTAGGTAAAAGGCGAGCTTGGTGTAGGGAGAGCCAGGTGTAGGGGAAGTTGAGGGAAGGGGGAGCTAGGTGTAGGGGAAGCTACATGAAGGGGGAGCTATGGTTAAGGGGAGGGAGAGTTCAGTATAGGGTGCAGTGGTGGTACAATGAGCTTGATGTAGGAGCACTAGGTGTAGGAAGAGCTATCTATACAGTGCATTGCGCAGAGGTCGGTGTTGGCCATTTGGGGGCGAGGTCTTCACCCAGTTTTACAATTCTGTTTTTGCCATGTTCAGTTCTTCATATCAGAAAAAATTTGACAGTCCAATCACATGAGAGCAATAAGTTACTACCATCCCCAGTAATTCTACAATAATATTCAAGCTTACCTGCATATTTGTACCCAGTTGAATCACATAATGTATGTGGTATGTCTTAAAACTTATCTTATGCTAACAAAGCACTTTTTGCATCATCTTCATTAATATAGTTTTTGGGGCTATGGTTCCTGAACGTTTTCTGTCAGTGGTGCTTTTCCCCCAGGGGACTATGCAGTGACAAAGAGACTATAATGTGATTATGTGACTAAATGGAGACTAGGACTACAGGGCTATCAAACTAATGTGTCTCCATGGTCTAGTGGTAATGTGGTCAACTTCTGATTCTCACATTCCAGGTTCAAGTACTGACAGTGACTCCAAATACTGCAACATTTTGAAACCTTCACATTCTTGGAGACCAACATTAGTTTAGTCACCCTTCAGTCACATGATAGTCCCGCTTCAGTCTCAACCAGTGCCACTTGAGTTTTGATAGGTTGGCAGTGCCTTTTAGTGATCTAAGCCATACAACTATTCTTGTACACATGTCTACTTCTGTGGTCTAGTGGTAGTGTGCTCAGCTCCAGATCAAGACTAAGTCCCAGTCTCCATTCAGTCACATAATCACATTATAGTCTCTTTGTCACTGCAGTCTCCTGGGGGAAAAGCAATAGTAAGGGGTCATAAATGTAAGCCTCTATTACAGGTGGTGAACTGCACTGCCAAATATAAGGCATTGAAAAATTGGGCCCTTGAGTGAAGAGTATGAAGACCTCAAACCCCTGTGCCAAATATGGCTAAGTAGCACAATGCAGAGTGCACAATGCAGAGTGCACAATGCACAATTACTTGTTGTTTTTTTTTGCTACAAAGTGACAACAATTTATCCAAGATATATCTTAAAACTTTGTCAAAACAATGAGTACTTTTTTATCGTGCTTTATTTTTTAGCAAGGGTTTAATATCTACTTTACCTCAGGAAGGCCTCTCCAGCCATTTTCCTTCCAATACCAGATATTGGCCTTTGATGTGTAAAAAGAGTTCTCTCTTCTCCCTCCAATGATGAACATACCATTTATGTCTAGGATTTTATTAAAGGTCACCTGTTTAACAAAATAAGCCAATGAAAACAAAAATTCAAAAGCAAAATTGACAAAATGATTAAGATGTTAAATAATTTGTTAAAAAACTTCATAAGTTACATGCCCTTATGTTATATTCCGCATCATCTGAAGCCCAGGCTAATGTAGAATATGCTGGTTTTAGTGGCGCATTATCTTTGGTCCATGATTGATAAGTCCCAGAGACATTGAATGCATATGAGATATTGTCTGCAAGGTCTCGGAATACTGGAACATCTTTTCCTAAAAAAATTTAAAAATGTAAACAGTTAGAAACTTCAGTTATGTAACACTAACTCTGTCAGATAGACAGATAGACATATAGATAAGGTGATGGATAGATAGATAGTTATATATCATCATCAAAAAATGTTAATTGCTAGAAAATCAAAGAGGAGGCTCATTGCTGACCTACCTTTCATTTGCTTTTCTTTAAAGTTACCCAGCAACAAGAAGTATTAAACAGGAACATAGATAGATAGATAGATAGATAGATAGATAGATATAAATATAGATAGATAGATAGATAGATATTGACTGAGGACCAGCAGAAATTACAGTTACATTAGCAAATATAGTAAGAAAAGTAACAACCTGTTACCCAGAATTGCCTGCAGGGCCAAGTACTCCATAATTGCCATCACTGCCTGCAGTCAAATACCCATTTACACCTGGCTGGAGTGGAGAAAAGAGTTACAGAGCACATGGTCATGGGTTCAAACTGAGCCATAGCTTTGTGAAACTGAACAGATTCTCCTGATAGAGATGTACCCACCAAGATAGCATTTAAAATCGTATCGATGTCAGCACGATGTCGGTGAAGTCAAAACGACATTGTACCGATGGCGGCTGATATAGAAACATCGCTGGCCAAATTTGGAATGCTATCTAGAACCTATTCAAGAATTTACCAAACCAATGCCAAAACCGATTCTGCTCTCTAGTATTGGCCGATGCCGATACCGACATTTATGCTATAGCTCCAAGTAAACCATTCCAACCATCTCGCTCTCTAACCCCCCCCCCCCCCCTGCCCCATTCTACCTCACCCTCTTTACCCGCCCCCTCCCTCTTCTACTTACGCCTCCCTGCCAAGACACATCATTCACAGTTGAATTGCAATTCAATTGTCTATGATCATGCGGGAGGGATCAGTCTGCCATATTGTAATTTTAGGCCTAGCAACTGATTACTATAGGGTCTAGTTTGTTTGTTTATTTAAAGTTTATTTACCAGGAGAAGCATATATGCTTATGGAGCTGGTACACATTAAAGATGTACAGTGTATGAGCAAGAGCATATTTAATTCAATTCAGTTAATTTCTTCAAAAACCAAAAGAAGATATTATCTTTAAGTACAACGATATTGACTGCATATTGATGTAGCCTTGCTTTTACTTCTACAATGGTGTTACTTTTATTTTAATAGAATTTTTTGTCTGCAGATAAATTTACATAGAAATGAAATAAACACTGGACCAAATAAAGGATCCACTGGATCTCATATGATAATAACTTTTCTTTGTCTCTTGGTAATTGTTCCATGAATTAGCCCATTGACATGAATCACTGATTTTTGAAATCACTAGTGAATGAACTTGTATCAAAATAAAAAGTTAACAAACTTAACATATTTATTGGATTGACTCATGATAAGGTAAAATTATAGCGCTTTTTTCGTCTGGTAACTAATGAGTATTATTTGATAAGGCATTACAGATTTTGACACACAAAGCAGTCTGAAATGTTACATGGGCTTAAATATCTATCAATAATCTTTTTCTTAATGTAACGTTTAAAACTGCATATAGAATAAGTATAAATTGTGTTCTGAATATCAATTGGCATGTTATTAAAATTAATAGGGAACCTATAGCTTATAGATTGTCTTGCAAACTCATGTCTCACAGCAGGTACCCGACGATTCCGTCTGCTCTTGTTAAATATAATCTTCACTCAAACTCTGAAAGTATATTCTGGTAACAATTGATGTTCATATTTTTAACAGAACAAGTAGCCATAACAATTTGAATAAACATCAGTATGACTTTGATAACCACTTTTTGTCATTATTCTAATAATTCTTGTTTGCAATGAGAAAAGACTCCTGGCTTTTGAATCCCAAATAAGTAGGCCGTTACTGTAAGGCAGTATCAAAGAATTATAAATATTTTTTAATGCACAGATTGTGAGAACATTTTTTAGTTTATTCATGACTCCAGTAGTTTTTAAAACCTTATTTGCTACCATTTAAGTGATTTTTTCCAAGTAAGACTTTTGTTGAGAATAACCCCAAGTAAATTAAAATTGTCAACATATTCTATTCCTTGATATCAATAAATTGTGATATGGTATAGTTCTTTGATACATATGAAACACCATTGCCTTGGTTCTTTTAAATTCAGTAACAATTTGTTTAATTTCAACCTAGTAATTTAAGCTGTATCATCTGCATACATCACAGGATAGAATATATTTGTTGCTATAAATTATTAATGTAAATTTAAAATAATAGTGGTCTAAGAATGGAACCTTGTGGAACACCACAGCAAATATCTAAATAGTCTGAAGTAGTATTATTATATTGCAAATAATGCGATTGATGAGTGAGATCATTTTTTTTAAAGATCTAATGACTTGTCTTTAATTCCATAATACTCAAGTTATATAATAGAATATGATAATCCAATGTACCAAAGGCCTGTGAGAGGTCTAAGCAAATTTCAATGGGGACTTTATTTACATCCATGTCTTGTATAATTCTCTAAATTGCAAATTTAGTAGAAGGATTCTACAAAAGCCATATTGGCTGATACAAAATAATCAATTTCTATGAAGAAGTCAAACTTTTGATGTCCTTCTCAAAGGCCTTTGATACAATGGATAAGATGGACATTGGTCGACATTTTTCACAATTTTTATCATCACCTTTTTTGTACATTGGTAATTAATGAGTCAGGAATATGGCCTAATACTTTAATTTATTACTGATTTATGGATCTGTTATTTCATTTTTACAAGTATTATAGTAATTTATTTGAGGCCATCAATACCTACAGTTTTATTATTCACTAATTTCATGAAATTTTAACTCATGCATATAACTGGGGTTATACAGAATAATCATGGAAGCATGTATTATGTGGTATTTGTATTTTATCTCCCAGTCGAGGTCCAACATTTATATAGTATTGATTGATTCCATTCACTATTCTTTGTTGTTTTACATTGATTGTTCTATAATTTTAATTAGTAAAGGCATAGACAATTGTATATATTATGTGTATTTAATTAAATTGTTTTTAGAATATGCCCAATAAACTTGAACTTGATAACAGTGCTGGCCAATGCTGTCCTTCATCTAGAGTTTAGTTTCCAATTCTGTGAGTTTTACTACTGTAAACGGTGTTACATAAAACAGTTTACACATGTGTAGTTCATAAATTACCTGAATGAGATAAATAATATAGTATGGCAGCATTCAAAAGATACCTACCATTACAGTGCCATTCATAAGTATAGGCATTGTTATCCGATTCAAATCCAACCGTAAGTGAATTCTTCTGATACAAGTTACAATCTTGGTTTTCAAAGTAAGTTGCCGCAACACATTCATGTCTGTGTATATGAATACAGAAATGTAGGCATAGGCCGACAGAAAATTTGTTGTATGTATGAATAACTTCCGAAGAAGGTAGTTTGTGTCCTTCACGGTAGTACCAACTAGGATTGCACTCATCAACTGATTCATCTGCAAATGAAATAAGTAATAAAAGTAATATAATACGGAATAAAGTGAAATACTACTACTACTGCTACTACTACTACTGCTACTAAACTACTATACTACTACTACGACTACGACTACCACTACTACTACTACTACTACAATACTACTATTACTACTACTATATATGTATACTACTACTACTATCATAATATTAATCTAATAACCAGTGAAAGCCTAGCTATATTGGATTGAATTTTGTGAACAGAAAGATTGGTAAAGCTGCTTCTTTTAGTGGTCTTCCTTGTTTTTAAAGTTAACTAACTGTGGCGACCCCGGTCACTGACCTAGTTGGGTCAGCCAAGGAATGCACACTGGGTAACCTCCCAGACCACGTGACCGTGGTCGAGGTGGAGGGTTGCTTCAGCAGCAGGAGCGTGACAGCTTACTGACGCTGACCTAGACGGACTGTGTGACGGGGCGGGGCAAATACAATGATGAACTTTCAACTTGCTGCGGTGAGTATTCTTTGGGGAACCTTACATAACACTGCAGCCATAACTGTTACAACTATTAATACTATTACTTCTATTACTACTATAACTACTATAACTACTATTACTACTATTACTACTATTACAACTATTACTACTACATGAAACATTATGCTGGGCAAGTCAAAAATATGAATAATATGTTATCCCATTCCTGGGCAGTTTGGTCGACACCTCACACACTTCATCAGATCATTCAAGTATTAAGGAATTTCATTGCATATATACACTTTCTTAGCACTTTTATGATTAATTTATCATAATAGTTATGTATTATTCATTTATCATTAATATTCATGTATTATTTTGTTTAATTTTCAATTTTTTCTTTCAGGAATTTTATTGCTTTCATTCTTACAATAAAGGCACAAAATTACAGTTTTATTTTAATACTCGTGTGTCTCAAAAAATTAAAAAATACATTGGTGTATAGTTTAAAACTGAATTATGGAAATAAAGTCAATGACAATGTCTACAAAGACACACATTAACAATAACCTGTGTGTCCCCATCTAACAATATATTGAAGTTACAATCTTGGTGACATCATAACTGGCTTAGCAGTATGGTTCAGTCATAGGCAGGCTAATTAACTCTTGAATGGAATCTGTTACAGTTTAAACAATAGTTACAATACTTCACTCACAAGCAGGTCTAGTCTGACAGCCTCCTCTTCTGATACAGTCAGTGGATCCAGTAGAAACTAGCTCAGCAAAATCTGCCATGTACACACAGTTGTTATCGACTTCAGTCGGTATGTTTCCCTTATCCCAAGGGGTCCTTGAGTCTGCTTCCGAACCATCGCTAAATTGCCATTTCCCACTGACCCCTTTCATCCCAGCAAGGATGCACTCGCCTGGATTGCTGAATTAGATATAAAGAGGATCGGTCAGAATTTAACATATCATATATCATCATCGCCTATATCATGATCATCATAAATGCAATATGTAATTGAGTTTTTGTCTGTTATCCTCTATAGCAAGCTCTGCTTACAATACAATCTATACCCTTGGCAGGCCTGTTCAAGCTAGAGCATTTCTCAATTCCCTTAAGAGTATATGCTCAGCATGCAGCAATTCGAGATATTACCTTTTCTTATCTGATATATATGTAATGAACTAGATATGTGACAGCATTTTCATATATATATATAAACATGAATCACATATATTCAGGTATTGAACTATACTTTTAGCATCTTGTATGATCACTGACACTGGTAATATTAAGTGTATTTGACATAAGCGCAAGATGGCGATTTAATCAGTGAACAAAGCAAAAATTCCAATAAAGACAATGTTGAGCAGTCCACCCAAGGCTTTATTTTTACTGAACATCAGGGGAAAGTATTGCCAAATAGGTAGATAGTGGACGATTCTGTCCACCTAACTAAGTGGACAGGGGGCAGCACCTTCAGGTACAAGGATTGAATCTCTGCACATTTCATACCACACGTTGTTGACATGAATCACATGATTAAGTTATACTGACACATCAGGGTAGCTGAAAAAGGTATCCAAATTTGTTTGTACAAGTTAAAATATATTAAGTTTGGGATTCCATGCAAAGAATACCAACAAGGGGTTCTTCGAATTCATAATTCCTGGCCCCTGGTTTGATGGTTATGGAATAAATGGTCAAAACGCAACATCCGAGTTGTTATCATTGAGACCTGTGTTACATAACTACAGTTCAATGACAAACTTAATTGACTTACTAAGGGCCCATAAAGTTGTACATATGGTGGACATCATAAATGTCCTTCATCATGTATTGATATCCTCTCTGGGTCCATTCCATCTCTTGGCACATTTCTTCAAATATGAAATTTGGTGCTTTCTTATACTGGGGGAAAATGCAGTTGTGGTTGTGTAGAAATGTTCCTGGAGGACATTCTGAAAAAAATTTTTAATATTATCTTTAAGTTAAGCATTTGTAAAGACCTCATTCGAAAGGGAAATATAGGGTACACATGATATCAGCTATTTATTCAAATGTTTAGTTTAAGTTAGTAGCACCATCAGTACTGTTTTGCAGGTAGCCCATTGCATGCTAAGCATACAGATTAAAATATAGTGTAGTGGTGAAAATAAGTTTTTAGTACAACAGATAATTTTTTATCCCAATAACTTGTAAATTTTTTATATGGCAAAAATTATACCTATGCTGAAAAAATCAAGAGCAGCCTTTTGGCAAAGTTTCCATTGGCCTTATCGAGTGCTCTTACAAAAAAGTCAATATATAGATTTTATTCCTAACTTAATGGTGTGCAGCAAATTTTCTCTGCCACTGAATATACATTCAGGAATATAAATATATTGGGTATGCACAAGATCTGTAGAAAGATAAGATTGTACTTCAACAGAATGTAAAACAATTGTATCATACCTTAAAATTACACCCATTAATAGGCCTAACTGTCACAAGTAAACTGAATTTTTTTTTAGTCAGTCTCAGATTCTTAGACAGTGCATGTTGTAAGTAATTTTGAAACATAGAAGGTTGCACTCAGAAATTTTGGACAAATTGGTTGTTTATTCACAGGAAAAAAGGGTTTTTATACACAGGAAAATCCATTGGACACTTTGGTTTTTCAAATGGTCAATGGGAGTTTTCAAGTTTTTTACACTTTGTAAATCAGGATTATCCATAGAGTCATGTAGTAATTGTTTATCTTTGTGTTTGACAAAAGGTGGTTATTATAGTTTTTATGTTTTGCGAAAACACCAGAATTGAGATTTTCCAATATATTGATTTTTGAAGAAATCAAAACTGGTATGGTATAGAAAGCAAGCCCAAAAACTAAAGGTTAGTTTTTTGGACATGAATTTGTGAGTGTAACTCCATATATTTATATCATATCACTTAATTGGGCCCCAGTTAGTGAAGCAAAATAAAAAAATAAAGTCATTTAATTTCAAAATACCGTAAAATAATGTCATTTATTTTCAAAATACAGTAAACTAAAGTCATTATTTTTCTGTTTTTTTGTTCACTCCAACCTTACCTAATGGGAGCAGAAAGGTACGTGCGTAAGAAGTAGTAAAATACGGAATTGTAATTTTTCTATTGCCAATCAATGAAGCAGATGATAAATGGGTGATAAATATTGATAAAACTACCAAGTCCAACTAGCTTAATAATTGAGCTACCAACTTGATGTAAACGCTTGAAATGTAATTAATTTTAATCGCTTTTGAAGTCATCCATAATTGAAGATTTGAGAGCTCTTTATGGATTTTGTACATCACAATAAGAATTTCATTTCAAGGCACATAACTTTGAGAGACATCAATGTTATTTTCAAAATACTGCAACTTCACTTCTATTTACCATATTTTAAAAATTTTAACAAATTCTGACAGCTCGGTCATGAGCATGAGTAATTAATCAAATAAAAAAAAATCAGTGACTTCAGAATGAAATTTTAATGAGGGACCTAGATGTAAAAAGTCATCACATGTGCACATATATTCTTTTTTTAGCCTCATTATTGAATGCAATGAGACAGTCACAATTAACTTGCAAGATCAACCATACAATTCTGTCATGTGCTGGTACACTAATTAAATACATATTGTGTAAACAATAAGCCTGTTAACCTATATCATATTGTTAAACAAGATATTTACTTTTGTCCAAAAATAGATTTAACAAAATAAAAATATAAACTGTTTAATCATGAAAATATAAAAACTATATTTCACCAAAGAAAAGAAATGTGATTTTGTGGTGATCCACATGAAATTAATACAGTTTAAATTCAATTCAATAAAATTATATGTTATAATATTGGATTATTAAACCTGCGGGTTGACTAATCAGTATAAGATCCAATACTATAAAGTCTGCATCAGTAGCTTCAAATACATAATTCATGTGACTTTAGTACCAGAAAAAGAGCAATATTGATTCTAGTTCATGTACATATGATGATAATAGCTTTTATATGGTTCGTCACTACCAGTGACGAAATGATCAATATTGAGTGACGAATCGACCACATTCCAGTGATGCACCAACCTGTTTTCACAGGGACGAATCGCGCAGTGACGAATCGACCTGTTACCAAAGTATATACCCTTAGTGAAAGTAAATGTAGGCCTACCCAACATGTGTATGTAGAGAGTAAAGTTATCTCCGATAATTGTCCAAAATCTGGCCTAATCTGTGTCTGTCGGAGAGTAATTATATAAAAAATAACCTTATAGTTCTCTTACCTAGAGAAAGCTAGATAACTTCTGAGATATGATACTACGTGCCACTAAACAGAACTGTCTGGGTATAGCTGGCTACTCAAAGCCAGATCTGAAAGTACATGCAGCACCATCTGGTGCATAAGTTGAGAGTTACGCCTACTTGTCCTTTCTTGTTGAAAAAATGCATGTCACTCTATGGCACATACATATTTATCATATATTAGATAAAGTTCTTACATCTACCAAGGTTTATATTTTTCAGTGGTGGTAGGTGTAAGCCGACTATTAGCTAGGAGTAGACAGAAGCGGCTGGCTTTAGCCAGTCATAGCTACAGCCAGGAATAGGTTGCTATTGCTGTCTAGAATCGACCATATTTTATGAAAATAATTGAACTAAATGCAGATACAGATATTGTGCATATTGATGCATATTACTGTCAATAGAAGAAGTGAAAGTAACTTATCAATAAGTAAACTTGTAAGATGAAAACTGCTATGGAACGTTTAGTCATTTACAGCCAAATGCCTAGAGTCTTTTGGACTTTTATGCTTAACTCCAGAGGAAGTCATGTGAATCTAGGACTCATTGGTGATGTCATCTGAAGTTAAGCTGCCAAGTTTACGAGATTAGTTTCCAACTCTATGAATTTGGCTGTAAACGCTGCAGGCCGAAACAGCTAAAATCTTAATCAGTGTTTAGACCATGTTTAGACAGTTTAAATAGCCCTAGTAATTGACATTTTGTATGAAAGATAATATTTCATGTAATCTTTTTACAACAAATAAGGTTTTCCCAACATAACAACAAAAAACCTTTTTTCATTGTATGAAAAAATACAGTTCAGTTTTTAGTCAAAATCTATTCAGTTGCTCAATTAATGCCAATCCAATTGGTCCCATAAAATTGTCCAAGACACCATATGCATATTATATAAGGTTTAGATTGATATGGCAAATTCCTCTTTGGCCATAAACTTTCTTGTCCCTCCATAAATTAAAAATGTAGGTGTTGCTATGGAAAGTGTCATAATCCTTCACCATACATATTGTAATTAACGTCATCAGTAAGTTTTATTATTTATGCACAGCTACAACAGCAACAGCTATATTATGAGAAACTCATCCAATATTAATTACCTTTTCTCAGAAAAATCATGCAGAGAGGTTCTCAGAATTTTCTAAAATTGTACACATCCACAGTTTGATCTCCAAAGCCGTAAAAAAATTAAGTCAGAATTCTTATATTGTACTTTGTTTTTTTACAGGAGCATCTCAAAGTTGGTTTCTTTTGGAGCCATTTTTTCACATAAAACAACAGCAAAAATACCTTTGAAGCTTCATTAAATATGGATTTCAGAATGGTAACCTCCACCATGTTTGTGGTTGAATTTTGATAAAATAGTTCGGAACAAAAAAATCTGAGGTTATTTTTTGCACCTGAAACCGGCATTTACCACGCCGACTTAAATTTTTATCTTGTATAAAAAGTATTGGTTGTAGAGACTTGAAATTAAAACCACATAAAGTAATAATTACTACAACAGATTACAATTTCATTATCTTAGCTCAAACGAGAGTGAAAATATTCTATCAAACGTATTGCATAGTTTTACGCCCGCAACTTTTGGTTCACAGTGCAAAAGTATTCCCATTGGTTTATAATGGAGAAGCATGTTCACTCCAATTTTTTTTTATTCCTCTGTTGTACAAATTCCCACGTATTTGAATACATGTAATAAATATATTTTTCATAAACTATAAAGTGACACTATAGAAGATATTTGAGTCCCAACTTAGCCTATTTTCCATTGTTATTTGCCTGAATATGACAGATGAAAGCGCATTTTTCAAACAGCTCTTACTTTGCTAAAAAGTCAAAACCCAGCAAAAAAATCACACACAATTTATTGTTTTTATCCGTCTTAACAATTGTTATCAATTAAAAAAAATTCTGAGATGGTCATTAAACCATTGCCCTAATTTTGCATGGTTTTCTCTGAGACAGGGCATTAAGCATTTCAGGTCAATTCAACATAGTTTATTGAGGATCAGTGGTTGGAAAATATTTTAGATATCAAAAAGATCAGAGATAAGATATAATATTATATATTTGGATATCAATCAAGACAGATGCTCAAAGTTTTTGTTATATTCAATTAATTTCATCATTCTATTAAAGCGACTGCATGCAAAAACAGCACATGGCACTATGAACTTCGGTTGGTGCCGTTTCTGGCGTTGCAACGCTTGTCCGACGTTTTGCGTACCCTTATTTCGAAGATTCTAGACGTCTGATTGGGTGAGAGGCCATAAAATTAATTATTTTTTGGCGATGACGATCGACAATCATTCCTGTTGAAACTGAGGTCAAATAAAAAATAATTTTCGGAACTAGTGTAAACCGTGACCTATCGCGACCGAAGATTCAGGTAAACTAATCATAGTGCAGGGTCAACCCTGCTGGGTTTGCAATCACTTTTAAACATTAGATAATAAGGTGTTTTGTTTTTATATATGAGTCTTTCTTACTTTTAACTTGAATGGATTCAGAAACTTTGAAAGTTCAATGAATAAATAAGTTGGGCGTCCAGCAGTTGATATAAAAATTAATATATGCCTACTTAATAAAAATAATAACATATTTAAAAAATAAAGACATCCAAAAGAGAGATGACCATTTTTACATCTTTCTACACAATTTAACAAGTCTGGTGACAGTAAAAACTGCAATATTTTTTATGAGCAATGTTCTAAAATATTATGACTTTCGGTTACTTTTCCCATATATTTAATTTTCCCCTGACCAACCAACAGAATTCCATGAATTCTCCATGACTACATATAAAAAAAATTCTGACTTTGGCTGGATACCCTCAATTCCAGTTCAGTATATATTACAAATCTCCCTCCCCCCCCCCCCCTCAGATTATTATTTAAAACTTGTTAACAAAAATAATTGTCAACGTTTTTTATTCCCTGTGACTTCTATGAAGGACATACATCTATACATGTTCTAAGCTAAGTAGTAAATATAATTTGATTGCTAATGTTTGTGAGCGTCACATATTTATAACACTTCGCACATGCAAATTGACAACGTATTGCTAATCAAGAAAAATATTTAGATCTTGAGACCCTTGATTGGTTCACAAAAAGCATCATAGTATCCTAATTTTGTAGGTTTTGTCTTCCTTAAATGAGACACAATTAGGTTAATTGTGCCTGGAGTTGTTTTACAATCTTATGATCTACGTTCATACATGTTGTTCACAATTAGTTACCACAAGATTGACTTTAGTGGCAAAGTTTAAGTGGCAAAGAAGTCGAGCTTAGCCTATACATATGATATGGCAGGAATGTACAATTCTAACATGGTAAAAACTTAAAAGTTGCAAGCTCTGCATGCAGAGCCTCAGCGTGGAAAATGTGTTTCCTTTGGCAACTGATGAATGAATATTTTGCGATTGTAATGAAGATGACACAACAAAGTTGTATGCTGTAAGAGTATGCGCTTTAGACAAGCCTACACAGTTATGTGTTTTATGCAGCGCATGTGCACACATGCCCATGTCATGCAAAAATGGTCTATAGCATTGCAAAGAACACATTACACATGAAGAAATGGGTCAGACATTGTGGGTAGCAACCTAATGCATAATACCCCGAAGTGCAGCATGGCTAGGCCACGCATCTGGTGAGGATTTTTGCAAAAGTGCAGGCTGTCCGTTAGATATGTAATGCAATATGGTGCGGGAGTATGACAATGCCCCAGCATGCTGAGGCAAAAACTCAGCACGCTGAGGCAAAAAAAATCGATGTTACCTGGAGCCTTCTGTGCTTGTATTGTTAGTTTTAGATTTCCATCACCAGAGAATTCAAGAAGAGTCAATTTTAGTATCCAAGCCATGATGTGGTGCCCAAAGAAAACATTTGTGGTTCCATTTAACTTCTCTAAAATAACCTGAAGATATAATCCATATAATGATAATATGATCCAGTAAAATATTTGTTAATGTACATTTGGAAATGACTCTTCTCGGCTTATATGATTTTGACTGAGATGAGAATTTTAGATACAATATGTTAAATTTATGACAGAAGTGTCCTTCCATTTCTAAGAAATTTGGGTTTGGCTAATTTCTGTTGATCAACCCATTCATGCTACTTCATGATTTGTATTTATAAGAGGATATGACCAAAACACATGTGGTTATACAGTTTGAATCCTATTAAAGTGACAAATCTACTTACAATCTTATGATCTACTTGTTTAGCTGTTTGATCTTGGTGCCTTTTCGTCATCACATTGACTTTTGTCCAAGATGCTCCGTTTGTAACATTGATATACATGCTAGTGATGTAATACAGAAATCCCAGATCAATTTCAATCCAAGGCTCAGCGATATTTACATTCCATCCTGTAGAACAAGTAGAAGACAAGTCCATGGCGCATGCACCTCCAGCTGGATTGGATGAAACTGACATTTTTGCAGAATCATATGGTAGACTGCTCAATTCTGCAATATCATCAACAATAACTTTAACTAAAAAATTTAACTAAGGAACATGAGAGGCACATTGCAGATCCTTGGCTACTGGTATAATAATAAAAACAATAGCTCGGGTATTGGGATAAACCAAATGCTAAGGAAAAATTTTTGTGTTGTAAATATGACCTTCTAGATTTTTGCACACTGGTAGCTAGGGCTTTCAAACTGGTAAAACAAGACAAGACAGATTGATCTCCAGATATTATAAAGTTATATATGTAGGAGACTTTTATTATAACAGTGTTCATCTCAAACACAAAACGAGGTTTTCGTTTCATAAAGTTCAACTTTAAATTGCAGATCTTCCTATTTATTAGGGTAAATTTTCACCAATTTGTTCTGTTTGTATTACTTCTGTTATAAATCAATTTAATATTTAAAAGCCATAAGTCAAACGGGAAAATCATTTTTAAAATCTCAACCAATTAGAGAAAAGCCACAATGGACTTGGCTCCATGTGCTATTGCTGTAGAAACACTAAAACATTACATTCGTTACCCAGACAAACTAGTGTGGGGCCAAGGATAATGGGCGGTGAAAGGGCAAGGTCTCTGCCAGGGGAGGGGCTCCTGAAAAGGACGGAGTGTAGCATTGTTCGCCCTGAGACCAAATATTGACTCTTTTTTTTATAATGGTTTACATGCTGGTCTCTTATGGACGGGCCCGGGTTGGATCCTGGGCAGGGGCACCTCTCTGAGATATTACAAGATATACCAAAGTCAACTTACCAACTGGAAGTCCTGTCAGTTCAAATCTGATTGCTGGTTCAGTAAGGTAAGATGTTGGCTCAATCCGAATTACCCGACCAACAACGTGTGGTGAGAATTGTGAATATACTGGCATTATTGCATCATCCATGTATGATGAATATGTCTGTGCAACAGAAAAATATACTGTGTAAACCAATGTAGGCATTGACTGTGCCAATGTTGCTTAAAATATGTTAATACGAGGGGTGTTAAGAAAGTTCTGACAATATTTTCAGACATACAGACAGTTATAAATACTTATTATTTACATCTATAGACCAATGATTTATGCACACAGTAAAATTCAGGTAATGTTTAGTTTATATGCAAAATGTCTACTCATTCTGATAGAGTAAAACCCTTTTTCTGTTGCCATGGAAACAAGTCTTCAAGGTATGCGGATCAGGAATCACAATTGTCGTAATAACGGTTACATTTCACACTGCAAATCACACAGTATTTATAAACCTAATATGTCCATATCTCATGTTGACCAACATTGATATGTGTGATGTCATTATTTGCCATTAAGAGGTCATTTTCATATCATACAAAAATATTTCATTTAATTACTGGAACTGTTTGTGGGAAAAGTCAAATGAAATTGATCAGTAATCAATCCAGTTTATTGATTTGAAAAAGTACCAAAGTGTTGCCATTGAATCTTTTACACTAGGAAAAATGGAAGAGAAATAGAGGATATGACCGGGCACTATAATATGGTTATCTACATACATTAAAGGCTAGATGGTGAAAACTATGAGTCCCTGCAGTTAATGGAAGTTGCAACGATAAGAGCTCTCACAGTTGAGTGTAGAGGCTTTGCAATGATACTTTAATAAATGGATAGAGCATATAAACAAGTGTGTGGAATAAATAGGAGGTTATTTTAAAAAGTAATATGTGTCCCAATCATTTGGTGATAATTTGTGATGTATAGGAATATAATATAACAATATTTCACTGTTGATTGTGAGGAATTATTTTTTCACAAAATGACCAGCTCCACATAGGCTGTTATCCATGGCAACAGAAAAAGGTGTTTACTTTATCAGAATGACCTGATATCTTTCATATAAAACGTATATGTCAACTGAATTTCATTTTGTGCAAATATCACCAGTCCATGACAATTATAACTGTCTACATGCAAAAAATGGTAAATTGAAACAAAAAGGGGAACATTGTATAGAGCACCTCACAAAGTGGTTCCAGGTGAATGATTTAATTGTAAATGACAGCAAAACAAACTATTTGGTGTTTTGTGGAATGAAAAATATTCCTGATGTTCTAAAAGAAATAAAACTAAGGGATCAAATCATCCATAGGAATAATATAGCAAAATATTTGGGTGTCATTCTTAACTCAAAACTAAAAATTAATGAGCACATATCAGACCTATGCAAAGGACTCGTTAAAGTAATCAGTGCATTTAAAATCATAAAGAATTAGGTCACAAACAAAGTAAGTATTTTCATTCAAAGATTAACTATGGAATTGAAATTGATGGTACAGCTGCCAAAAGACATTTAAAAAGGATGGAAATTTTGCTATTTGCTACATAATGCCTTGAAAACATTCTTTAATCTTTGATCCTCTAACTTCCTCAACATCCTTGCATAACAAATATATAGTATTAAGTATCAAAGAACATTATGCCTTAAACATGGCCAAAATGATATACCAGCATAAAATGAAAATATTGTCGCACATATATGAAAACTATTTCCAAGAATTAGCAGATAACAATTATTCAATTACAAGAAATAGAATGAAATTAAAATGGCCCAGAGGCAAAAAATTACAAAATATCAGGGAGTATGGATATGGAATGAAATTATTTCACAACTGCCATCACATTGAAGTAAGGGAAAGTTACGTTTAATGCATGCATAAATATCAACAATCATAATTTAAAAAATATTTCCAGATACCATTCCAATATCAAAGTTATTTCAATATGATTTTAACACACACGTAATTATTTTATCAATATCGCAAGGTATTGTTGTAAATTCTCTATCTTTAATTTGTACCAGCTCAATAAGCATATATGCTTCTTCTGGTAAATAAACGTACAAAAAATAAAATTGATTTTATACTTCAGGTTTCTAGGGTTAGACTTCGGTGTTGCCCCATTGTAATCTCTTTATAGCATATTGATACAAGAGATGTAGTTCTGGAGGAAATTGAATTTAGACACACTTATAGTATTGTTTAGCTAGTGTTATTCCAGTATATTCTCATTTAGAAGGTTGGCTGCACATTCAGTCAGATATGAAAAGTTGTCACGTATGCCTAACGAACTGTGTGCTGTCACCACCAATCGACTTGATAAAGTACATGTTTTGCTTGTCTCCTCACCAAATCTACATTTATTAATTTCTCTTTTAGTCTGTAGGCTGGCTTATGTTTATAAAGACCTAACTGTACAAGGAGATTACAGAATAATTAGATGTTCATGTGCTAATTTACAAAATTCTTGTAAAATGCAAGCAGGTAGCAGAAATATTGCCCCAATTAAAAATAATATGAATCCATTTATCTTGCATTTTTAAGAGAATATTTCTAAGTCAATACACAGCCTATTGGTACATATTGGAACCAATACTATTTATTTTTTGGTCTTACTAGGTAAACTAGCAAAGAATGTCCATAATTAGGTTGCTTGGCTTTGAAGTGACCATCAACACTGGACAAGACCAGTTCCCCTTTAGAAAAAACAATGCTCAGCATATAAATAATGTCGTCCATCTCGCTATGTGTAACTGACCAGCCAATTTTTTAAAGTTGCGCAGTCTGTTAGTGTGAAAAACAAAACTTAATGTGCTTGTTGACTGGCTGTTGCAAACATGCAATCTAGAATAAGAATATCTTACCTCATTGCCCATTTTCCACTTTTCAAAGTCCTTACTGCTGTGTATTTTGAAAGTTTTACTACCGTAGTTAGTGTATGCCTCAGGCTGAATGATAATTCCTGTTATTTCGTACATAATTTCCAAATCAACCTGAAGAGAGAAGTTCAAAGTGATGCTCCTTAATCATGATATCCTTTGATTCAAATGATAATGTATTTTATTAGCTGACATATATGTGCCTCATCTGGAAGTTGTTTACAGCCAATAAACTTGGAAACTAAACTTCATAGGATGTCATGTGAATGCAGGACTCCTATTGGTTAAGGTGGTCCCCAGCCAATTAAATAAGAGTCATTGATTCACATTATACATGTATACTCTAGAATTTAGTTTCCAATGTTGGCCTATGAAATCTGTAAAACGTTACATTAACTAACTTTCTAGTCAAAAGCTTTTCAGCAAGATTTAAAGACCATCATTCATACCTGATACCACATCCCAGCAGAGTATCTATCGCTCCAACTGGAGTAAATCAACCCATACTCTGTGTAATACTCCCATAAGAAAAATAGTCTGCCATTTGTTGGTGGCTTAGAGTATTTCGTCAACTCGGAGTTCCATAATTGGTTTCCCTTAATATTGCGGTCAACCATCCCTAACCAAGACTGTCCACGATCAGCTAATAAGAAAGAAAAAAAAACACAAAAATAGAACCAAAACATTTTATATTTGATAGTAAAAAATGTTTTGCAGACATAAATAGAACAACTCATTTTTATAATTGATAGAAATTTAAAAAACTGACAAAAGTAGAACAAAAACATATATTTCACATTTAAAAAAACAGACAACAATACAACAAAAACTTTTTATAGTTTGATAGTAAAATAAAAAAAAACACAAAAATAGAACAAAAACATTTAATAGTTACAAAAAAAGACAAAAAACATTTCATATTTGATACTAAAAACTAGGTACCATATCAGGTCAGTTATAAATTGTAATAATGTTGGCGGTCAACATAGCCATCACTGGACCACTGTCAAGCTGATGAAGCATGCTATTTCAGAAAGTTCAGTAAATGAAAAATGCATAGTGAAAAATGTCAAAATTTCATAGTGGAGTAATGACTGTCTGCTCATTTGCATGAAAGGACAATTGAAATTACATCAAAATTATTCAAAAACCTTTGACCTTTTACAGGCCAATGACTATCCATAATTTGTAAACAAGAATTATGAGGAAATTGAAATCATGGCCACAGACAGCCCGGCAGCTCCAATACTGACATGTGATTTGAATGGTAAGGGAGAATCTGATGTCACCTTAAACTACAGCTTTAACATTGCAAATTCACATTAAATTCTGCGAGTGTTAACAGTTTAGTGTGACTGTTATTTAACTGGACTTTACCTCTTGGAAATTCCTTAATGTAATGAAACAGTTCAGCGATCTCAGATGCATATGGGACTATCGTAGAACGAGCGAAGGATGGATCTCCTTTTTTTCCAACAAAAGCTACCGCTGAACTTCTGTCCAGGCGAGTGATGTCTATTCCTAAGTCGCTCAATGTGTCTTTCGTCGTAGGGATGACAGGACCCCAAGGATCGTTATTGGATCCCCCGATCACAACAGTACCATCATTCAGCCCCGCTATAAAATTCTTAACATCAGTTTGGCTAGTAAACAGTTTAGCTTGTTCGACATGACATCCAGGTCCAGATGTATTCAATGCAGCTATGGCCCATTTAAACGTTTGGTTGTTCCAACCATCCTGAGAAATGCCATTAACCAGCATCTGGAAAACATACCCTCTGTTGCCAGCCGCAGAAATGATTTCAACTGCGCATCCTGAAAAAGAAGACAATTCTTATGTGCAAAAGGGCCACCCCACTATTGAGAACTTTTCACAAATAAAATCAGTTGAGTAAATTTTCCACGAAGGTGATGTACATGGTCACCAAGGAAAGTTTGACTGAATTTTAAGTAATTCACAGAAATTCATACATCTGCAGATTTGCTTATATACTATGCACTACTGCATTGTTGCACTTATGACAACGACATTCAATTGTCTTTTATACCATGAAACCTTTTAATATCATGTACAATCTTCCTAAAGACAGAAACTTACAATGTAATTTTATAGGTCTATATACATCCTTTTCACGCAGCAGCCATGTTGACATTTTTGCCTCATTGACCTCATTTTGATTACGTCATATAATATATATTATTATGACATCATTGCTTTTTCATTGTTCTTGCACTCTGTGACCTCACAATATTATATCTGAGTGTAAAGAGAGGTCAATGAGGCAAACATTCTAACATGGCTGTAGCCATTGACTGCTGTTTGATAAGGGTGTATTGAGATCCATGCATGCAATCAATACATACTGTCAAAATATTAAAATGAAAAATTATGACAAAGGATGCATCATGTCTTATTGGATTTGTATTTACACCATGAACTATCTGAACATTATTAGCTATTGAGTCAAATGTTAGTTAAGGATAATATTAGTAATAATGATATCAGCCCAATAGTATCCACCCCTATAATATAATTCACCCATGTATTTAGGTCATTCACTGCTGTGGGGTAAAAGGCCAATCAAAAGAAGTCTTTCAGACCACTAGCTCACATAACTTATGAATTATTGCACAAAGTATTTGGTGAGGCATGCCAAACTAACAGAAAATTTTATTTGGACACTAACTAAACATGTGAACAATATTGTATCTAATGCTGCAGATTGTGCCTGTTCCCTTAAATTTTCTCAGCAGTGAATATGGATACCAGTTTTGAATGGTCTTTTGTATCTCAGTTTTACATGTTAGTGATCATATAGCCATTTTGTGATGGTTACATACACTTATAGTTCAGTGGATAGAACTTGTCACATAGTATGGAAATACTTAATTTATCTCCACCCACCTACATCCTTTGTAAAAGCCAGTTCAGGAAAGTCACAACCGATCAGTTCGAATCGCATAGCTATGCAAGTTCTGTAGGTAATCACATAAATGCGAACAAATCTTGCAATTAGAATTGGCTCAAATGAAACCGCGACCAATTCATAATTGTTTCCATTCCCAGTAAACACCTGCAAGACATTCATAAAAAAAATTACATAAACATCATTAGGGCCGCCGGTACGGGGTGTGAAAATCATGTTGCCCAGAATTACTTTTTATGGACTTGGCTTATTCCAACACCCAGAGAGACAAGGGTCCATGTTACCATAAAACTTGTTGTGGGACATCCATTAATTGTTACCCTGATGTTGCTGAGGGTGGTAGATGTGGTCTCAGTTACAGTGATAAACCACAGGCAGATTACCAAAGCTACTGCCCATTTCCCAGTGTCCTACACAAAAATATGTGAAAGCTATTTTTAATTATTGTCTGGACCCTTCTGGACACATGAGATTAATCACCCTCAATCACAGAACTAAATTTTAATGACCTGAAAGGGGTAGATAGTACTATAACTAATAAGGTGTGCCAAGTACATGTATTCTGCTTTTGAGATATCGGGGATCCCTTAATTTACATGTTTGGGACATCCATCAGTTGAAACCATAAATGACCACTTAATGGCAATTCTAAAAATATCCTTTGGTTACACATGTTGGTTAGGTTGTAATCAAGGCATGACACAGGACACTTACAAAATTTTTGATTCATTACGTGAGCATCAAATTAACTCACCCTGAAGCATGATGTCATTACAGCTCAGGGTCAGCTACTTTGAAAAAGTTTATCATAATCATCTAATATCATATGTTATCATATTTACCTTATGGGTTCCATCATGGTTTTTCACAATCGTCCATATTAAACTGTCATTACTATAGGCAACATGAAAGGTCTTGACATAGCAGTCAACGGTATTACCAGAGCCTTGCATAAGAATACGTGTGATGTTTTTGATTTGCCGAAGGTCAGCCTGAAAGATAAGAAATATGACAAGATAAGAAAAGATACAACAAATATATTGCTATCAGATTGTGCTAATTTATATGCAGTTGTCTTAATGATATGCAGGAGCTGCTAGGTACATCATGGAGTGTGAAAATCGATGTTGCCAAAAGGTCTGATTTTAATATTAAGTACTAAAAATGAAATGAAGTACAGTAGAAACCAGCTCACCATTCAAACCACCTGGCCCTTGATGGTTGTAAATTTTTGGGCCAAACTATTTTTGCCATTACTGGAATTTTGCCTCATTGACCTCTCTTTGCACTCAGCTATAAGTATTGTTACGTCATCAGTAGACAATGGCCATGACGAGGTCACCGAGCGCAAGAACAATTGTCTGGTTATGATGTTTCACTTTCATTTTTGCTATTAGCGTACAAAATTTAATGACATTGCTTTGGTACTTTTAAAACCAATTATATGGATTGGCTACTGGCAAATTTCATTGTTTTCTATCTCCTAAACTTTTAAGTAAGTAACTGAAATATGATTTGTATAACCTGAATATTACATCATAATATTACATAAATTAATTACATCACAAATATCAATGTTGGTCCACATGAGATATGGACATAAAGTGTGAAATTTAACAGTTATTTCGACAATTGTGACTCATGGTCTGCATACCTTGAAGACTTGTTTCCATGGCAACAGAAAAAGAGTTTTACTTTATCAGAATAAGCAGATATTTTGTACAAAATATACATTGCTCGAATTTTATTGTGTGCAAATATTATCAGACTATGACAATTGTAACTGTCTGTATGATAAAATGATCAGAACTTTGTAAATGCCCCTCGTAATCTAGTGAGTATCCTGCATTCACAGATCCGTGTTACTATTGACAAGGCATAGCAACAGTGACACCACCTGTCCTCTAGTAATAGAAAACTCAGGTGTAAGGCTCCATGATGAGTCAGAACTACCTTATGAGTCATCATGATAGATAGATAGATAGATAGATATGGGAATTGCAGCCCTCTAAGGCAAGTTTTTGCTATGCTATCGAGGGTTGATTGATGATGTAAGAGAGGAGGCGTCCACCCATGTTACACATTTACCATGTGTGGGGGATCTTTTACTTGCCTCAGCATAGACATTGAGTGCACGGGACCAGCAAATTAACATCTCTTTCAAAAGTCATCCAGCTGGGATGATGCTTATGAAAGGTTGCCCGGGCCTGGGATTGAACTTGAGTTCTTCAGAGGAGCAGACGAGCGTCTTACCGCTAGGCCACCCAGCTGCCCTATCATGGGATAGGACAGCTATAATAGAACATACAGGAGTGTGACTCATCAATGCAGTATTAGCAGAAGAAGACATGAACAAATGTGCATATCAATTCTACCAACTGTAATGGCGAGGCAACATTATAATAAGGTTACATCGGTTCGACGTGGGCAATCCTAAGTCAATATTAAAACAATGTCAGGCAAACATCAGGTTGACCTAGTTCCCGATCTGGGGTAGTCCTTTGCAAAATAATAACTATGGAATTGTCAAATCCATACATACCATGACCCATTTACCCTGCTGATGGAAAATGACAGTATCATAATATTCCTTTGATTCAATCTTTGCTTTTGAAGGTTCATTCCTCCATGTCGCTGCGGAAACATAGTTCGGACCAACTCCCTCTGATCCCCAGATAAGAGGTTTGTTGCATTCTAGACAAAAAGAAAATTAAGTCATTTTGACATCAATAAATGCTCAGGAAGAACGGTTCATACAAACCATACAAAATAAATTTGAACATAATATACAAAATAAATGATCTCAATGTCGCCTAACTTATATTCCTTAAGAAATACTAACATATAGCACTGCAGCTAAACCACACAGGCATCATTAAAATTGTTAAGTGTTCGTCTGACAGACAGGAGGGTGGGTGTTACACTTTCATTTTCAGCGCAGAACTCTAACACACACTTACGTTTCTAGAGCTGAACTCTTACACTAATGCACTTACCCTTATGAAATGTTATACAGTAACACTCTATATGGCCTAGTGGTGCCTTGTGATAGGCACATTGAAACATCTTGGCTATATTTTTACAAAATTTGGAAAAATATTATTTCTTGAGAATTTTATATAGTGTATGTGATGAACCGAAACAATTGCCACTTGGCCTACATAGCCTGTTATGCAATGCTTATTAGAGTCCAAGATGTCCTATTTGTTTAACTCTTGAATTTTTTCATGGTTCATTATATTGTTAAGTGTGAAATAATACAGTGTGCCTGTGGGTGATAATGTCTCACAAATATCTTATTTATTAACAACAATCCATTCTGTTCTGAGTAAAGCCAAGTGAGCATAAAAAGTATTGTCTATCCTTTTCCTGCAATTAGGAGTATTCAGCTTGCTAGAATTATCAACACAATACCATGCTCCCATAACTAATCTTCAAGATTATCATTTGTTTGTCCAAAATAGTCATATATGAGCTATGGCAATGATCCTAAGGGATATATATGAAATTCAGCAACAATGGTATGAAACATAAAGATGTTGGGTATAATTTCATACAAAATGGACCTTTAAGGTTTTTATTTACTTGTATTTAAATAAAGTCTAAATACCAATTAAAAAAAAATCTTAAAGGTTTATTTGTATGGAATGATACTCACCACCTCCCCCCCCCCTTTTAATGCCTTTATAAGTCAAAAAATATTTGCCATATAGAACTTATATTTTATTTATGGAATTTTACAAGAGGACAGTCAGTCAAATATGATTGTATTATTTAGCTTTTTTGCATGTAAAAAATGCTATGGCTGTTAATTCATTTCTTTTATTATGTGTAACTGTCCCCTCTTACTATTTCTTCTCTTTGGTTGATACTGTGAAGACAGCTGTTGCTGCACCTAAAAGCACTAAAATGATTTTTTTTACAATTGTATGTACACTGTCTGGCATATCAGTTTGACACTTGTCAAAGGTTCCTTAGTCTGGTGGCGAGGTTATAATTGATACAAGTTTAATTAGTATATTAATAATTTTTACATCAAAATATCGTCATACCATACTCGGTGAACCTCTCAAAATAGTGATGTGTGGATTGTTCTTTCAATGAAGCTCCTGGGGAATTAGCATTGTTTGAATGAAGATAGCAATTTCGAAATTCTCCTCTGTCATCTACTGTGACTGACCTTGAAAAAAATAGATAAATAAATAAACTGAATTAGGAATACATTAAGCTTAGGATTACACGACAATTATATGACAGGTACGAAGTGTGTCAAGATATACATCTGGTGGATACCTCCCAGTCCAGAATTGGCAGATTTAAATCCACGCGATTTAAATCATGATTTTAACCAGGACAAAAAAACAAAGATTTGGCTCTTTTTTAGATTTCTTTGAAATTTTAAAAGTTTATTTGGTAGAAAACGACTGCTTTACAACTGAAATCATGCTTTATTGGAAGACAGCCTGATTTGTATTGAGTCAATTTTTTTTTTCAACCCAAATTACTATCAAAGTTATGTTTATTTTTAGATCACAGTTCAGTAAGTTTATGGAGGAATGGAAAAATGGTCAAACAAGTCTAACTGCGTCCTTCAAAACAATCAGATTAAAAAACAAAAATAGATTTTTACCAACCCTACTTGATTGTGGTAAAACAAAATCCAGAACACAATAAAAAAGCTAACATAGCATTACTGCAGTAGGATTCAAAACAACTGTCTCCATGTAACCAACTGGAAATATGCGGATAAGTCTAAAATACACCAAACAAGTTTAGAAAAAATACTATTACCTGCAGGAAATATCAGTGGCATATTCGCACGCTCTGAGACAATCACCAATACCTAGACCCGGTCGAGAAACAGAGCCCACTCCTTCTAACTTTCTGTACCATTTGCCAAACCAAGTTCCTCCTGATAGAATGAACAGAATCAGCATTTAATTAATGGGTTATACCATGTGTGATATAGTATTTCCTTGATATACTGCTATAAGGCTACAAGTAAGAATATTCCTTAGTCTATGGGTCTTTTTGTGTAATATCGCTATATTTTCACAAAATGTTATCAGGATATACGTGTATTATAGGAATTGCTATTACCATTAAGGTGTGGAATGATATGCAAAGGGGATCAAAAGTACCACATGAGGTCACTGACACCTTAGCAGATAAGCATTATTTGAATGTTTGATGACGTCATCTATTTCATGTATTCTACACCTAAAATCTGATATTGGTAGGAAATATTGGTCATGTGAAAGTAAAAAATTTTTAAATTAAGTATTTAATTGAATTATAAATTTGGGTGTAGAATATAACAAATGGTGGATGGTGATTAAACTAATATGCAGTTTCACTGGCCCCTGAAAGTGATATTGTGCTCTAACTTCAGCCAGTAAAATTGCATATTGGTCTCCTTACCATCCACAATTGATATATTATTGGCCTCAGCCAGTAGTAAAAGTCTCCTCACCATTCACTATAATTTGTAAGTATAATAATAGCAAGGGATGACTAACAGATGATCTGATTGGCTGGTGTAATTTAAGAGAGCAATGCTCAATTATTATAGTATTATGTCACCAGACAATGATATCGTTTCATAGCAAAGTCTCAGACTTACCAAGGTAGGCAGCTTTCGTTTCACATGCATAAGGTCTATTATCCGTTTCATCAATGTCATGAAGAGCCCCAATTATTGCAGTAGATATGTCTGACCCCAACTGTAATTGCAACAAGACTAAAGTTAGGCACTTAATTTAATTGTCATATTTTTTTCATACATCATGAAAGCATAAAAGACAAATGTTGACTGGCCAGATCGCATACCAGTTCGAGTCTATGTTATTCTGACTGCCCAGATTGGATGCAAATTTTGAGTCTACATTATTCTGACTGTCCAGATTGCATGCCATTTTGAGTCTACATTATTCTGACTGTCCAGATTGGATGCCAGTTCAAGTCTATGTTGTTCTAACGTTAGCCTCGATGGCCGCATGTTATCAGGCAGATGTTAATCCAGTGTTACATGGGTAGAAGCCAGACCTAAACTTTCTCCTTGATACGACACCTCTCTGACAAATAACCAAATGTTTCCTATCTTTCCAAATGATATTTTCCTTGTGGCCAGTGTAAAACGGGGTATATTTATATATTATTACAGAAGTGTCATTACCAATTAGTAGAGAATGTTGGGGTTTGACTAATTTCAACAATTATCGAAAACTAACTAGATTTTTAATCGATAACTACAGGGATTTTATAACAGATTGTACAGATATTTTACCTCATTTTGACAAAATATCAAAATAATATCAATAAATAATATCATAAAAACAAAAAATTGTTATGACATACTTAATGATTATGCATTTATTAATATAATATCGATAAAGATAAATTCAATTAATTATCCATGAATCTAACAAAATCAGTTAAACCTAGAAATAAATGAAAAACACTGCTTTCCTTTTTAAATATATTTCAGATAGTCCTCAGGAATTTACCTTTTAACATGTTAATATTCAACGGCGCTGTCTTCTTTCTAAAATATATTATTCTCTACTATGATTTTCTATTGTTTTTAGAGGGATTTAATTTAGTTATATTCTTTAGAGTTGAGAGTTACCTTACATTTTTGTTGCTTAAATCCCACCGCCTTCAGCCTTGGCATTTAACCAACAAAAAATGTTAGTTAACTCCAAGTATCTAATGATACTCGTTTATACTTACCACTTCTGGTTCCCCTGCTGCCCAGGGAAACCATTTTGAGGGGTTTCCATTCATAAATTTAAACATGTATGCGGAACCCGGGATATCAGGATCAGGGATGGAGTATCGTCTGACGCCGACAATTATTGAAGCTGTGTCCATTCTGAATATGTATAGCAAGAATTACAAAAACAGCCAATATGTGTGGTAGTAAAATATATATCTCATGCCTTTAAAAGCTTGAAATTATACTTATAGGTGTGGTTCCCAGAATATAAAAGCATGCCAATAATAGTGTAGAAATCTTACCAACATTGGCTGATGGGATGATTTATTTGGTTGGTGTGATTTTGACTGACATGTTATTTTTTTTATAAAGTTACGCTCTGTACATTTTAACTACAGATAGAGATTCTTATGTACACATATACCTACCCTTTTGATACAACATTGAGCATTTCAAACTGTTGTGAATTGTTGAAAGTCGCTAATGTGTTTAGTGTGTTCCATGAACTGTTACGGCAAACATACATGTGTTGCAAATCTGCTTGGATGAATGATGGGTCATAGAAATAGCACATATCATACATCTGGATGAAACCAGGAGGACAAGCTGAAAAAGTGAAAGCACATATATTACATCCAGATACAACTAGGAGAAGTTGAAATAGTAAGAGCCCATATCTGATGTCAGCACATATCTTATATATGGATATATCTAACCAGGTACACAATCTGTAATAGAAATAAGCACATATCTGATATAGGGATGAAATCGCATATCTGAAATCTGGGCGAAACCAGGTGGACAAGCATCTGGATTAAAATGGGAGGGCAGGGAACTTCAATAAATTACCACTGCATTGGAATGCCGCCCTGATGAGCCGAACATAAAAGAACACCCTCTTTTTTTTCTTGGATGAACTTTAAGTCACACAGAATTATTTGAATTGTAGTATTGATAATTTTTGCAATTATTTACCTCAAAGCTTCACTGAAACAATGAATTTGCCACAGTAGGTAGTTCGCTTTTAACAAATCAAAATGTAAATGCGATTGACAAAACTAAATATATTTCAACCAGTTTAAGAATTTTCATATTACATTTGTATCCGATAAGTAAGGAGCATCAATTAACGTTCGAAGACTTTCTTTTGTACCTTACCAAATTATGACATATATACTGTTGCACTAAAGTTTCTCTTGTTTAATGAAGTTTTTTATTAACTTAATTAGCTTGGCACTGAGGTTCCAGGATCTGAGCCTTAGTACAATCCAGTTAAAGTTAAATGAAGAATGGAGTCCCAAGTAAAGTTGAATGGTTTATTGCATTGTTATATTAAATTGTGTGTTCCCCACAAAGTCCAAACAATTAAATATGAAAGGTTTTATGTTAGATCAGCCTTCACTCAAGAATACATGACTGAATAGCCCGTCTCAGCTGCTGTCGAGCAGATGTTCTGTCTCTCTATGCCTTTTTCTCTGCAAGAGGAGGGCCCAGTGCAGGTAAATACTTGGTAATTGCTATACTTTTGTGTAATAATTTTTCAAAATGATTAACGGAGCATTGATGAATGAGTGAGCATCTTGTAGGGTACTTATGAAAATACATGAGCAGCACTGTCCCATACTTCAATGTAATAGGTAAAAAATGGGTAGATCAGACATATAATTAATCAACTCCAAAGTGTCTAATGCCAAATATATTCATGCATGGGTACAAGCTAAAATGTAAAAATATAGTAAATTTAATTTCTTACCCTCAGCCTTACAAGAGAAGATCTGAACTTCGCTGCAAAATTCTTTAACAGAAGCACTCAGTTTGATTTTCAAACCTAAAGTTCTTCTTGCTCTGGTCATCTTGACCGTCACAGATCCAGTGTCTGAATTGATGATCATCTGGAAATATAGAATATAAACTTGTTTACTAGACCATTTGTGTTTAGTAAAGAGCGATATCTTGCATTACTGACACTCATCCTACATGACATGACATGCTTTCTGTTGCTTTGAAAGTTTGCTAAGATATTGAGAAAACTCCCTCATTCATAGGTACAGACTTAAGCCCCGTTCCCACATAGCCGGATTTCTCGTAGTCAACTCATAGTATTACGTAACACGCTTCTCGGGCCCATTCCGTACTAAACCCTACGACTACTCCTCGCTGTCGGGACTCGTGGCCAATACGGAAGTTTTGGAGCCGGCAGCCGAGTATGCCGCGCTGCATGGTGTTTTAGGATTGAAAATAGACCAAATATTAAGCGAGATATATGTCTGAGAAGGCAGCTAGGTTGGCGGAGGCAAACAGTGGTGCTCTCGCAGACGTCCGCGCCCGGACTGTATCAATGTAGGTAGGGCTGAGCGCTACTTTAAAAGGCTGCTGCTCCCCTAATATTAGTGCGATTTTCGTCAAATAACATTGAATTATAGTAGAGTTCATACTAATTCCACACAGATTTTCAGATTGAAAATAGACCAAATATTAAGCGAGATATTTGTCTGAGAAGGCAGGTAGTCTGGCGGCGGCAAGGTGCTCTGTGTATGGTCATGACTTGAATGGTGTGGTCAATATTTTTGACCATGATATATACATTGTTTGGATGAGCTTTATTGCAATTAATTTCTACTCATTCTGCCAACTGCCATGACTGTTATGTCAATTGCTATTAGCATTTTGAATGATACAAAGAATACAGCAAATGCTCAATACATGTGTCAATTGCCTAATTTGGGGTTATTTGACCTGTCATTTCATGGAAGGTTCAAAGATGACACAGTAATTGCTATTAGCATTTTGAATGATACAAAGAATGGGTGTAGAGAATACAGCAAATGCTCAATACATGTGTCAATTGCCTAATTGCCTAAATTGGGGTTCTTCGACCTGTCATTTCATGGTTTGTTCAAAGATGACACAGTAATATGACATTGTCTTGATTGTCATTCACAATTTGTAAAATTTTAAATCTAATATTGATATTGTAATTAGTATTTGTGATTTGATCTGTGATTTTATTTGCTATCTTTAATGTATTTATATATATTATTTCGCCTTAATACTGTCCAGAAAACATCAAATTGTGGCAACTGGGACCTTGAACGTTAAGCTGTATATTATGTATAAAATAATGAGAACTTGTATATCATAATTCTGTAGATGTAGTTTTAGATAGACGTAGTGAGTAGATATGTGACTTATGTATCTTTTCTGATATGGAAAAGTGTCAATAAAAGCTATATATATATTATAAATGAATGGCAGTATAAAGAAGGTGATACAATTTGCACAATTCTCGAAAATATATGCAGATAGATAGATAGATGATAGTTTATTCTTATTCTTCACATTCTTCTTATATAAAAATATACTGTTGGGGGTTGTATATACTATTTAAAAGGCTGCTGCTCCCCTAATATTAGTCCGATTTTCGTCAAATAAAGACTGAATTGTTCAGGGAAATGTGTAGAATTTATATAATAGTTTAACGCCCCCAACATTAATCGCTGTTCTTTAATGTAGATAGTTAGATACATAGATATGTAGATAGATAGATATGTAGATAGATAGATAGATATGTAGATATGTAAATATATAAATATGTAGATATGTAGATATGTAGATATGTAGATATGTAGATATGTAGATAGATAGTTTAGAGAGACAGATAGATTTATATGCTTATTATATAATATAGGATATCTCGCTTAATATTTGGTCTATTTTCGATCCGAAAACACGTATAGAATCAGTATGAACTATACTACAATCCATTATTTATTTGACGAAAATCGGACTAATATTAAATTGAGCAGCGTTTGATACAGTCCGGCCGCGGATGTGTGCGAGAGCACCACTGTTTGCCTCCGCCAACCTAGCTGCCTTCTCAGACAAATAACTCGCTTAATATTTGGTCTATTTTAGATCCAAAATGACATATGGAATCAGTATGAACTATTCTATAATTAAGTCTTATTTGACGAAAATCGGACTAGTATTAGAGGAGCAGCAGCCTTTTAAAGTATATACACCCTCCCCCCCTCCCTGCCTACACTGACGCTGGTAGCAAAAAACCGGCGGGTTACCCGTGGAACTTGGCGGATTACTCGGCTGATTACTCCTACTACCCGTCGGCTTACTCCTAGGACCCGTAAAACCCGCCTTGTGACCCGATTCACCCGCCGAGTCAGCAGCCGAGTCAGCTGCCGAGTCAGCAGCCGAGTCACCCGCCGAGTCACCCGTCGAGTCACCCGTAGAACCCACCGAGTCACCCATAGAACCCGCCGAGTCACCCGTAGAACCCTTTTTGCCGCCAGAATCCTTCACCAACCTGGCGAAAAAAGCTGTTACATAATCGTTACGTCACTCTACGGGTTCACTACGAGAAATCCGGCTATGTGGGAACGGGTCTTAATGATGTTCACTTTCTACACCTAGTATTCTCCTGTACACATGTTGGCCATACTTATCTATCCAAAACATAGTCAGAAGTTAATGACTTTACAGGTTGAATAGGTTAAAACGTTAATTTCAACTCCTATACCATTCATGATTTGATTAATTTCTGGTAACCAATTAAATATTTTGCTGTAACCATGGTATTGCATTTGTATTGTCTCTATTCTACTGGTGTGAAACCAATTCAGCTTCTACATGTATGACCAATTGTCATAGGCCGGAGTGTAGTGTAGTGGTGCAGGTGTGAGCAGAATTTTGTGCTTGCACCAAAGAGTGACTCTGTAGTGGTGCAGGTGTGAGCAGAATGTTGTGCTTGCACCAAAGAGTGACTCTGTGGTACAATGGCTTTAAGTCCCAGGGACCAGAGTTCAATTTCCACTCCAAGCATTATTACAGATGCAGTGCTAAGCTGTGGAATTCATACCATGTCACCAAGATAACATACTACATTAGCAGACATTGGCTAAACATTGTTCAATGATGGCCAACACTGGGATGATGTTGAACTGATCTGGACTGCTATCTTGGTACACATTTACACCTTGGGTGGGGTCTTTACTTACCCCAGCATAGACACTGAGTACAAGGCACCATCAATTTAACATCCAATGTAACCTGAGATGTTGCTAAAAATGTGTACCTGGCCAGTACTTAATCCCCAGACCTTTAACAGAGTTGGACACTGTGTTAACTGGACAATGCCTTAACCACAAGCCCACCCAGCCACTTTTACATGACAGAATGGGTAAATCATTCTCACTATTGACACGGACCACAGATAGCAGTTCTCATATTAAAATGATATAGTTTTCCCAATTTAATTCACATATTTTCTTTAACTAGGGTGCATCAGTTGCCCCAACTTGATGTTAAAGTGATATTTTATGGGCCCAAACTGCTAAAAATGTTGGCTGAAAATTCCAAACAAATAGGAAAGTGGGTATTCTGCACATTTTGAGCTCTATGATTAATAGTAGCGGAGATAAGGCATTTTTAACAAAAATATTCATCGATGGCAATGCTGCAAATAAAAAACTCCTTGAAGGAGGCTGTTCATTGGAATATTCATCCGAAATTTTTAGAAGATGCTTAAGGGCCCAAGCCTCCTAAAATATCACGTATAAATCGTAATAAAACAATTTTTTTTTTTTAAGGGGGCAACTGATGCACCCTACTTGGGTCATAAAAGTGAGCAAATATCTAGTGGTTTTATAGTGGGGTTCTAACACAAATATTCAATAGATGTTTATTTTTGACAGTTATTTTCTCTATTTTTTACTTTACACTGACTTAACAATTCCTTCAGTTCATTATGACATAATAATAAATACCAAATTATAAGAATATATGCTTTCAAATTTTTTTCATAACATTTATTATCAACTTTATTATCGAAAGATGATTAAAAGGAAATACAATTGTTACCATATTTCTAGGAATAGGGAGGAACACAGTGTCATTATGTCTGTGGGAGATTTGAATGTCTTGAGCAATTTCCAGAGTAGAGCCAGCCAATACTTTGAGCTTCAGTCCAGTGAACTGGTGTAATACACTGATGCTCAGCTCCATGGTAACATCAGATGCAGCTGCAAGAAATCATGCAGTGTTTGTTAAATAGGTTAATATATCCAATAAAAGGGAGCATATCACCAATATCAGCATCTGTAACTGTT